>SKCR01032039.1:0-319489 GCA_019454045.1 Zanthoxylum bungeanum
TCATTAAATATCCCTAGTCGAGTAGTATTATCGAGATCGGACATTGATAATGCGGATTAGACTAGTATTGCGCTTGTGCACGTTGTGAGGGCACAACGACATAGTTCTCATATATTTAAGTATTGGATACTTATGCAAGTGCGATAGGAGGTTTGTGTTTTACCGATGGTACGGAAAACAGTTTCGCTCTGGATAGACCCCGCGGAATCCCATTGGTAGTATGTCTGCGTGTCTATGGGGCGGCCGCATCAGGGTAGGTGTATATGGTCTTAACCTGAGACTTACATCGCTAGTACTTGCGACAATCGGTAAACTTTGGTTTTGGTGGTTGGGGACCTTAATCGGTTCTGTGTACACCTCTTCTGGGTTTATCGAGAATCGTAGTGTACTGGATGTGATGTCGAGATGGAAGTATCACTTCAGACATATGGAGGTGATGATCACGCAGGACACAGAACTAGTACTCTATAAAAGGTTGCAACCGTCGGGACAATATGACCAGGTCAGGATTGTCCGATTTAAAGAGACTAGTTGCTGATGATGTCCGATATATGTTTCGTACGGGGCAGACACATTTCCAGCCCCAGGCCTAACATGTGATCGTCCGATACTAGATCGATGTACGCAATACTACGGTATACTACGCTTGATATAGATATAATATTCCAGTAAGAATATTTCTGGAGAATTGGGTAGGCATGGCGCTTTGCTAGAAGCCAACCTTGTCTTGTGAATCGGTAAGAACGTAGTACGAGGTACGTACGTGTTCGGATTATCCGACGACCGTATTTACTGCCACATATCCGGAGATCTCTTGGGTCGCTTCCTGAAGATTCACCTATGATATTTGATTCGGACTTAATTAATCTTGGATTAATTGCGGAGAAACTTTATCTTGGATAAAGTGCCTTATTTAGAGAGAGAACGATTAATGTAGAATTAATCGATAAAATTATTATACTCGATATAATAATCGAAATTCGATTTCGACGCGAAATTAAAATTAGATTTTAATTCGGGCAAACGAGTTAATTTATAATTAATTCGTTAGCGACGTAAATAATAATTTCGCTAGGCGCAATTATTTATTTAATTCGATTTAATTAACATCGCGACGTAAGTTCGGTATTTCAGAAATATCGAACCCGAACGCGTGAGTGCACGTGGGCCCACTTTCATTGGAAACGTGTGGGGCCCACATGACATATGTCATTATATGCATTATTTAATTGTTAATACATTGCATGGTGATAGTGTACATACACTCAATGGTTTTGCATGGAGTTTGAGTGTTTGACACTCTAAGCCATTGCATGATTTGTGTCATAAGTATTTTATTAATTTAATAAATATTATGGCATAAATATAAATTGATTTTTGTAAAAGGATCAAGACAACTCTCCTCTCTCTCTCACAATGCCGTGACTGTCATTAGGGCAAAGAAGATTTGATTTTCTTTTCTCCATTTGCTAGCACATTGAAGGATCAAAGGAGGTGATAGGGAAACCATCAAAGAGCTTGGAATACACAAAGCTTGGAGCTTCAACTCTTCTTCCTCCCTTGGCCGAAACTTGAAGCTTGGAGATTCAAAGATTTTCTTCATCACTTCTCATCACAAAAGCTTTGTAAGTATGATTCCGCCATACTTCATCTTTTAATTATATTCATTGTTGTATTTCATATGCTTAATCTTTCCTTGGGACATATAATAGAAACCAACATGATGTTCATGTGAATGGATCATGAATGTGCTGTGTCGTTATTGTCGCGTGAAGAAGGATGCTTGTGAGTGACTTAAGGGCTACTGTTGGTTGGTTTGGTGTGTAAAGGGGCAGTCGGCGAAGGCTTATGTGAACTGAGTGATGGTGGCGTGAAGCTTATGGTGTGAATGATTTTGTGAGGCTGGCTGGTGAGAGAGAAGGGAATATGAGAGAAGCTATCTAGGGTTTATTTTTATTGTTGTGCCGTGAGTGGGTAGTGTGAATGAGAGAGCTCCTATGGTTGATTTCGTGTGTGTTTTATAGTTTTCAATTAGGGTTTGCATGGATAGGGATTTGTAATATCTAATTAGTGTCACAAAAGGAAAATATATATTTGATTGGGGGACAAATTTTGGTGGAATTAGGAAGGTTGAATATTTGATTGGTTTAGATTAGGAATACAATATTTTTAATTTGTTATGATTGATTTTAATTAGGCATTTAATTTGTTAATTAGGTGAGTAAATATTTTAAATTGGTGAGTGATTTATTAAATTAGGAAGTGATTTATTTTAATTTTGGTATTAGATTTTAATTAATATTTGTTTAATTTAATTTAGATTTAATTTAAATTAATTTGTTTTAATTTAATTTAAATTGGAATTTAATTGTGTTGGATTTTAATTTGTGTTGGATTTTAATTTAATTTTAAATTAGTTAACTTTAATTTAATTTATTTTAATTTGTGACATGTATTTTAAAGGTTTTAATTATTTTGGATTTTTTAATGGGGTCGGGGCTGCTGTTTTGGGTGCAGTTTTGGGCTTGGATGTGGTGTTTTGGGCCAAGGTTAAGTGTTTGCAGGTTTTTTAGGCTAAAGGTGCTTTAAAACGGAGGTCCACCAGCGAGCTTGGAGCTAAACATGCTGATAAAATTTAACGGAATGCCGATTCCCTTCCGACAACCGTTTCCCGCAACTTCCTCGACTAAAAAGGTAGTGCCTCCAACTGAGAGTCATCATCGGGTTTCACATGCAAAAATGCAATGCCTACAGTACCCTCTGACATACACGAGCTAAAGAGCTTCTTATGCAATTTGTACTTTTAAGATCTAAAAATTGATCTATGAAGATCTTTAATTTCATCATCATGGTACAAGGATCTAATCCTTAATTCTGACGACGAAATTAAAGTATCATTGCATCAAGCATAAAGGATTGAGCACTAAAGTTATCATCACATGAATCTTCTAAAGATCATGTTCTACTATTTGCTCAACTCCGGGTTTAGGCCCAAGAGGTTTCTCTATCAAATAGAGTAACTTCTTAGTTCTCAGGACTATCCTGAGGTTTTATTCCCAATCTAAAAATTAAAGCCGTTTAATGACATTTTTACCCAGGTTTATGTTTTAAACGCTAATCTTTCAGTTATCTTGATTTCTATAGTCCAACTATCCAATCAACGATTTCAGGTACTATTTAAATATAATGATTACCATAGTCTAACTATATAATCAACTATAATTTAATTGGTTAAATTCAAATATATTGATTACTATAATCCAATTATATAATCAACTATAATTTGAAGTAGTTTGAATATTGTCCAACTGTTTAATTAAAACAACGATTAAATATTAGTCCAACTAATATAATTTTTTTTTATGTATTGACGAAAAATTGAAATGAGCGCGTAATGGCAAGTATCTAAACGAAATTGCAAATTTAATACTTGCCTCCCACTATTTTTCGACGAGCCTCTAACCCTATGTTGAGTACTCGGGAAACCTTGTTTCCTAGTGGGCTAGGATCCCGTTAAATAACACACAACCTTGACTTTCGCCAACAAATTGTATGATATTTAACTAGGTAGATCTCTAAGATCAATTGGATCTCATCCAATTCCTAGATCCAGTAGGTGGACATCCAAGTCCGAAACATATATCTTATATATGCCAATATATCCAATATATTTTCCTAACCTTTTTCCTCTGAATCAACTAAGCCTTGGCTTTGGCACAACAAACTTAATGATTCCAGTTAAGCGGAACCCATTGACCTTGGAAAGCTTCGTAATCGATGTCGATGGACAAGAAGTGATCTTGATGTTAGGTTTTATCTAGGTCCCAAGATCATACAAGACATGAAATACATGTGTGAACACATCAATGGAGGTAGCGGAATACTCACATCGATCGGTTGAGAGACGCGGCAAGCAACAAAACTCAAAATTCCTCACTGCATTGGGCATGAACTGCAGTGAATTTGCTCACTGTTTTGGGCGTGAAAATGGTCCTTCCGCAAGCTCCAAGCTTCGTCGAACGGATCCCGCCTCATGGGTGGACTTCCCTAACACCTTCGCAAGTCTCGTAAGTGTGCAAGCACTTGAGTTTTTGCCACAAAAACTCACTCAATGCTCCCCTATTGCTCACGGCAGTGAGCTGAAATGGAAGAAGAAAGAGACAGCCCCTTGGGCGTGAGAAGGAGAGAAAATGGAGGAAATGTGTAATGGTTGACTTGTTAAATGAATTACCAAAATGCTTTATATATTTTTCCAAAAAATAATAAGCATTTACCATTTTATTTATCAAATAAAATCAAATGGAAATGGCATCTCAACCACCAACACTATTCCACCAAAACACATCAACTATTCATTTCACTTTATCAAAGTGACATGTAGTCTTTCAATCAATCAATCACATCAATCAATCACATCACTCAAAGTGACATTTGATTTGACGCTTGATGTGATGAATGATTTGACGCTTGATGTGACTTGCGTCGCCGCACTCGAATTCGAAATACGAATTCGCTCGCAATCACACTCGGGCTCGGTTTCGCTAATTCCTAATTAGCGAGTTTTCCGTCGCGTCGTAATTAAATGATTACGCCTAGCGAATTCACTATTCACGTCGCTAACGAATTAATTCCAAATTAATTCGTTCGCCCGAATTAAAATCCAATTTCAATTCCGCGTCGAAATCTAATTTCATTTAATATATCGAATATATTAATTTATCAATTAATTCCAAATTAATCGTTATCTCTCTCTAGACGATATTTTATCCCAGAAAAAATATCTCCGTAATTAATCCTTGATTAATTTTCTCTTTCTTCTATATAATCCCAGATTATAAATGAGTGCGAGTTATGCGTCATCGGTGCATTATCGGGAAGCGACCCATGAGATCCCCGGATAATTCGGCAGTAAATACGGTCGTCGGAGTATCCGAATCACGTACGTACCAAGTACTACGTTCTACCGATTTACGAGACAAGATCGGCTTCTAGCAAAGCACGAAGTCTATCCAATTCTCCGGTCATATTCATCTAAGAATATTTAAGATCTATATCAGGCGTAGTATACCAAGTATTGTGTATATCGGCCCAGTATCGGATAGTCACGTGCTAGGGCTGGGGCTGGATAAGTGTCTGCCCCGTCCGAAGCACATATCGGATGTCTGGTAACTAGTCTCTATAATCGGATATACATGACCTTATCATAATATCCCGATGGCCGGCCAGCACTTAAGAGCACTAATTCCGTATCCTGCGTGACATCATCTCCACTATGACTGGAGTGATACTTCCGTCTTGACATCACACCCAATACTCTACGATTCTCAATATACCCAACATTGGCGTACACAGAACCGGTTAGAGTCCTAGACGACCTCAACCAAAGTATATTGATTGTCGTAAGCATTAGCGGTGCAAGTCTCAGGTTAAGACCATACACACCTACCCTGATGTCGGACTCCCATAGACACATAGTCATAATACCAATGGGATTCCGAGGGGTCTATCCAGAGCGAAGCTGTTTCCCGTACCATCGGTGAAACACAACCTCCTATCGCACTTGCATGAGTATCCAATACCCAAATATATGAGAACTATGCCGTTGTGCCCTCACAACGCGCACAAGTTCAATACTAGCCTATTCCGCATTATCGATGTCCAGTCTCGATAATACTCCGGCTAGGGATATTTAATGATTAATCCTTCGTGGACTGATACTGTCTTCATTTATATATCTAAGGTGATCTAATCACAAATGATGAGAGTGCAATTTCCTTGTCACATAGTTAATTTGTACAACAACACTATGATCTGTACAAATAGTGACGCTATGGGTCATATTATCCAACAATCTCCCACTTGGCATATAGCCAGTCACTCAAGTGTCGAACACCCGAACTATGTACGGTTCGCTCAAATTGCTGAGAAAAGGTTTTCGTCAGCGGATTTCCATGATGATCGTCTGACGCGATTTATACGATCATCACATCGCCACGATGTATGATCCGAACGAATCAGATGATATAGAAGTATATATCTGGATCGTCGATGAGACCTTTAATTCTTTAGCCTTGTGCTGACGCCTAGCTCAGCTGCTAACAGAACTATATCTAATCTAATTAGATTTATTATCGACCCAAATGGCTTCTATTGCTGCCTCAGCTGCAGCAATAATCCGCATTTGTTGTTTATTCGGCAACAGTATCTTGCTCGGAAGATTTCCAGCTCACTGTCCCGTTATTCAAACTTTATAGTACCGCAGTATTTAACTGTTTGGAAACTTGCGGTAGTGATCCCAGTCACTTCAAGTTCTCCTTCTCCATAGTTTAAGACAGCATCTTTAGTTCTCTAAGATACTAACAGATGTCCTTACTTCAATCCAGTGACTATCACTTGGATTGACCCGATTGTGACTCCATATGCTCAAAGCGTATGAGACACCATATCAAGTACATTTTAAATGTACAATTTCCCAGAGAGTGTTAACAACTCCAAATCTATCCCAATAGATCTTTATTCCTTGAATAAAGGTTGTTACTCTCCAGAATTCTACGGAGAATTTATATGAAAGCCAAGCTTTCACCAATTGCTTTATGGGAATTTCATTATCAGTGTTCTCCCACTAACCTCCTCATATACACAAGAATCATTTCGTTTTGAGTCAAATCATAAACCATTATGATTATTTCAAAACGACAGTTCCAAGAACCTTATGCTTGCTTCAATCCAAACATGGATCGAATAACCCGCAAACCTTGTTTGTCGGTTATACAAAATCGTCAGGATGTTGTAAGCATCCTCCAAGAGGTTTCCTTTTCAGGAAAGCGATTTTGATCATTAACTGACACATTTCATAAATGAAATATGCAGTATCTACAAGCATCTTCAAAATGGATTTACCATGGCAACAGGTAAAAGGTTGAACCGTTATCAACACAATGTTGATAACGATACCTTTCCATCAAAAGCCTAGCTTTGTACGTTGTTATGTTGCCATCCATGTATGTCTTCCTTGAAGACGTTTACAGTACCAATAGGCACAATGCCTTGCGGTACAACAACTAGTATCCAAATATAGTTGTTATTCATGGAATCCATTTCAGACTCATGGCACTTTGCCATAATAGGGAGTCGATACCTCGTATCACTTCCTCAAAACGTAGTCGGTTGGTATACCTCCACAAGATTAATATCTTTATGAGGTTACATCAGAAACCCATACCCCAGGTTGTTTTCTGATTCTCTCCGATCTACGCAGTTCTTGTGTATTTGAAGATTAATGGTTTAGTTTCATCCTTGATGAACTATTTGTGTTCCATTATGGACTTCGTGCCTTGAATAGTATTACTCCGATTTTCATCGAGTATCACTATCCTCCCACTTACCACTGCATATCGGTGTTCCTCTTAGGCAAATCGTATGGTGAGCAATAATCATATTGTTCTCATGTGAGATTTCTAAGTACTATACTTATGGTTTCCCTTTGGATAACCTATAATTGGCACTTATCCAATTTGGGTTCTATTTGGTATCATCCAAACGTTATGCCCGGCATACCCAAATTATTAGGAATGAGAAACCTTGTTTCTTTCCTGTTCATATCCTATATGATATCTGTCAAACAGATTTATATGGAACCTTATTCTAAATAAGTTTTGCACTGTTAATACATATCCTGTTGAAGGAAATGATAGCTCAGAGCGACTCGTGATAAACCTTATCATGTCCAACAAAATTCGGTTTTCGTTCGGACACACCGTCTAACTGACGTGTCTCAGGAGGAGTCCTCATCTGAAAGAATACTATACTCTTTCATGTATGTTTGAAACTTACTGCTTAAGTATTTTCCATTACGGTCTTAACGTGACGGCATAATACTATAGTCGATCTGTTTATCTACTTCGTGTCGAAACTCTAATAGTTTCCGATCTGTGTTCTTCAAAAGAAACACATAACCATAACGTGATGCCACATCCGTTAAGGTCACGAAATATTCATTTTCACATCTAGCCTAGCTAGATATGGTCCCACTAACTTCACCATGAATAGGGCTAACAGATCGATGGCATTTTCACTATTACCAAGTAAATAGTGTTTTAGGTACTTTACCTAATAAACTAGATTCGTAGACTTTATTTGAATATTCAAATCAGTCCTAGTACCCACTCTTCAAAAGTGCGGATATACGAGTCTTGTTTAATTGTGTCCTAGACAACAATGCCACAAATAAGTCTCTACTTGATCAAATCAATTTGAGTTATTTATTTGTCTTTTTATATGTTTTGAGATTTTAATTATATTCAAAATATAAATTCTGTTATTCACATCTAATGTGTTTATCTCAGTATCATCTTTATATAATGAAACACTTAGTGTTCTAGAATATAAAGGTTTATCCACAATGGATTAAACACTGATATAGAGATAATGTCTCTAGTCAAACTAGTTACATTATAACAGTTCCTAATTTAAGTACACACCCGAAGGGTAGTTCCTAAACTTAGGTATCTACGGTCGAAACAGCGACTTTCGTCCCGTTTCCGATTCGCAGAACAATCTCAGCCTGAAGTCAGTATCCTGCTCAAAGCAGATTCTGAACATCAATACATATATTTTATGTACCACACTAAGTATTTAAAATCTAATTTCAATACTAGTAGTGAACATAACTTTGACAAACATTTTTAAAGTAAGAGCCTTGCCCTTTCTTTAATTCCTTCGTGTCTGCCATATCCAAATGGTAGTCACTTTGGGATATGTCAATTATCCTTTTCAATATTTCAGAACCTTAGGCCAAGCCTTGGGTTTTTAGAATATCGAAACAATGTGCACCTCGTGCTACATGCCCAATTGCAAACTTTGACTTTTCACCTCTAGAATAGTCAATTAATTCTCCAAGAATTATTTATTGCAATTTTAATACTTATTAAATCTAAAATTAGATTTATGACAAGTATATTAAATTAAGCATTAAAGTCATCATCACATAAATCTTCCAAAGATTTTATGCTCTACTTATTTTGCTTAATTTTGGGCTTAAGGTATAATAAGTTATTTTATCAAATAAAGTAACCTATTATTTATTCCCAATTTGAAAATTAAATCATTTAAAATATTTTAATCCCAGATTATATTTTAAATATCCAACTTTTCAATTTTATCTTGATTACAATAGTCCAACTATTTAATCAACGATTAGTGGTACTATATATATTATAATGATTATAATAGTCCAACTATATAATCAAATATAATCCAAATTAATTAAACTCAATTACATTGATTACTATAATCCAATTATAAAATCAACTGTAAACTGAAATTAATTAATTCAAATATATTGATTAATATAATCCAATTATATATAATCAAGTATAATACAGTCCAACTGTTTATTAAAACAACATTAAATATTAGTCCAACTAATACTTTTAATATATGACGAGTGATATTTGTTTGAGCGCGTATGGCGAGTAATTGAACGAATATTGCAAATTCAATTCTTGCCTCCCACTATTTTTCGGCGAGCCTCTAACCCTCTGTCGAGTACTCGGGAAACCGTGTTTCCTAGTGGGCTAGGATCCCGTTAAATATCACACAATCTTGACTTTGGCCAACAAATTGTATGATAATTAACTAGGTAGATCTCTAAGATCAATTGGATCTAATCCAATTCCTAGATCCAGTAGGTGGACATCCAAGTCCGAAACATATATCTTATATATGCCTATATATCCAATATATACCCTAACCTTTTTCCTCTGAATCAACTAGGCCTTGGCTTTGGCACAACAAACCTGATGATCCCAGTCAAGCGCGGACCCATTGACCATGGAAGCTTCGTAATCAATGTCGATGGACAAGAAGTGGTATTGACTTTGGCCAACGAACCACAACTTGGACAAGACACCAATATGGAACAAAGCTTCGTGATTCAAACACATCTTCGACGGACAAGGGCTTGACTTTGGCCAACAACCCATGCCAATCTAGGATCTTGATCAAGAATCACTCAATGGAAGGAAAAGACGCATGATATTTGATGAGGGCTTTTCGCGTGCAAATTGGCTACCAATTTCATTATCTTTGTTAAGGTCTCATCATCATACACCCTTAAACATGCATTCTAAATACATAATAAAGCGAGTATGAAAATAAATATAATGATATGCGGATGGATACTTAACACATTGATCCTAGATCAAATCTCTCACTTTCTCACTCAAGCTAGCACTTGTATTACTTCTACCCGTTACACTACACTTCTAAAGAAACCTCATTTACATTGAGGGGAATAGGTGAGAAGAGAATACAAAGAGAATAAAGGTGATAAGGCTGGACACGCAGGTCCAATTTAATAAATCGAATTTATTACAACAATTTCCAAAATTGCCCCACCCGACTAATATCCATCCGATATACATTATTCATTCATCACAACCATGTATTCACACAAAAGCATGCTATCAATCAATCTAATCAAATTAATTAATCTGATAATTATGTGATCATCCAATGTTCAAACAACGATTTGATTTTGCTCAAGTCAAACTCGTTTTTGCGAATAAGTACTCAAAGTACGAATTCATGAATTAAATTAAACTACATAATTAAATCCAATTTAACATGTATTTAATACTAATTCACTATTCAATTCCAAATTGAATATTACACTTTATTTAATAAACCTTTAACGACTTAAATTCCAAATTTAATCGCGTTGGGACACAAAGCCCGATTAACGTCCAACGTCAATTCAATTCAAGTCTAATGGGCTTTAATTAATTTCTATAAGGCGTGGGCTTCGGCAACCAAAGCCCAATCAAGGAGTAACCCCATAAGCCCAGAAATCAATTAGGCCCATTAGGCCCAATTTAAACTTTAAAGGTTTATAAGTTGCATTTGGGCTTTATGGTAGTGGTTTTGGGCCCAATTGGATCCAATCCATTTGGCCTAAACCCAACTTGATAAAATCAAGTCCAATTAGCCCAATTACAACATTAGAAGCCCAAATCCAATTTAAGGCTTAAATAACTAAATTACATAATCCAATTCCGCAATTTAATTACCTAAAGTGCATTACATGATTAATCACCCAAATCAATATTTCTAAAACATCAAATTAGTCAATAATCATGTTCAATTCATTATTATATGTCCAACACATAAATTGAAAAAATCAAACCCATTACATGCTTTTAAGCTCTCGGCCAAGGAGGGATTTTGTGTCCGATTTGGTTTCAATCCAATCGAACGCACAATCGACATTAAATCACCATCCAATTTGATTTCATACACATCCAATGTCACAAAATCAAAATTACCAAGATATTAGGGCATTATACCATTCGGCCAAGTGAAGCAAATGGGGATTTTTGTGTTGGATAATATGACCCATAGCGTCACTATTTGTACAGATCATAGTGTTGTTGTTCAAATTAACTATGTGACAAGGAAATTGCACTCTCATCATTTGTGATTAGATCACCTTAGATATATAAATGAAGAGAGGTCCCTATGATTAGTTCCTGGACTGAGAATGATATGAGACAGTATCAGTCCCCGAAGGATTAATCATTAAATATCCATAGCCGGAGTATTATCGAGACTGGACATCGATAATGCGGAATAAACTAGTATTGCACTTGTGTGCGTTGTGAGGGCACAACGACATAGTTCTCATATATATAAGTATTGGATACTTATGCAAGTGCGATAGGAGGTCGTGTTTCACCGATGGTACGGGAAACAGCTTCGCTCTGGATAGACCCTTCGGAATACCATTGGTATTATGACTATGTGTCTATGGGAGGCCGAAATCAAGGTAGGTGTGTATAGTCTTAACCTGAGACTTACATCGCTAATGCTTACGACAATCGATATACTTTAGTTGAGGTCGTCTAGGACTCTAACCGGTTCTGTGTACGCCAATGCCGGGTATATTGAGAATCGTAGTGTATTGGATGTGATGTCAAGACGGAAGTATCACTCCAGTCATAGTGGAGATGATGTCACGCAGGATACGATATTAGTGCTCTTAAGTGCTGCGCGGCCATCGGGATATTATGACAAGGTCATGTATATCCGATTATAGAGACTAGTTACCAGACATCCGACATGTGCTTCGTATAGGGCAGAGACTTATCTAGCCCCAGGCCTAGCACGTGACTATCCGATACTGGACCGATATACACAATACAATCGTATACTACGCTTGATACAGATCTTAATATTCTTAGATGGATATGTCCGGAGAATTGGGTAGACTTGGTGCTTTGCTAGGAGTCGACCTTGTCTCGTAAATCGGTAGAACGTAGTACTTGGTACGTACGTGATTCGGATACTCCGACGACCGTATTTACTGCCAACTTATCCGGAGATCTCATGGGTCGCTTCCCGATAATCCACCGATGACGCACAACTCACACTCTTATATAATCTGGGATTATATAGAAGAGAGAGAAAATTAATCTAGGATTAATTACGGAGATATTTTATCTAGGATAAAATATCGTCTAAAGAGAGAGAACGATTAATTCGGAATTAATCGATTGAATTAATATATTCGATATATTAAACGAAATTAGATTTCGACGCGAAATTAAAATTAGATTTTAATTCGGGCGAACGAATTAATTTAGAATTAATTCGTTAGCGACGTGAATAGTGAATTCGCTAGGCGTAATCATCTAATTACGACGCGACGGAAAAATCGTTAATTTGGAATTAGCGAACCCAAGCCCGAGTGTGATTGCGAGCGCATTCGTATTTCGAATTCAAGTGCGGCAACGCAAGTCGCATCAAGCGTCAAATCATTCGTCACATCAAGCGTCAAATCAAATGTCACTTTGAGTGATGTGATTGATTGATGTAATTGATTGATTGATTGAAAAGACAACTAGTCACTTTGAGTGATGGTAGTTGTTGGAATAGTTGATGTAGTATGGTGGGAGACTTTATTACCTTTTATTTTGATTTTTGGAAAAGAAAAACAAATGGTAATTGTTATATATTTTGGAAAATATATAAGTAAAAGTCTTTTTACACATTTTAAAAATAATACACATCTTTCATCTCTCTCAATTCTCTCTCACTCTCTCACGGCAATAACAGCCAATTTCTTCACTGGTTTTGAACCAGAAAAACGTGAGCTTCAAGGGAAGCAAGAGTGGGTTTTTGTGGCAAAAATCCAAGTGCTAGCACACTTACGAGTCTTGCGAAGGTGGTAGGGAGGTTCGACCATGAGCCGGGATCCGTCCGACGAAGCTAGGAGCTCCGTTTCGCATCTCAAATTTCAGTTTTTGGAGACAGTGGACTGCTGCAGTTGGGCGTCCTTGGCAGTGCGTTTTTGGCCTTCGTTCGTCTCCAAATCGACTCAACCGATCGATGTGAGTATTCCGCTACCTCCGTTGGTGTATTCACGCATGTTTTCATTGCTTGTATGATCTTGGGACCTAGATTTAAACCAACATTTTGTTCAATTCAAAATTCAATCTAATTGACTTCAAATTAACATCATCCAACATCATTACAACTCATCCAATGAACCAAAATGAAAAAATTCCAAATTTCCAAAATGCTTGAAGATTCGGCCAAGATATAATTTTTGGGGAAAATTATTCCAAATCAATTTTCAACTAATTGGTCCAACCAAAATGCAATTCAACATCATTTAAACATGCTCAATCAAACAATTTAACTAAATCATGCTCAAAATCAATTTACCCAAATTTTAACCCTAAAAGTTTCATGCTTGAACCTAAGGCTATTGATGCCATTGTTAGGTTTTATCTAGGTCCCAAGATCATACAAGACATGAAATACATGTGTGAACACATCAATGGAGGTAGCAGAATACTCACATCGATCGATTGAGAGACGCGGCAAGCAACAAAACTCAAAATTCCTCACTGCATTGGGCGTGAACTGCAGTGAATTTGCTCACTGTTTTGGGCATGAAAATGGTCCTTCCGCAAGCTCCAAGCTTCGTCGAACGGATCCCGCCTCATGGGTGGACTTCCCTAACACCTTCGCAAGTCTCGTAAGTGTGCTAGCACTTGAGTTTTTGCCACAAAAACTCACTCAATGCTCCCCTATTGCTCACAGCAGTGAGCTGAAATGGAAGAAGAAAGAGACAGCCCCTTGGGCGTGAGAAGGAGAGAAAATGGAGGAAATGTGTAATGGTTGACTTGTTAAATGAATTACCAAAATGCTTTATATATTTTTCCAAAAAATAATAAGCATTTACCATTTTATTTATCAAATAAAATCAAATGAAAATGGCATCTCAACCACCAACACTATTCCACCAAAACACATCAACTATTCATTTCACTTTATCAAAGTGACATGTAGTCTTTCAATCAATCAATCACATCAATCAATCACATCACTCAAAGTGACATTTGATTTGACGCTTGATGTGACGAATGATTTGACGCTTGATGTGACTTGCGTCGCCGCACTCGAATTCGAAATACGAATGCGCTCGTAATCACACTCGGGCTCGGTTTCGCTAATTCCTAATTAGCGAGTTTTCCGTCGCGTCGTAATTAAATGATTACGCCTAGGGAATTCACTATTCACGTCTCTAACGAATTAATTCCAAATTAATTCGTTCGCCCGAATTAAAATCCAATTTCAATTCCGCATCGAAATCTAATTTCGTTTAATATATCGAATATATTAATTTATCGATTAATTCCAATTAATCGTTATCTCTCTCTAGACGATATTTTATCCCAGATAAAATATCTCCGTAATTAATCCTGATTAATTTTCTCTTTCTTCTATATAATCCCAGATTATAAATGAGTGCGAGTTATGCGTCATCGGTGCATTATCGGGAAGCGACCCATGAGATCCCCGGATAATTCGGCAGTAAATACGGTCGTCAGAGTATCCGAATCACGTACGTACCAAGTACTACGTTCTACCAATTTACGAGACAAGATCGGCTTCTAGCAAAGCACGAAGTCTATCCAATTCTCCGGTCATATTCATCTAAGAATATTTAAGATCTATATCAGGCATAGTATACCAAGTATTGTGTATATCGGCCCAGTATCGGATAGTCACGTGCTAGGGCTGGGGCTGGATAAGTGTCTGCCCCGTCCGAAGCACATATCGGATGTCTGGTAACTAGTCTCTATAATCGGATATACATGACCTTGTCATAATATCCCGATGGCCGGCCAGCACTTAAGAGCACTAATTCCGTATCCTGCGTGACATCATCTCCACTATGACTGGAGTGATACTTCCGTCTTGACATCACACCCAATACTCTACGATTCTCAATATACCCAGCATTGGCGTACACAGAACCGGTTAGAGTCCTAGACGACCTCAACCAAAGTATATTGATTGTCGTAAGCATTAGCGGTGCAAGTTTCAGGTTAAGACCATACACACCTACCCTGATGTCGGACTCCCATAGACACATAGTCATAATACCAATGGGATTCCGAGGGGTCTATGTTGGATAATATGACCCATAGCGTCACTATTTGCACAGATCATTGTGTTGTTGTAGCAAATTAACTATGTAATAAGGAAATTGCACTCTCATCATTTGTGATTAGATCACCATAGATATATAAATGAAGAGAGGTCCCTATGATTAGTTCCTGGATTGAGATGATATGAGACAGTATCAGTCCACGAAGGATTAATCATTAAATATCCCTAGCCGTAGTATTATCGAGACTGGACATCGATAATGCGGAATAGGCTAGTATTGCACTTGTGTGCGTTGTGAGGGCACAACGGCATAGTTCTCATATATATAAGTATTGGATACTTATGTAAGTGCGATAGGAGGTCGTGTTTTACCGATGGTACGGGAAACAGCTTCGCTCTGGATAGACCCCGCGGAATCCCATTGGTAGTATGTCTGCGTGTCTATGGGAGGCCGCATCAGGGTAGGTGTATATGGTCTTAACCTGAGACTTGCATCGCTAGTACTTGCGACAATCGGTAAACTTTGGTTTTGGTGGTTGGGGGATCTTAACTGGTTCTGTGTTCACCTCTTCTGGGTTTATCAGGAATCGTAGTGCACTGGGTGTGATGTCAAGATGGAAGTGTCACTTCAGACATATGGAGTTGATGATCACGCAGGATACAGAACTAGTGCTCTATAAAAGGTTGCAACCGTCGGGACAATATGACTAGGTCATTATTGCCCGATTTAAAGAGACTAGTTGCTTGATGTCCGATATATGTTTCGTACGGGGCAGACACATTTCCAGCCCCAGGCCTAACATGTGATCGTCCGATACTGGATCGATATGCACAATACAATACAATTGTATACTACGCTTGATATAGATCTTAATATTCTTTAAAGGATATGTCCGGAGAATTGGGTAGACTTGGTGCTTTGCTAGGAGTCGACCTTGTCTCGTAAATCGGTAGAACGTAGTGCTTGGTACGTACGTGATTCGGATATTCCGACGACCGTATTTACTTACTATTTATCCGGGGATCTCATGGGTCACTTCCCGATAATCCACCGATGACGCACAACTCGCACTCTTGAATAATCTGGGATTATATAGAAGAGAGAGAGAAAATTAATCTAGGATTAATTAAGGAGATATTTTATCTAGGATAAAATATCGTCTAGAGAGAGATAACGATTAATTTGGAATTAATCAATAAATTAATATATTCGATATATTAAACGAAATTAGATTTCGACGCGGAATTAAAATTAGATTTTAATTTGGGCGAACGAATTAATTTAGAATTAATTCGTTAGCGACGTGAATAGTGAATTCGCTAGGCGTAATCATTTAATTACGACGTGACGGAAAAATCGTTAATTTGGAATTAACGAACCCGAGCCCGAGTGTGATTGCGAGCGCATTCGTATTTCGAATTCGAGTGCGGCGACGCAAGTCACATCAAGCGTCAAATCATTCGTCACATCAAGCGTCAAATCAAATGTCACTTTGAGTGATGTGATTGATTGATGTGATTGATTGATTGAAAGACATGTCACTTTATTAAAGTTGATATGACTTAAAGTTGATGTGAATAGTTGATGCAAGTTGTTGGAAAGCATCTTTTGCTTTTGGCTCCAACTTTTACTTGATTTTGAATTAAAGTAATTGGTAAATCATTTTGTATTTTTGGAAAATATAAAAAGGATAATTGATTTACACTTTTGTAACTAATACACACAACTTCATCTCTCTCAAATTTCTCTCATCTCTCACGCCCAAAACAGAACAATAATGGACTGTTTTTTCAACCAGAAATGGCGTGACAAATGGGAAGCAAATAGTGGGTTTTCATGGTGAAAATTCAAGTGCTAGCACACTTACGAGTCTTGCGAATGTGGTAGGGAGGTTCACCCATGAGGCGGGACTCATCCGACGGAGTTTGGAGCTTCGTTTTGAGACCCGAATGAGCTCAAACCAGTGAGCAAAACTGCAGTGAATGGCGCCTCCAAACAGTGAGATTTTTAGCTTGAAACGTCTTCAAATCGACTCAACCGATCGATGTAAGTATTCCGCTACCTTCGTCGATGTATTTACACATTAATTTCATTGCTTGTTTGATCTTGGGACCTTAATAAAAACCAACAGTCTATCCAGAGTGAAGCTGTTTCCCGTACCATCGGTGAAACACAACCTCCTATCGCACTTGCATGAGTATCCAATACCCAAATATATGAGAACTATGCCGTTGTGCCCTCACAACGCGCACAAGTGCAATACTAGCCTATTCCGCATTATCGATGTCCAGTCTCGATAATACTCCGGCTAGGGATATTTAATGATTAATCCTTCGTGGACTGATACTGTCTCATATCATCTCAATCCAGGAACTAATCATATGGACCTCTCTTCATTTATATATCTAAGGTGATCTAATCACAAATGATGAGAGTGCAATTTCCTTGTCACATAGTTAATTTGTACAACAACACTATGATCTGTACAAATAGTGACGCTATGGGTCATATTATCCAACACTTGACTTTGGCCAACAAATCACAACTTGGACAAGACATGAGATAAGGAACAAAGCCTTCATGATTCAAACACATCCGCGATGGACAAAGGCCTTGACTTTGGCCAACAAGCTAGTGCCAATCTTGGATCTTGAGATTGAATCATTCAATGGAAGGAAAACCGCTTAATATATGTTGAGGGTTTTTCGCATAATTGGCAACCAATTAATTATCTTTGTTAAGGTCTCATCATACACCCTTAAACATGCATTCTAAAAGCATAATAAGGCACGATAAATAAATTAATAATGATATACGGATGGATATTTAAAACACTTTGTTCCTAGAAATAAATCTCTCACTTTCCTCTCTCTTGCTAGCACAAATCTTACTTCTACCCAATTACATAACACTTCCAAAGAAACCTCATTTACATTGAGGGGAATAGGTGAGAAGAGAAATACAAAGAGTCAAGAGGTAATAGGCTGGACACGCAGGTCCAATTTAATAAATTCTAAATTTATTACAACAATTTCCAAAATTTCCCTCACCCATCTAATATCCATCCGATATACATTATTCATACATCAAATCCATGTATTCACACAAAGCATGTTATCAATCAATCTAATCCAATTAATTAATTTGAAATTAATGATCATCCAATGTTCAAACAACGATTTGATTTGCGCGAGTGCGACTCGTTTTAAGAATAAGTACTCAAAGTACGAATTCTTGAATTATATTAAACTACAATATTAAATCTAATTTAATTTGCATTCAATACTAATTCTATATTTAATTCCAAATTAAATAATTACACTTTATTAATGAGCCTTTGCGACTTAGATTCTAAATCTAATCTTTACGGGTCTCAAAGCCCAATTAACATCCAATGTCAATTTTAATTAAAGTCCAATGGGCTTTCAATTAATTTACAAGGCATTGACTTTGGTCAATATGGGTCAAAACCAAATACCAAAGCCCAATTAAGGAATCACCCTTATTTGCCAAAATCAATTTAGGCCCAATTAAAATTTTAAAGGCCCATTTAATCATATTTGGACTTTATAGATATGGTTTTAGGCCCAATTGGATCCAACCAATTAACCTAAACCAAACTTTGCCCAACCAAGCCCATTAAGCCCAAATACAACTTTAAAAGCCCAATTCCAAATTTAGCCCAACTAATTAAATTACAAAATTCCAAATTTCACAATTCAATTAACTAAAGTGCATAGCCATAATTAATTAACCAAATTAACATTTCCAAAACACCAATTTGATCAATTAATCATGCTTATCATCATCAACACATGTCCAACATTATTGAATCAAAAATTCAACTCATTTACATGCTTGGAAGTCACAACAATTAGGGGTTTTAGTCCAATTCCGATTTCAATCCAATTGAATCTCAAATTAACATTTCCCAAGTCTTTCAAACCCGTCCAATGATTCAAAAAACAAAAATCACCATGACATAATCTAGGGCTCCACATTCGGCCAAGCCAAAATTTTGGGGAAAATTTGATCCAATTCAATTTTCATCAAATTGATCACAAATAACTCTAAGTTATCATCATTCAAGCATACTCAAACAATCAATTTCATCCAAACATGTTCAAATCAATTTTACCCAATTTTACCCTAAATCAATTTCATGCTTAAACAAGGCTCTTGATACCATTGTTGGGTTTCTACTATAGTCCCAAGATCATTCAAGCAATGAAATAATATGAATACAAAAAAGAAGTATGGCAGAATCATACTTACAATGATTGGATTTGCGATGCGTTGAACATAAAAACTTTTGCTCCTCCATGAAGCTCTCGGCCAAGCCCAAATTTGTGCTCCTCCAAGATTCGGTCAACCTCCTCTTTGTGCTCCATGCTCCAAGCTTTGTAAATGGTGATTCCATGATCAAGGGTTTGTTTCCCTATCACCTTTGGATGACTCTTTATGTGCTAGCATAAGAAAAATTTGCCACAAATCTTCCTTGTTCTTGCTTGTTGTTCTCGGTAAAGAGAAGCAAAATTGAGAGAATTTGGCCCTTGGCCGAATTGAGGGGAGAAGAGAGAGAGAAGAAAAATGTGTTGTGTATTTGGTTTTTGATTTCAAAAATCAAAATACCAAAAGTCAATTACCATTTCCCAAAAAAAAAGGTACAAGGCTTTAAAAGCCTTTCAACTATTCACATCACTCAAAAGTGACTAGACATCACATCACTCAAAGTGACAAGACATCCATCACTTGAATGACTAATGAAGTGACGCGTGATGTGACTTGTGGGCCGCACTTAAATTCGAAATGCGAGTGGGCCCGCAAACACTTCCGGCCTCGGGTTCGCTAATTCCGAATTAACGAATTTTCCGTTGCGACGTAATTAAATCAAATTTAATTAAATAATTATGCCTAGCAAAATTACTATTCATGTCACTAGTGAAATAATTCTAAATTAACTCGTTCGCCCGAATTAAAATCTAATTTTAATTCCTCGTCGAAATCTAATTTCGTTTAATATATCGAATATATTATTTTATCGATTAATTCCAAATTAATCTTTCTCTCTCTTTAAGTAATATTTTATCCCACATAAAATATCTTCGTAATTAATCCTAGATTAATTTTCTCTCTAATAATTAATCCCAGATTAATAATGTGTGAGTCATACGTCATATGTGAATCTTCGGGAAGCGACCCATGAGATCCCTGGATATGTTGGCAGAAAATCCGGTCGTCGGACTATCCGAACACGTACGTACCTAGTACTACGTTTTTACCGATTTACAAGACATGGTTGGCTTCTAGCAAAGCACCGTGCCTACCCAATTCTCCAGAAATATTCTTAAAGGAATATGTAATCTATATCAGGCGTAGTATTCGTAGTATTGCGTATTGCGATCCAGTATCGGATGTCACATGCTAGGTCTGAGGCTGGAATTGTGTCTGCCCCGTACGAAGCACATGTTGGATCTCTGGTAACTAGTCTCTATAATCGAATAACTATGACCTTGTCATATTATCCCGATAGCTGCAACATATAAGAGCACCAGTTCCGTATCCTACGTGATCATCATCTCCACTATGACTGGAGTGATACTTCCATCTTGACATCACACCCAATACACTACGATTCTCAATATACCCAGAAGAGGCGTACACATAACCGGTTAAAGCCCTGGACGACCAAAACCAAAGTATATTGATTGTCGCAAGTATTAGCGGTGCAAGTCTCAGGTTAAGACCAAATACACCTACCCTAATTCGGACTCCCATAGACACACAGTCATACTACCAATGGGATTCTGAGGGGTCTATCTAGAGCGAAGCTGTTTCCGTACCATCGGTAAACACAACCTCCTATCGCACTTGCATAAGTATCCAATACTTAAATATATGATAACTATGCCGTTATGCTCCCACAACGCGCACAAGTGCAATACTAGTCTATTCCGCATTATCGATGTCCAATCTCGATAATACTATGACTAGGGATTATTTAATGATTAAACCTTCGTGGATTGATATTTTCTCATATCATCTCAATCCGGAACTAATCATAAGGACCTTTTATCATTTATATATCCCGGTAATCTAATTACAAATGATAAAAGAGCAATTTCCTTTGTCACATAGTTAATTTGTACAACAACACCATGTTCTGTACAATTAGTGATGCTATGGGTCATAATTGTCCAACAGAAACCTCAATTGGAATTGAATTTTTTATTTGGGCAATGCTCACACTTTGAAAAGAGACAATATTTCAAGAAGATAATTTTTTTGAGAACATTCAAAGAGTCGTTGCATGATAAAATAAATTTGGAAAGCAAGATCGATAACCTTGAGAGACAGCCTGCTGGACAAAAGTGAGAAAGACCTAACGATATCTCTGTGAAAAAGCATCACGACACTTGCACTTCTACAAGCCCAAGAATGGGCAGTCAACCAAAGATCATTTGCACACATGCATACATACATATAACCTTTCTTTTGCAGGAAATTAGGGTATGTTGCGAGAGCCTCCAAGAAATAGAGCAAGATACAAAACACTCTGTTAAAGACAAAAGTTGAAGCCTCCAAGACACGGAGCTCCTGACAGTCAGAAGGTCGAGACATGTTGGGGTGAGGCCCGCCTAAAACAATATTGGGGGAGAAGACTACCTAGAATGATAGCTGGATGTGACTTTCGCCGCTCGGATAGGATTTGGAACACCGACCGGAGTTGACAAAAAATGAATCAACATACCATAAAACATTGGAACAAGATGTCACTGATTGACGGAGAAACAAGTCGAGTGCTTAGGGTTACATGCCCATAATGGATTTAGAATACTAACGGGTTTGGAACACTAACATATTCATAATGATGTAATACAATTGGAATGCCACTAGATTTAGAACAGAATTAAAACGTCAGAGGACTTTAAACACACGTGGATTTGGAATGCCAATGGAATTAGAAAGATAGATGAATTTGGAAAGTTGAACATAATTGGAACGCCAAGAGATCTAGGAATGGATTTGGAACGCCAGACATATTTGGCAAGCTGAACAAAATTAGAACGCCGACGAGGTTTGGAATGCTAATGGACTTAGAACGCCAAAAGGAATGGACATGGGTTTGGAACGCCAATAGATTTGGAAAGCAAGACGGAATTAGAATGCCGATGGATTGAAGATGGGTTTGGAACACTGGCAAATTTGGAAGGCTGGATAGACTTAGAATGCCAATGGATTTGGGATACCGATGGAAATTAGAACATTTAGAAAGCTGGAAAGAATTAGAGCGCTGGAGGATTTGGAACACCACCAGATTTGGAATGCCAATGAAACGAATGAGAAATGAAGACATCGGAATGAAGCCTCTCACAGCTGAATGAATCATCAAATCCGAGGGTCTATCATCTCACAAACCAAATTAAGCAAGGGATCTAAGGGTCCCTCATATCACGTACCAATAAAGTTGCAATGCCACTAGATTTAAAATGATAAACAGATTTGGAACACCGGTGGAGAGGAAAAGATTGGAAAAGGCTAGCACGCCAGGTGGATTTTAAGCACCAATAAACTTGGAACGCCAAGACATTTGAATTTAGAATGCCAATGTGGTTTGAATTTGGAACGTCAATCATCAGAGACAGTTGTAAACAAAGATCAAGGCATCTTAAACCGATTGATTCATCAGAGGGACCTGCGGGTTCATCAATCATCAGAGCTACAAATGTTGGCGAATTCTACGGTCCCGAAGATCGAATCAAGCATAGAAACATACATGCGAATACACGAGGAAGTTGCAGAATACTTACATCGAGCGGTTGAGATGATGCGGTGATGAAAAAATTATTTTCTGCCCTCATTGGTGGTCACGGCAGTGGCTGAATTTGGCTCCTCCATTTTCGGCCATGGATCATCCTCCAAGCTCCAAGCTTCTCCAATGGTGATTCCAAGCTCATGAAGTTAGTTCCCTATCACCTTTGTATGTCTCCATAATGTGCTAGCACTCTTGATTTTGCAACAAAACCATCTCTTTGCTTCTCCATGACTCACGGTAGTGAGCTGAAACCAGAAGAAGAAAACTGCCCATTTGGGCGTGAGAGAGAGGAAGAGAAAGGGAGAGAGTGAGATGTGTGTTGGTTGGTTTGGATTTGTGTATCTAATACACACTTTTAATTTTCCAAAAATCAATTAATTCATTTACCAAAATATGCTTTCCAAAAGTCAAGCCATTAAAGCTTTGCCAACAACTTCCATCAATCAATCAAATTGTCACTTCACTCAAAGTGACATGTGATTTGACGCTTGATGTGACTAATGATTTGACGCTTGATGTGACTTGCGTGCCGCACTCGAATACGAAATGCGAATGGTCTCGCAAACACTATCGGGCTCGGGTTCGCTAATTCCAAATTAACGAATTTTCCGTTGCGACGTAATTAAATGATTATGCCTAGCGAAATCACTATTCACGTCGCTAACGAATTAATTCTAAATTAAATCATTCACCCGAATTAAAATCTAATTTCAATTGCGCATCGAAATCCAATTTCGTATAATATATCGAATATATTATTTTATCGATTAATTCCAAATTAATCATTCTCCCTCTTTAATAATATTTTATCCCAGATAAAATATCTCTGTAATTAATCCCAGATTAATTTTCTCTCTCTACAAATTAATCCCAGATTAATTAAGTGCGAGTCATACGTCATCGGTGAATCTTCGGGAAGTGACCCATGAGATCCTCAGATATGTTGGTAGTAAATCCGGTCGTCGGACTATCCGAACACGTAAGTACCTAGTACTACGTTTTTACCGATTTACAAGACAAGGTTGGCTTCTAGCAAAGCGCCATGCCTACCCAATTCTCTAGAAATATCCTTACAGGAATATATGATCTATATCAGGCGTAGTATACGTAGTATTGCGTATTTCGATCCAGTATTGGATGTCACATGCAAGGCCTGGGGCTGGAATTGTGTATGCCCTGTACGAAGCACATATCAGATCTCTGGTAACTAGTCTTTATAATCGGATAAACATGACCTAGTCATTTTATCCCGATGACTGCAATACATAAGAGAACCAGTTTTGTATCCTACGTGACCATCATCTCCACTATGACTGGAGTGATACTTCCGTCTTGACATCACACCCAACACACTCCGATTCTCAATATACCCAGCAGAGGCGTACACAGAACCTGTTAAAGCCCCGGACGACCTAAAACCAAAGTACATTGATTGTCGCAAGTATTAGCGGTGCAAGTCTCAGGTTAAGACCAAATACACCTACCCTGATTCGGACTTCCATAGACACATAGTCATACTACCAATGGAATTCCGAAGGGTCTATCCAAAGCGAAGCTATTTCCAATACCATCGGTAAAACACAATCTCCTACTACACTTGCATGAGTATCCTATACCCAAATATATGAGAACTATGTTGTTATGCCCTCACAACGCGCACAAGTGTAATACTAGTCTTTTACGCATTATCGATGTCCAATCTCGATAATACTCTGACTAGGGATATTTAATGATTAAACCTTCGCGGATTGATACTGTCTCATATCATCTCAATCTAGGAACTAATCATAAGGACCTCATATCATTTATACATCTTGGTGATCTAATCACAAATGATAAGAGAGCAATTTCCTTTGTAATATAGTTAATTTGTACAACAACACCATGATCTGTAAAAATAGTGACGCTTTGGGTCATAACTGTCCAACAATCTCCCACTTGGCCTATAGCCAGTCACTCGAGTGTCCTACACCAGAACTATGTACGGTTCGCTCAAAGTACTAAGAAAAGACTTTCGTCAGCGGATTTGCATGATTATCATCTGATGCGATTTATACGATCATCACATCGCCACGATGTATGATCTGAACGAATCAGATGAATATCAAATTATATATATGGATCGTTGATGAGACCATTAATTCTTTAGCCTGTGCTGAAGCCTAGCTCAGCTACTAACAGAACTATATCTAATCTAATTAGATTATTCTCGACCCAAATGGCTTCTATTACTGCCTCTGTTGCAGCAATAATCCACTTTTGTTGTTTATGCGGTAACACTATCTTGCTTGGAAGATTTCCAGCTCACTTTTCCGCTATTCAAACTGTATAGTACCGTTGTTAAGACTTATTATCGTTTTTATCGGTTAGGAAACTTACAGCAGTGAACCCAGTCACTTCAAGTTCTCATTCTCCATAGTTTAAGACATCATCCTTAGTTCCTCTAAGATACTGAAGGATGATCTTAACATCAATCCAATGACTATCATTTGGATTGGCCTGATTGTGACTCCATATGCTCAAAGCGTATGAGACACCAGGTCGCGTTCATTTATTTAATGTACTATTTCTCGGAGAGTGCTAATAACCTTTAAATCTATCCCAGTAGATCTTTATTCCTAGAATAAAGGTTGTTTCTCCCAAGAATTCTACGGAGAATTTTCTCGAAAGCCAAGCTTTCACCGATTGAATTATGGGAATTTCATTTTCAAGAAATGACATATTATTATTACTTAGGACTTTCACTGTCAGTGCGCTCCCACTAACCTTCTTATATACACAAGAATCATTTCGTTTTGAATTAAATCATACACCATTATGATTACATCAAAACGATGATTCCAAGAACGCAATGCTTGCTTCAATCCATACATTGATCGAACAACCCGTAAACCTTGTTTGCTAGTTTTGGTACGACAAAACCGTCAGGATGTTATAAACATCCTCCAAAAGGTTTTCGTTAAGGAAAGCGATTTTGGCATTTAGCTGCCACATTTCATGAATGAAATATGCAGCATTTACAAGCATTATCCAAATGGATTTACCATGGCAACAGGTAAAAGGTTTCGTCGGAATCGACACAATGTCGATAACGATACCTTTTCGCTACAAGCCTAGCTTAGTACGTTGGTATGTTGCCTTCCATGTATGTCTTCCTTGAAGACTTAATAGTACCAATAGGCACAATGCCTTGCGGTACATCAACTAGTATCCAAACATAGTTGATATACATGGAATTCATTTCGGATATCATGGCACTTTGCCATAATGGGGAGTCGATACCTTGTATCAATTCCTCATACGTAGTCAGTTCGCTTTCCTCAATAAGATTGACATCTTTATGAGGTGAGATCAGAAACCCATACCCCAGGTTGTTTTCTGACTCTCTCCGACTGCCGCGGTTTTTGTGTATTCGAAGATTATTGGTATAGTTTCATCCTTGATGAACTATTTGTGTTCCATTAAGGAATCGGTGCCTGGAGCAGTATTACTTCGATTTTCATCGAGTTTTACTATCCTCCCACTTACCACTGCATATTGGTATTCCTCTTAGGAAAAACGCATGGTGAGCAACAATTACATTGTTCTCTTGTGAGTTGTATAAGTACTATACTTTGGTTTCCCTAGGATAACCTACAAATTAGGCACTTATCCGATTTGGGTTCTAGTTTGGTATCATCCAAACATATGCCTAGCATGCCCAAATCATCATGAATGAGAAAACCCAGTTTCTTTCCTGTTCATATCTAATATGAAATCTATCAAACAGATTTTTATGGAACCTTATTCTAAATAAGTTTTGCACTGTTTATGCGTATCCGTTGAAGGAAATGGTAGCTCAGAGCGACTCATGATTAACCTTATCATTTCCAACAAAACTCAGTTTATCCGTTCAGACACACCGTCAAATTGACGTGTTCCGGGAGGAGTCCTCATTGAAAGAATACTATACTCTTTCAAGTATTTAAGAAACTTATTGCTTAAGTATTTTCATCATGATCTAACCGTGATGATTTTATACTTTAGCCGATCTGTCTGTCTATTTCGTGTCGAAACTTTAAAAGTTTCCGATTTGTGTTCTAAAAGAAACACATAACCATAACGCGATGCCACATCTGTAAAGGTCACGAAATATTCATATCCACCTCTAGCCTAGCTAGACATGGGCCCACTTGCTTCACTATGAACTAGGGCTAACAGATCGGTGGCATTAGCACTTTTACCAAGTAAAAAGTGTCTTAGGCACTTTGCCCAATAAACTAGATTCGTAGACATTATTTGAATGGAATCAAATTTGTCATAGTATCTACTCTTCAAAAGTGTGGATATACGAGTCTTGTTTAATTGTGTCCCAAACAACAATGCCACTTACAAGTCTCTTCTGATCCAATCAGTTTGAGCTATTTGTTTGTCATATTATATGTTTGAGATTTATTTATATTCAAAATATAAATGATGTTATTCACATCTAATGTGTTTATCTCAATATCATCTTTATAAAATAAAACACTTTAGTGTTCTAGAATATAAAGGTATACCCGCAACGGGTTAAACCCTGATATAGAGATAATGTATCTAGTCAAACTAGTTACATTGTAACAGTTTCCTAATTTAAGTATACACCCGAAGGGTAGTTCCTAAACTCAAGTATCTACGGTTAAAACAGAGACTTTCGTCCCGTTTCCGATTTGTAGATAGATCTCATCTGAAGTCAGTATCCTGCTCTCAGCAGATTCTACTCATCAGCACATATATATGTACCACTTCCAGTATCTAAAATCATATTTTAATACTAGCAGTGAACATGTTTATGACAAACATATTTGAAGTCGGAGCCTTGCACCGTCTTCAATTCCTTCATGTCTGCTTTGTTCAAACGGCAGTCACGCTTCCGCTATCCCGTTTGCCACAATTTAGGCAGAAATTTTGGGATGTGTCCTTTATCTTCCTAGAAGATTATAATAATTTTGCCTTTGCCCTTTTCGGTACCCCAGAAGCCTTTGGCCAAGCCTTGGCCTTCCGGAATGTCGAAATAAGATGCGCCTTGCACTACTTGCCTTATTGCAAACTTTGGCTTTGACTCATTGAGTATAGCCATTAACTCTCCAAGAGTTTACTATTGCAATATAGTACTTCTAAAATCTAAAATAGATCTATGAATATCCTTCAATTTCAATATCATAATTTAAGGATCTAATCCTTAGTTCTGATTAAGAAATTAAGGAGTCTATTTGGAAAGCTTTATGGATTAAGTACTAAAGTTATCATCAAATGAATATTCCAAATATAATGTTCTACTATTTGCTTAACTCCTGGCTTAGGCCTAATATGCTATTTTATCAAATAAAGTAACTTATTAGTTTCCAAGACCATCCTGAAATTTATTCCCAATTTGAAAATTAAAGTCGTTTAAATTCATTTTCTTCAGGATTATGTTTTTAAACACTAATCTTTCAATTTTATCTTGATTCTAATAGTCCAACTATTTAATCAACGATTTAGGTACTATTTATTATAATGATTATTATAGTCCAACAATATAATCAACTATAATTCAATTGATTAAATTCAATTACATTGATTACTATAATCCAATTATAAAATCAACTATAATTCAATTGTTAATTCAAATATATTGATTACTATAATCCAATTATATAATCAACTATAAATGAAATAGTTTGAATACAGTCCAACTGTTTTATTAAAACAACGTTTAAATATTAGTCCAACTAACATTTAATTTATTTGACGAAATATTTGAAATGAGCGCGTATGGCAAGTTACTAAATGAATATTGCAAATTCAGTACTTGCCTCCCACTATTTTTCGGCGAGCCTCTAACCCTCTGTGGAGTACTCGGGAAACCTTATTTCCTAGTGGGCTAGGATCCCGTTAAATAACACACAATCTTGACTTTGGCCAACAAATTGTATGATAATTAACTAGGTAGATCTATAAGATCAATTGGATCCCATCCAATTCCTAGATCCAGTAGGGGGACATCCAAGTCCGAAAAATATATCTTATATATGCCAATATATCCAATATATTGCCTAACCTTTTTCCTCTGAACCAACTAAGCCTTGGCTTTGGCACAACAAACTTAGTGATCCCAGTTAAGCGTGACCCATAGACCTTGGAAAGCTTCGTAATCAATGTCGATGGACAAGAAGTGGTCTTGACTTTGGCCAACAAACCAAAACTTGGGCAAGACACCGATATAGAACAAAGCTCTCGTGATTCAAACACATCCTCGATGGACAAAGGCCTTGACTTTGGCCAACAAACCAATGCCAGTCTTGGATCTTGAATAAGAATCACTCAATGGAAGGAAAAACGCTTAATATTTTGTGAGGGTTTTTTCGCGTGCAAATTAGCAACCAATTTATTATCCATGTTAAGGTCTCATCATCATACACCCTTAAACATGCATTCTAAACACATAATAAGGCGCATATAAATAAATAATAATGATATGCGGATGGATACTTAACACATTGTTCCTAGAACAAATCTCTCACTTTCCTCTCTCAAGCTAGCACATGTATTACTTCTACCTGTTACATAACACTTCTAAAGAAACCTCATTTACATTGAGGGGAATAGGTGGGAAGAGAAATACAAAGAGTATGGAGGTAATAGGCTGGATACACAGGTCCAATTAATAAATTCTAAATTTATTACAACAATTTCCAAAATTGCCCCACCCATCTAATATCCATATGATATACATTATTCATGAATCGCAACCACGTATTCAAACAAGCATGTTATCAATCAATCTAATCCAATTAATTAATCTGATAATTAATGACCATCCAATGTTCAAACAACGATTTGATTTTGTGAGAGTCAAACTCGTTTTTGCGAATAAGTACTCAAAGTACGAATTCTTGAATTATATTAAACTACAACATTAAATCCAATTTAATTTGCATTTAATACTAATTCTCTATTTAATTCCAAATTAAATATTACAATTTATTAACGAACCTTTACGACTTAAATTTTAAATTTAATCGTTACGGGTCTCAAAGCCCGATTAACGTCCAACGTTAATTTAATTAAAGTCCAATAGCTTTCAATTAATTTCTTTAAGGCGTGGACTTTTGGTCAACTTGGGTCAAACCCAATAACCAATGCCCAATCAAGGAATAACCCCATAAGCCTAGAAATCAATTTAGGCCCATTAGGCCCAATTAAAATAATTAAGGTCCATTAGTCGCATTTGGACTTTATGGAAACGGTTTTGGGCCCAATTGGATCCAACCAATTTACCCTAAACCCATCTTGGTACAACCAAGCCCAATAAGCCCAATAACAACTTTTCAAGCCCAATTTCCAAAATTAGCCCAATTAATTAAATCATAAAAATTCCAATTTCACAATTTAATTAAACTAAAGTGTATAACATAATTAATTACCCAAATCAATATTTCCAAAACACCAATTAGCCTAATTAATCATGCTCATCAACATTAAAACATGTCCAACACATTTTAACAAAAATCAAACCCATATACATGCTTTTCAAGTCTCGGCAATTGAAGGGTTTTAATGTCAAATTTTAAATCCAATCCAATTGAATCCAATTCAACATTAAATCAACATTCTCAATTGATTCCAACTCATCCAATGAATCAAAAAACAAAAAATCCAAGACTTTTAAGGTTCTTATGTCTCTCGGGTAAGCCACAACAAATTGGGGAAAATTGTTCCAAACCAATTTTCATGAAATTGATCCAATCAAACTTCAAATAAACATCAATTAAGCATACTCAATCAAACAATTTAACCAAATCATGCTCAAAATCAATTTACCCAATTTTAACCCTAAATTCAAGTTTCATGCTTTTACTCTCTCTGATACCATTGTTGGCGAATTCTACGGTCCCGAGGATCGAATCAAGCATAGAAACATACATGCGAATACACGAGGAAGTTGCGGAATACTTACATCGAGCGGTTGAGATGATGCGGTGATGAACAAAATTCTTTTCTGCCCTCCTTGGTGGTCACGGCAGTGGCTGAATTTGGCTCCTCCATTTTCGGCCACGGATCATCCTCCAAGATCCAAGCTTCTCCAATGGTGATTCCAAGCTCATTAAGTTAGTTCCTTATCACCTTTGTATGTCTCCATAGTGTGCTAGCACTCTTGATTTTGCAACAAAACCATCTCTTGGCTTCTCCATGACTCACGGCAGTAAGCTGAAACCAATAAAGAAAACTGCCCATTTGGGCGTGAGAGAGAGGAAGAGAAAGGGAGAGAGTGAGATATGTTGGTTGGTTTGGATTTATGTATCTAATACACACTTTTAATTTCCAAAAATCAATTAATATATTTACCAAAATATGCTTTCCAAAAGTCAAGCCATTAAAGCTTTGCCAACCACTCCCATCAATCAATCAATCAATCAAATTGTCACTTCACTCAAAGTGACATGTGATTTGACGCTTGATGTGACTAATGATTTGACGCTTGATGTGACTTGCGTGCCGCACTCAAATTTGAAATGCGAATGCGCTCGCAAACACTATCGGGCTTGGGTTCGCTAATTCCAAATTAACGAATTTTCCGTTGCGACGTAATTAAATGATTATGCCTAGTGAAATCACTATTCACGTCGCTAACGAATTAATTCTAAATTAACTCGGTCGCCCGAATTAAAATCTAATTTCAATTGCGCGTCGAAATCCAATTTCGTATCATATATCGAATATATTATTTTATCGATTAATTCCAAATTAATCGTTCTCTCTCTTTAATAATATTTTATCCCAGATAAAATATCTCCGTAATTAATCCCATATTAATTTTCTCTCTCATCTAATTAATCCCAGATTAATAAAAGTGCGAGTCATACGTCATCGGTGAAACTTCGGGAAGCGACCCATGAGATCCCCGGATATGTTGGCAGTAAATATGGTCGTCGGACTATCCGAACACGTAAGTACCTAGTACTACGTTTTTACCGATTTACAAGACAAGGTTGGCTTCTAGCAAAGCGCCATGCCTACCCAATTCTCCAGAAATATCCTTACAGGAATATATGATCTATATCTGGCGTAGTATATGTAGTATTGTGTATTTCGATCCAGTATCGGATGTCACGTGCAAGGCCTGAGGCTGGAATTGTGTCTGCCCCGTACGAAGCACATATCGGATCTCTGGTAACTAGTCTCTATAATCGGATAAACATGACCTAGTCATTTTATCCCGATGACTGCAGTACATAAGAGAACCAGTTCTGTATCCTATGTGACCATCATCTCCACTATGACCGGAGTGATACTTCCGTCTTCACATCACACCCAACACACTACGATTCTCAATATACCTAGCAGAGGCGTACACAGAACCTGTTAAAGCCCTGGACGACCTAAAACCAAAGTACATTGATTTTCGCAAGTATTAGCGGTGCAAGTCTCAGGTTAAGACCAAATACACCTACCCTGATTCGGACTTCCATAGACACATAGTCATACTACCAATGGAATTCCGAGGGGTGTATCCAGAGCGAAGCTGTTTCCCGTACCATCTGTAAAACACAACCTCCTACTACACTTGCATGAGTATCATATACCCAAATATATGAGAACTATGCTGTTATGCCCTCACAACGCGCACAAATGTAATACTAGTCTTTTACGCATTATCGATGTCCAATCTCGATAATACTCTGACTAGGGATATTTAATGATTAAACCTTCGCGGATTGATACTGTCTCATCTCATCTCAATCCAGGAACTAATCATAAGGACCTTCTATCATTTATACATCTTGGTGATCTACTCACAAATGATAAGAGAGCAATTTCCTTTGTCACACAGTTAATTTGTACAACAACACCATGATCTGTACAAATAGAGATGCTATGGGTCATAACTGTCCAACATCAAAGACATGATCGAGGTTGTTGGGGCAGATGTGGAATCTTTAGAGTTAGATCGGTGCTCCTCGCAGCGGAAGTGGGTCTAACCTGTGTATATCTAGCATGGGTGTATTTTAAAAGATTTTTATTTTAAAACTACAATTCATTTCGAGTCTGTAGGAAAAAAACGGGGACAAAAATGGAGTCCGGAAACTCAAGAACGGAGAAAATGAAGTTAGTATGTATCAGCTCTGCGCGTCGCGATATGGGAGCTTGGGCATCGCGATGCTCCAAAGTGTGAGAGCAACACCGAGAGCTGAACGTCTCAGCGACAAGGTTGGGAGTCGTGATTCTCCTAGATCTGATGTTCGGAGTTGCGACGCTGAGGGGTCAAAGTCGCGACGCTAACCTAGGCAGTGAGCATTTTTCAACTTCAAACCTTTGCTAAACACTTCCAATTTTCTCCTAATACTTCAAATACACCTAAAATCCAATTTTATCGTCTTAACCATCATCAACACATGTTATACAACTAGCATACTTGTATTCTAAATACTTATATGCATTTGTTTTAATCAAAACACAAACCAATTTAGAATCTCATTATGAAATGTCTCATAAACAATTCTAGTTCACCCAAAGGTGGTCACGTGATTCTAGAATGGTAGCCATACCCCTAAGCTTTAATCTAGAGTTCCAAACTCTTATTAATTGTTCTATGTTCAACATAAACATATTTGACCTAATTAACAAACATATTGTGTTTATACTTCCAAAGCATCCTAACACAATCTATTAGCCTTACTTCAACTTCAAGCTATGTAATCATGCATCCAATACATAATTCATCACTATATGTCTCACTAATGAAAAACTCACTAATGAAAAACATAGCTTAAGAGAAGTTCAAACTTACCTAGTAAGCTTGATGCAAGATCCAATCTACTTTTCCTTTGTTGAAATGGTTAAAGAACTTCCAAGGATTAGCAAGGTTGACTCCAAGATCCAATCTTGATTCCAATGCAAGCAAACTTCACTCCAAGATCCAATCTTGATTCCTCATTGTTGAAATATTGTAGAGATCTTCAAAAGCTTCTATAAACACCTATCTTCTCTAAGATAATTTCTCCAAGAATTGATTGTCTTTAACTTTCTTAATCTTGATTAAAACTATTGCTAAAGCTTGCTATTTATAGCAAAACTTAGACAATTTTTAATTAATAAAAGTTTTAATCAACTTTAATGTGTGCTTAATCTAATTTTTCCAAATATGTATAATTAGATGTGACTAATCACCTTTGTCTATCACTCTGATTTAATCCAATTAAATCAAAACAATGCTTAATTAATGGATTAGTTACATGTCTTCCACTTTGATTTAATCCAATTAAATCAAGTCAAAAACACTTATAATTACATACATGCAATTACCATAATATCCTCAAATGGTAGAGATAATTATGAAATTATGATAAAGTCCTGGTGTAAATATTGAATTAATCCAATTAATCCAAAGTGAATTATCAATGTAATCTTATAACACTTGATTATCTTAGTTGATAATTATAATATTGAATATTATCTTTTTTCAAAATTAATCGGCTACCCAAGTGTTCAATGAGTACACTTCATATTGGGACCCTCTAAGTCAGATGCGTTCGTCATATAAGTGTTGGTTGCTAAGATGGTCCCAAGATCAAATAGCAATGAATAGTAGAATGATACAACACTAAGAAGTGGAGGCGGAATCACACTTACATTGAACGACTTTTGGATGCGAAGATCAACAAAATTTTTCTCCTTGTTCAAGCTTCGGCCAAGGTAAGATTTTGTTGATGAAGATGTACAAGCTCCAAGCTTCCAAAGGATTCCAAGCTCTAAGTTCGGTTTCCCTATCACCTTGTATTGATCCTTTGTTTGTGCTAGCAAGATTGGAAGAAAAAAACTATTCTTCTTCCTTCCTCCAAGGCTCACGGCAATGGCTAATTTGGGAGAGAGAGTTTTCTTTGTTTTGATGTTTTGTTTCTCACAAAACAATAATGAGTATCCTTCACCAAAATATTTGGTATATCATTCAAAAGTCAACCCAAAATTTTGGCTCCAAAAATCCATTAAATGGCCCCAACACCAACTTTTATCATGAATAGTGACTGCATGTCACTCACCAAAAAGGTGACTTGACTTCTATCACTAAAGGGACAAGTGATGTGACTCGCGATGTGACTTGTGGGCCGCACTTGATTCGAAATCGAAGTGGCCTCGCAACACATTCCGGGCTCGGTTTCGTTAATTTTGAATTAACGAATTTTCCGTTGCGTCGTAATTAAATCAAATTTAATTAAATAATCATGCCTAGCAAAATTACTATTCACATCGCTTGCGAATTAATTCTAAATCAATTCGTTAGCCCAAATTAAAATCTAATTTTAATTCCGCGTCGAAATCTAATTTCGTATAATATATCGAATATATTATTTTATCGATTAATTCCAAATTAATCGTTCTCTCTCTTCAAATAGTACTTTATCCAGATAAAGTCTCTCCGCTATTAATCCCAGATTATAAAGTTCGAATCATACGTCATCGGTGAATCTTCGGGAAGCGACCCAAGAGATCCCTGGATATGTTGGCAGTAAATCCGGTCGTCGGACTATCCGAACACGTACGTACCTAGTACTATGTTCTTACCGATTTACGAGACAAGGTTGGCTTCTAGCAAAGCGCCATGCCTACCCAATTCTCTATAAATATTCTTAATGGAATATATAATCTATGTCAGGCATAGCATACGTAGTATTGCGTATTGCGATCCAGTATCGGATGTCACATGCAAGGTATGGGGCTGGAATAGTATTTGCCCTGTACGAAGTATATATTTGATCACTAGCAACTAGTCTCTTCATTATCGGACAATCATGACCTAGTCATATTATCCCGATGGTTGCAACCCTTTAGAGAACCAGTTCTGTATCCCTGTGTGACCATCATCTCCATATGACTGAAGTGATACTTCCGTCTTGACATCACACCCAATACACTACAATTCTCAAGAAACCCAGAAAAGGCGTACACAGAACCTGTTAAAGTCCTGGACTACCAAAACCGAAGCGTATTGATTGTCGCAAGTACTAGCGATGCAAGTCTCAAGTTAAGACCAAATACACCTACCCTGATTGCGGACTCCCATAGACACATAGTCATACTACCAATGGGATTCCGAGGGGTTTATTCAGAGCGAAGTTGTTTTCCGTACCATCGGTAAAACACAACCTCCTACCACACTTGCATAAGTATCCAATACTTAAATATATGAAAACTATGCTGTTACGCTTTCATAACACGCACAAGTGCGATACTAGTCTATTCCGCATTAATCGATGTCCAGTCTCGATAATACTACGACTAGGGATATTAATGATTAAACCGTCGTGGATTGATACTGTCTCATATCATCTCAATCCGAAACTAATCATAAGGACTTTCATCATTCACACATTTAAGTAATCTAATTACGAAATGATAAAAGGCAATTTCCTTTGCTACATAATTAATTTGTACAAAAACACAATGTCTTTTACAAATAGTGACGCTATGGGTCATAATTGTCCAACAATAAGCTTAGCTAATATGTACGCAATTCGGCCACCTCCGAATTCGCGAAGAATAAGAATGACCTTTCTGAACTATACAAGTGGAGGTCATCACAATGTTTAACAATCCATATATCGTAGGCTATCCGAGTTGTGCTTAGGAAACATATAATATACCGTCAAGTTTTCAAGGCTCACATCTCATGTCGACATGTCCACGATTCTTTACAACTGATGTAATCCACCGTAGGTGATCGAATTTGGCCAAAGCTTTAAGAATCGTGGCTTACATGGAAACCTAAACCCCTAATGGTACACATACGAGTCGACAGATCCTATCTTGATTCGCACTTGATTAACGAGTGTATCGGTCCACACCCAACGATAGTCGAGAGTCCAGACCATGAAAGGTTTCTGACTTACATGGCATCAAAGTGTGGAGGATCTCACACAAAATCAATGTTATCCTATAGTCAAAGGATTATATATGCTACTCGACTCTCGGAGATTCCTATTGACGGTGGTGTGTACTTCAAACTATTTGGAATCACCAGTGAGTCTTTCAGTATTCAATCCAACCAATACTCACACATTTATACGAGCTTCCAAAGCTCATGGTACATCGGGCTAAACCACTGGAACTCCAATTCCAATATACGACATGTGTTACTCTTCAAGGTTATAGGAATTCGATCGTATTCCAAAGCCAATGACTAGGAATATTTACTTTAAGAATAGTTTACAATAGTAATACTTATCCCATTGTCGAACTACTCCAGTATTACTACAAGACTAAGGTCGATGTCATTCTTAGCATATTTATACATCAATATAATATGCATAATGACAATGCTATTAATAAGGTATGAAATAAAAATGTAGTTATTTTGTTAATAAATAATAAAATGTACAATACATTATTCGAATTGACGCTCCAAGAACAAACTCCCACTTGCTTAGTGATGGTACCGCAATCTCATCTCTTCTACATGTTTATCGAATAACTTTGGAGGTAAGACCTTTGTAAGTGGGTCTGTTATGTTGTCTAGTCCTTGAACCTTCAAGACCACTATGTCTTTTCATTCAATAATCTCTCTAATTACGCGGTATTTCCTTTCCATATGCTTAGACTTGGAATACGCCTTCGACTCCGTTATTATTACAGTATAATGGGATTGAATCCGCAATACTAGGCACAATGCCAAGTTCTGTGATAAAATTTCTAATCCAAAAAGATTCTTTAGTAGCTTCTGAAGCCGCTATAAATTCCGTCTCAGTGGTGGAATCTGCTGTTGAGCCTTGTTTTGAACATCGCCAACTAACCGCACCACCGTTAAGTGTAAATATTTATCTTGATGTAGATTTTCTATCATCTCGATCTCTTTGGAAGTCGGAGTCTGTATAACCCTTAACTTGTAGCTCATCTTCTCCATATTGTTAGACAGTAATGACCCATAGCGTCACTATTTTGTAAATGATATTGTATTATTGTACAAAATTAACTATGTAGTAATGAAATTGCCTTTTACCGTTTTGTAATTTATTTACTTTGATATATAAATGGTAAAAGTCCCTATGATTAATTCCGGATTGAGATGATATGAGACAGTATCAATCCATAAAGGTTTAATCATTAAATATCCCTAGTCGTAGTATTATCGAGATTGGACATCGATAATGCGGAATAGACTAGTACTGCACTTGTGCGTGTTGTGAGGGCACAACAGCATAGTTCTCATATATTTGAGTATTGGATACTTATGCAAGTGCGGTAGGAGGTTGTGTTTTACCGATGGTACGGAAAACAGCTTCGCTCTGGATAGACCCCGCGGAATCCCATTGGTAGTATGTCTGCGTGTCTATGGGAGTCCGCTTCAGGGTAGGTGCATATGGTCTTAACCTGAGACTTGCATCGCTAGTACTTGCGACAATCGGTAGACTTTAGTTTTGGTCGTCCAGGGCTTTAACAGGTTCTGTGTACACCTCTTCTAGGTTTATCGGGAATCGTAGTGTATTGGGTGTGATGTCAAGACGGAAGTATCACTTCAGACATATGGAGATGATGATCGCGCACAGAACTAGTACTCTATAATGGTTGCAACCATCGGGATAATATGACAAGGTCAGGATTATCCGATTCAAAGAGACTAGTTGCTTGATGTCCGATATATGTATCGTACGGGGCATACACATCTCCACCCCCAGGCCTTACATGTGATCATCCGATACTGGATCAGTATACACTATACTACGGTATACTACGCCTGTTATAGATCTTATATTCCAATAAGAATATTTCTGGAGAATTGGGTAGGCATGGCGTTTTGCTAGAGGCTAACCTTGTCTTGTAAATCGGTAAAAACGTAGTACTTGGTACGTACGTGTTCGGATAATCTGACGGCCGTATTTACTGCCAACATATCCAGAGATCTCTTGGGTCGCTTCCCGAAGATTCACCAATGACGTATGATTCAAACTCGATTAATCTTGGATTAATTACGGAGAGACTTTATCTTGGATAAAGTACTATACATAGAGAGAGAACGATTAATTTGGAATTAATCGTAAAATTATTATATTCGATATAATAATCGAAATTCGATTTCGACGCGAAATTAAAATTAGATTTTAATTCGGGCAAACGAGTTAATTTAGAATTAATTCGTTAGCGACGTAAATAATAATTTCGCTAGGCGCAATTATTTATTTAAATTCGATTTAATTAACGTCGCGACGAAAGTTCGGTATTTCGGAAATATCGAACCCGAACGCGTGAGTACGCGTGGGCCCACTTTCATTTGGGTTGTGTGGGGCCCACATGACACATGTCATTTTATGCATTATTTAATTGTTAATACATTGCATGGTGATAGTGTACAATACACTCAATGGTTTTGCATGGAGTTTGAGTGTTTGACACTCTAAGCCATTGCATGATTTGTGTCATAAGTTTATTATTAATTTAATAAATATTATGGCATAAATATAAATTGATTTTTGTAACAAAAATCATAACACTCTCTCCTATTCTCTCATGACCGAAACTGTGACCTCTCACAGCCCTCTCCACTTTTCTGTTTTTGTTGCAAAAACTTGAAGAATTTGTGATTGTTTGGAACATAAAATCACACACAAGGCTAGCACCATCAAGGGATCATACAAATGTGTTATGGGAAACTAATCTTAGAGCTTGGAAGGATCAAAAATTGCTTGGAGCTTCTCTAGTCTGTTTGGCCGAAACCCTCACTGCACAAAGGAGAAAATTTTTGTTTCATCAACGCATCCGCATTCCGATCTTTGTGAGTATGATTCCGCCATACTTCAATATTGTTCATTCATTTATATGTTTTGTTTGCTCTTTTGATCTTGGGACATGGATTAGAATTTCCAACAATGGTATCATTGAGCTTAAAGAGCATGAAAATATATTAGGGTAATATTTGGGCAAAATTGATTGAAGCATGATTTGATGATTTTGATTGATTAAGTATGCTTAAATGTATGTTACATTATGTTATACATTATCAATTTCATGAAAAATAAATTGGATTAATTTTTCCCCTCTTGGAGAGGCTTGGCCGAATACTACCTAGACCATGGAGATGATGATTTGTTGTTTATAAGATCATTGGATGACTTTAAACGAACATAAAATGACGATTTGTGATTCGATTGGATTGAAAACGAAATCGGTAATTTTTCATCACCTTAGCCGAATGCATGGAAGAAGATTAGGGACTTGATTTTTTGATTAAATAATGTTGGACATGTATTTAAGATAAAAATATGATTAATGGATTAATTTGATATTTTGGAAATATTGATTTAAAGGATTAATCATGACATTACACTTTAATTAATTAAGTTATAAAATTTGGAATTTTAAAATTTGATTAATTGGGCTTAATTTTGAATTGGGCCTAAAACTATTATATTTGGACATAATGGGCTTGGTTGGACCAAGTAGGTTTGGGCAAATTGGATTGGATCCAAAAATGGGCCTAAATCACTCCATTAAGTCCAAATGTAATAAATGGGCTTTTATGTTTAATTGGGCCTTATGGGCTTGATATTGATTTTTATGGCAAATGAGGGTGATCCCTTATTGGGCTTGGAAATTGGGTTTGACCCACATTGACCAAGGCCCAAGCCTAATGAAATCAATTGAAAGCCCATCGGACTTTAATTAAACGGACATTGGATGTTGATTGGCTTTGAGACCCGATAGAATTAGATTTGGAATCTAAGTCATAAAAGCACAATAAAAGTGTAAATATTTAATTTGGAATTAAATATAAGGATTAGTATTGAATACGACTTAAATTGGATTTGACGAGTAGTTCGATATAATTCGTGAATTCATACTATAAGTATTTATTCTCAAATTGAGTTGGACTCGCGCAAATGCAAACAATTGTTTGAACATTGTATTGTCACCTAATTAAAGACTAATTAATTGGATTTGATTGGTTGTATAACATGCCTTGAATGAATGAATGTGGATGTAATGTATGAATAGTGTATATCGGATGGATATTAGAAGGGAAGGGTAATTTTAGAAATTATTGTAAATTTAGAATTTATAAATTGGACCTGCGTGTCCAGCCTTTCTCTTATTGTCTCTTTGTATTCTCTTCTCACCTAATTCCCCTCAATGTAAATGAGGTTTCTCTTATTGTATTATGTAATTGGGTAAGAGTAGAATAGTTCTAGCGGGGAGAGGAAAGGAGTGATTTGTTCTAGGAACAAGTTGTTGTTCATATCCATCCGTATATCGCTATTACTTTACTTTACGCGCTTTATGATGTTTTAGAAGCATGCTTAAGGGTGTATGATGATGAGACCTAACAAAGATAAATTAATTGGTTGCCAATTACACGAAAATCCCTCAAACAATATTAAGCGATTTTCCTTCCGTTGAGTGATTCTTTCTCAAGATCCGAAATTGGCATTGGTTTGTTGGCCAAAGTCAAGACCTTTGTCAATTGAGGATGTGTTTGAATCATGAGAGTTTTGTTCCATATCGGTGTCTTGTCCAAGTTGTGATTTGTTGGCCAAAGTCAAGATCACTTCTTGTCCATCGACATTGATTACGAAACTTTCCATGTAAATGGGTCCCGCTTAACTGGAATCATTAAGTTTGTTGTGCCAAAGCCAAGACTTAGTTGATTCAGAGGAAATGGTTAGGAAAATGTATTGGATACATTGACATATGTATTAGATATATATGTTTCGGACTTGGATGTCCACCTACCGGATCTAGGAATTGGATGGGATCCAATTGATCTTCGAGATCTACCTAGTTAAATATCATACAACTTGTTGGCCAAAGTCAAGGTTGTGTGTTATTTAACGGGATCCTAGCCCACTAGGAAATTGGATTTCCCGAGTACTCGACAGAGGGTTAGAGACTTGTAGAAAATAGTGGGAGGCTAGTATTGAATTTGCAATTTCATTCAGATACTTAGCTTTACGCGCTTACAAAATTTATTTCGTCAATATTTTAACATTAGTTGGACTAATAAAATGTTATTTTTCTTGTAACAGTTTGACTGTACCCATATATCGTTAACTAGATAGTTGGACTATCGTAGTTAAGATGGCAAACAAAGGAAATGTCCGAGACATAATCATGGGTGATAATGTATTTAAGGGCACGAACTTTGCTGACTGGGAAATGAACCTGAGGATAGTCCTTGGGGCAGAGAGGCTGTTGTACACCATACAGAGACCTCTCGGGCCGAGGCCCACTGAGCCACTTGAGCTGGAGTTATGGAGAACTCATAGCGATGATTGTGATACAACTCAGTCGATCATGCTTGCTTCCATGACTCAACACTTTCGTCGCCAGAATAGGGACTTGGATCCTTATAATATGATGGCTAGACTAAAGGATCTTCACCGCACTAATAAGCGGATGGAGAGGTATGGGTTGGTGAAGAAACTCTTTCGCTCCCTTATGACTGATGGCGCTTCAGTTGAGGCCCACGGGACTCAAATGATAGCTGACATTGATGAGCTGGCCAAGATGGGAATAGTCTTGGAGGCTGAGCTGACTGTAGACATGCTTTTACAGTCACTTCCCGATACTTGGAAGCAGATTATCATCAACTACAAGTTGATGGATACGGACGATACTCTTGGAGAGCTATTGTCCATTCTTAAGGAGTCAGAGAAAGAGCTTCTTAAAGGCAACAAGCGCGAGGCGCACTTTGCATCGACCTCTCAAACATCAAGGGCTGGGCCCAAGGCAACTGGAGGGGTGAAAAAGAAGAAGCGTAAGAACAAGGGCAAGGCCAAGATGCCGATGGCTTCTGGGAAGCCGAGGAACAAGTCACAAGACATATGCCTTAACTGCGGCAAAAGAGGTCACTGGAAGCGTGACTGCCGCATGAACAAGGCGATCAGAAGGGAGATCAAGGCGGGCAAGGCACCGACCTCTGGTATGTTTGTTATTGAAATAAACATGGCTACTTCTAGTTTTAAAAATTGGATTTTTGATTCTGGTTGTGGTTCTCATATATGTACTGATGTGCAGGATCTGCAGAACAGCAGGACTCTGGCTTTAGGGGAGATTGATCTACGAGTTGGAAACGGAACTCCTGTTGCTGTTTTGGACGTGGGCACTTTTGTATTAGAACTGCCCTCGGGGCATGTACTTAAACTAAATGACTGTTATTATGTACCTAGTTTGACTAGGAATATTATATCTGTATCTTTGTTAACCCGAAATGGGTACACTTTTGTATTTAGAAACACTGGGTGTTATTTATATAAAAATGATGCAGAAATATGCACTGCAGTTGCAAATAATGGTCTTTATATTTTGAATATAAATGAATCTCCTACATATAAATTAACAAACAAAAGGCTTAAAAAGAGTGATCCAAATGATGAAACTTATATGTGGCATTGTCGTCTGGGACACATTAACAAGACTCGCATATCCACACTTTCGAAGAGTGGGTACTTGGACGGATTTGATCCAAATTCATATGACGTCTGCGAATCTTGCTTATTAGGCAAAATGCCTAAATCACCTTTTAGCGGTAAAGGTGAACGTGCCACTGAACTGTTAGCCCTCGTTCATAGTGACGTTTGTGGGCCCATGTCTAGCCAGGCTAGAGGTGGATATCGATACTTCGTAACCTTTACCGATGATGCATCACGTTACGGTTATGTGTATCTAATGACGCACAAGTCGGAAACTTTTGAGAAATTCAAAGAGTTTCGACACGAAGTTGAAAAACAAACAGGCAAGAGTATTAAGACATTACGGTCGGACCGTGGTGGCGAATACTTAAGTAATGAGTTTCAAGATTACCTGAAAGAATATGGTATTCTTTCACAGTGGACTCCTCCTGGAACACCACAATTAAATGGTGTGTCCGAACGGAGAAACCGTACCTTGTTGGACATGGTAAGGTCGATGATGAGTCGCACTGAGCTGCCAATTTCCTTCTGGGGATATGCATTAAACAGTGCAGTTCTTATTTTGAATAAGGTTCCGTCAAAGTCTGTTGAACAGACACCATATGAGATATGGACAGGTAAGAAACCGGGTTTCTCATTCCTGAAGATTTGGGGTTGCTGGGCATACGTTAAACGTTTGGAAGGTACCAAACTTGAACCCAAATCAGATAAATGCCTATTCGTTGGATATCCTAGGGAAACCAAAGGATATTACTTCTATCACCCACAAGAGAACAAAGTATTTGTTGCTCTACATGCGGTTTTCCTTGAGAAGGAATTCCTAAATGCAGTGTTTAGTGGGAAGAAAGTAGAACTCGATGAAAGTCGTAGTGATACTGTTCTTGGCAATGAATTATCAACGGAACATGAACAGTCCATCTGGGATGAGACTGAACCACAATCTTCAAATACACAAGGACCGCGTAGGTCGGAGAGAGTCAGGGTAATACCTGAGAGGTATGGATTCCTGATCTCACCTCATGTAGATATTAATCTTATTGAGGATAATGAACCGGCTACGTATGAGGAAGCGATACAAGGTATCGAATCTGCTTTATGGCAAGAAGCCATGAAGGCCGAAATGGATTCCATGTATACCAACCAAGTTTGGACACTGGTTGATGCACCAGAAGGCGTAAAGCCTATTGGATGCAAATGGGTCTTCAAGAAGAAGACTGACATGGATGGCAACGTACAAACGTACAAAGCTAGGCTTGTAGCGAAGGGATATCGTCAACGACTTGGAGTTGATTATGACGAAACCTTCTCACCGTTGCCATGATTAAATCCATTCGGATAATGCTTGCAATAGCTGCATATTACGATTATGAAATATGGCAGATGGACGTTAAAACCGCTTTCCTTAACGGAAACCTTTCGGAGGATGTTTATATGCAACAGCCTGACGGTTTTATCGCACCTAGACTTGCAAACAAGGTTTGTAAGTTAAATCGGTCCATTTATGGACTGAAGCAAGCATCGCGGTCGTGGAACCAGCGTTTTGATGAGATCATAAAAGAATATGATTTCATTCAAAACGAAGATGATCCTTGTGTATATAAGAAGGTTAGTGGGAGTGCACTGACTTTTATTGTCCTTTATGTCGACGATGTATTGCTTATCGGCAATGACATTCCCATGTTAACGTCGGTGAAAGCTTGGCTTTCATTGAAATTCTCCATGAAAGATCTGGGAGGGGCAGCTCTTATTCTAGGAATAAAGATCTACCGGGATAGATCTAGAAAGCTACTTGGACTCTCCCAGAGTACATATATTGATAAAGTGTTGAAGAGATTCAACATGGATCAGTCCAAGAGGGGACTGTTACCAATATCACATGGCATCTATCTATCCAGGGACATGTGTCCTAAAACACAAGATGAGAGAGACAACATGAGTCGGACTCCGTTCGCCTCGGCAGTCGGATCGATCATGTATGCCATGATATGTACACGACCTGATGTGTCCCATGCTTTGAGCATGTGCAGTCGATATCAGGCCGATCCAGGTAAAGATCACTGGATGGCGGTTAAGAGTATCCTTAAGTATCTTAACAGAACTAAGGATGCTTTCTTAATCTATGGAGATGGAGAACTTGAGGTATCTGGGTATACCGATGCAAGTTTCCAAACCGACAGAGACGACTTTAAGTCGCAATCTGGGTACATATTTTGTTTGAATAACGGAGCAGTGAGCTGGAAATCTTCCAAGCAAGATACTGTTGCCGATTCAACAACTGAAGCGGAGTACATTGCAGCAGCTGAAGCAGCAAAAGAGGCAGTTTGGATCCGTAAATTCCTAATTGGATTAGGAGTAGTTCCGTTAGCAGCTGAGCCCGTTCCATTGTATTGTGACAATAGCGGGGCTATAGCACAGGCTAAAGAACCAAGGTCTCATCAACGATCCAAACATGTTCTTCGACGATTCCATCTGATTCGAGAGATCATACATCGTGGCGATGTGAAGATCCAAAAGATCGCATCAGAGGATAATATTGCAGATCCGCTGACGAAGGCTATTCCTCGGGAAAAGTTTGAGCGACATGTACATAGTTCAGGTATTAGATGCTTGAGTGATTGGCTATAGGCCAAGTGGGAGATTGTTAGACAGTAATGACCCATAGCGTCACTATTTTGTAAATGATATTGTATTATTGTACAAAATTAACTATGTAGTAATGAAATTGCCTTTTACCGTTTTGTAATTTATTTACTTTGATATATAAATGGTAAAAGTCCCTATGATTAATTCCGGATTGAGATGATATGAGACAGTATCAATCCATAAAGGTTTAATCATTAAATATCCCTAGTCGTAGTATTATCGAGATTGGACATCGATAATGCAAATAGACTAGTACTGTACTGCACTTGTGCGTGTTGTGAGGGCACAACAGCATAGTTCTCATATATTTGAGTATTGGATACTTATGCAAGTGCGGTAGGAGGTTGTGTTTTACCGATGGTACGGAAACAGCTTCGCTCTGGATAGACCCCGCGGAATCCCATTGGTACTATGTCTGCGTGTCTATGGGAGTCCGCTTCAGGGTAGGTGCATATGGTCTTAACCTGAGACTTGCATCGCTAGTACTTGCGACAATCGGTAGACTTTATTTTTGGTCGTCCAGGGCTTTAACAGGTTCTGTGTACACCTCTTCTAGGTTTATCGGGAATCGTAGTGTATTGGGTGTGATGTCAAGACGGAAGTATCACTTCAGACATATGGAGATGATGATCGCGCAGGATACAGAACTAGTACACTATAATGGTTACAACCATCGGGATAATATGACAAGGTCAGGATTATCCGATTCAAAGAGACTAGTTGCTTGATGTCCGATATATGTATCGTACGGGGCATACACATCTCCACCCCCAGGCCTTACATGTGATCATCCGATACTGGATCAGTATACACTATACTACGGTATACTACGCCTGTTATAGATCTTATATTCCAATAAGAATATTTCTGGAGAATTGGGTAGGCATGGCGTTTTGCTAGAGGCTAACCTTGTCTTGTAAATCGGTAAAAACGTAGTACTTGGTACGTACGTGTTCGGATAATCTGACGGCCGTATTTACTGCCAACATATCCAGAGATCTCTTGGGTCGCATCCCGAAGATTCACCAATGACGTATGATTCAAACTCGATTAATCTTGGATTAATTACGGAGAGACTTTATCTTGGATAAAGTACTATACATAGAGAGAGAACGATTAATTGGGAATTAATCGTAAAATTATTATATTCGATATAATAATCGAAATTCGATTTCGACGCGAAATTAAAATTAGATTTTAATTCGGGCAAACGAGTTAATTTAGAATTAATTCGTTAGCGACGTAAATAATAATTTCGCTAGGCGCAATTATTTATTTAAATTCGATTTAATTAACGTCGCGACGAAAGTTCGGTATTTCGGAAATATCGAACCCGAACGCGTGAGTACGCGTGGGTCCACTTTCATTTGGGTTGTGTGGGGCCCACATGACACATGTCATTTTATGCATTATTTAATTGTTAATACATTGCATGGTGATAGTGTACAATACACTCAATGGTTTTGCATGGAGTTTGAGTGTTTGACACTCTAAGCCATTGCATGATTTGTGTCATAAGTTTATTATTAATTTAATAAATATTATGGCATAAATATAAATTGATTTTTGTAACAAAAATCATAACACTCTCTCCTATTCTCTCATGACCGAAACTGTGAGCTCTCACAGCCCTCTCCACTTTTCTGTTTTTGTTGCAAAAACTTGAAGAATTTGTGATTGTTTGGAACAAAAAATCACACACAAGGCTAGCACCATCAAGGGATCATACAAAGGTGTTATGGGAAACTAATCTTAGAGCTTGGAAGGATCAAAAATTGCTTGGAGCTTCTCTTTTCTGTTTGGCCGAAACCCTCACTGCACAAAGGAGAAAATTTTTGTTTCATCAACACATCCGCATTCCGATCTTTGTGAGTATGATTCCGCCATACTTCAATATTGTTCATTCATTTATATGTTTTGTTTGCTCTTTTGATCTTGGGACATGGATTAGAATTTCCAACACATATATCAGAAACTTATCCCTAGTACCCTTAAGATATTTCAGGATATGTTTCACGACTATCCAATGATCGTTATCTGGATCAGATTGATTTCAGCTAGTCACACTGATGCTGAAACTGATGTCAAGTCTTGTACATATCATATCATACATTATGCTTCCAATACAAGAAGCATATGACAAGTTAGACATCCTCTCTCTTCCTCAGTCTGAGGTGTCATTTTTTTTGAAAGATGTATGATGTATCGAAAAGGTATATTTGCTGCCTTGCAGTTGGTAAAACTACCTTTCTAACATCTTATCTATGTACGTCGATTGCGACAACCCTATAAGCTTCCTAACTATATCATGGTAGATCCTTATACCTAGTGTTTATGAAGCTTCACCCATATATTTCATGAATAAGTTCTTGCAAAGGTAGGCTTTCACACTTTGCATCAATCCTATATCATTCTCAATGATAATGATGTCATCTACATATAAGAGTAGGAAAACTATCATGCTCCCACTCACTTTCTTATAAACACATGATTCTTCTTCGTTCTTAATGAATCCAGATAATCTAATTATCTCATCAAAATGACGATTCCAGCTTCGGGATGTCTTTTTAAGTCCATAAAGTGACTTTTGGAGCTTACAAACCAAGTTTGAAGTCTCACTGGATATGAAACCCTCTAGTTGTTCCATATAGATATCCTCCTCAAGGAATCCATTTAGGAAAGCGGTTTTCACATTCATCTGTCATATCTCATAATCATGATATGCAACAATGGCTAAAAGAATCCTAATGGATTTTAGCATGGCCACTGGTGAAATTTTTTCTCATAGTCAATCCCAGGATGTTGAGTGTAACCTTTCGCTACCAGTGGGGCCTTAAAGGTTTCCATATTTCCATCGGGCCCTCGTTTCTTTTTGTAAACCCATTTACAACCAATAGGTTTAATTCATTCAGGAAGTTCAACTAAGTCCTAAACTTGATTGTCATGCATAAAATCCATCTCGGATTTCATGGCTCCTGCCATTTTCCCGAATCAATATCTAATATCTCTTCTTTATATGTAGCCAGATCTATATTTCCTCCAAGAGGAGAATATCAAGGCTCACATCCGATGTTAAAAACAATCTTTGAGGAGGTCTTGATATTCTATTCGACTTACGTAGAACATGTATTATAGATTCTTCACCTAGTTGGATCTCTGGTTCCATCTCAGGTTCCTTAATGTTGGGATCAAACTCATCAAGTTCAATCTTTCTACAATTCACACTTTTTCTCAAAATTTCTTTTCAATAAAAGTGGCAAAACGAACAAAAAATACATTTCGTTGCTCAGAATCGTAGAATTGATATCCAAAGAATTTTCAGGATATCCAACGAACCTATATTTATAAACCATGTGTGCTAGTTTATCTCGCTGCGCAATTCTAATGTATGCATGACAACCCCAAATCTTTAAATACCTAAGACTTGGATTTCTACCGAACCGTATCTGATAGGGGGTCGTAGAAACAACTTTCGATGGAACCGTATTAAGTATGTGGGCAGCAATAAGTGGGCCTAAACCATTCCATTAAGTCCAAATATGAAAAATGGGCCTTTTATGTTTAATTGGGCCTAATGGGCCGAAATTGGTTTCTTGGCAAATGAGGTGATTCCTTAATTGGGCTTTGGTATTTAGGTTTGACCCATATTGACCAAAGTCTATGCCTTAAGAAATTAATTAAAAGCCCATTGGACTTTAATTAAATTACATTGGATGTTAATTGGGCTTTGAGACCCATTTAGATTAGATTTGGAATCTATGTCTTAAAGGCGCATTTAAAAGTGTAGTTATTTAATTTGGAATTAAATATGAAGTTATTATTGAATAAAAACTAAATTATATTTAAATTATATTTCGATGAAATTCAAGAATCCATGCTTTGAGTACTTATTTTCAAACGAGTTGGACTCACACAAATCAAATCGTTGTTTGAACATTGGATGATCACTTTATTCAAAGATTAATTAATTGGATTAGATTGATTGAATAACATGCTTTGTGTGAATACATGGATGTGTTGAATGAATAATGTATATCGGATGGATATTAGAAGGGAAAGAGCAATTTTGGAAATTGTTGTAAATTTATAATTTATTAAATTGGACCTGCGTGTCCAGCCTTATCTCTCTCGATTCTTTGTAATTCTCTTCTCACCTAATTCCCCTCAATGTTAATGAGGTTTCTTTAATTGTATTATGTAATTGGGTAGAAGTTAGAATAGTGCTAGCCCGGGAGAGGAAATGGAGTGATTTGTTCTAGGAACAATCTGTGAGATATCCATCCGCATATCGTTATTAATTTATTTACCGTGCCTTATTATGCTTTTAGAATGCATGCTTAAGGGTGTATGATGAGACCTAACAAAGATAATAAATTTGTTGCCAATTTACGCGAAAAACCCTCAATAAATATTAAGCATTTTCCTTCCATTGAGTGATTCTTACTCAAGATCCAAGATTGGCACTGGTTTGTTGGCCAAAGCCAAGACCTTTATCCATCTCGGATGTGTTTGAATCATGAAGGCTTTGTTCCATATGGTATATCTTGTCCAAGTTGTGATTTGTTGGCCAAAGTCAAGATCACTTCTTGTCCATCGACATCGATTACGAAGCTTTCCAAAGTCAATGGGTGCCACTTAACTGGAATCATTAAGCTTGTTGTGCCAAAGCCAAGGCTTAGTTGATTCAGAGGAAAAGGTTAGGAAATATATTGGATATGTTGGCATATATATTGTATATATATTTCGGACTTGGAGGTCCACCTACCGGATCTAGGAATTGGATGAGATCCAATTGATCTTAGAGATCTACCTAGTTAAATATCATACAGCTTGTTGGCCAAAGTCAAGGTTGTGTGTTATTTAACGGGATCCTAGCCCACTAGGAAACTAGGTTTCCCGAGTACTCAACAGAGGGTTAGAGGCTCACCGAAAAATAGTGGGAGGCTAGTATTGAATTTGCAATTTCGTTCAAATACTTAGCTCTACGCGCTTTCAAATTATTTCGTCAATTATTTTTATTAGTTGGACTAATATATTATTATTTTTCTTGTAACAGTTAGACTGTACCCATACATCGTTAATCAAATAGTTTGACTATTGCGGTTAAGATGACATGAAAGTTAAGCATTAGGGATATTGTCATTGGCGATAATGTATTTAATGGCACAAACTTTCAAGACTGGGATATGAATCTCAGAATTGTTCTGGGATCCGAGAAGTTGCTCTACACTATAGAGAGACCTCTTGGGCCTAAGCCCCGACCTGATTAGTTGCTTGAGCTAGAGCTTTGGAAGACTCATAGCGATGACAACACGATTGCTTAATCGGTAATTCTTGTTGATATGACTCCATAATTGCTTCGTCAAAACAAGGGATTGGATCCCTATGAGATGATGGCGAAGTTGCATGAACTTCACCGATCTAATCTTAGATAGCAAAGATATAAGTTGCAGAAGAAGCTTTTCCGTGATCGCATGTCAGAGGGTACGTCTGTTGAGCACCATGTGTCACAGATGATTGCTGACATTGAGCATCTCGGACATATGGGCATCGTCTTCGAGGTTGAGACTTTAATAGATTTGATCCTACAGTCTCTCCCCGACACTTGGAGTGGGTTCATCATGAACTACAATATGTTGAACCAAGACCAAACTCTTGGAGAGTTGATATCCACTCTGCGCGAAGCAGAAAAAGAGCTCCTTAAGGGCAAGAAGCGCGAGGCGCACTTCGCTTCAACATCTCAGACTCTGAGGGCTTGGCCCAAGGCGACTGGAGGTGTAAAGAAGAAGAAGAAGAAGAAAGGCAAGGCCAAATCGTCAAAACCTTCTGGGAAGGGTAAAGACAAATCCCAATATGTATATCTCCAGTGCGGCAAGCGGGGTCACTGGAAGCGTGACTGCCGGGAGTACAAGGCACACATGAAGGAAATCAAAGCGGGCAATGCACTGGCTTCATGTATGTTTTTTATAGAAATAAACATGTCTATTACTAGTTTTAAAAATTAGATTTTTGATTCTGGTTGTGGTTGTGGAACTCATAGATGTACTGATGTGCATGATCTGCAGATTAGCAGGAGACTGGCCTCAGGAGGGATTGACCTCCGCGTTGGAAATGGGACACGGGTCGCCGTTTTGGCCGTTGGCACTTTTGTTTTGGAACTGCCCTCGGGGCATGTACTTAAACTATCAGACTGTTATTATGTACCTAGTTTGACTAGGAATATTATTTCTGTATCTATGTTAGCCCAATGTGGGTACACTTTTATATTTAGAAACATTGGGTGTTTTATGTATAAAAATGATATGGAAATTTGTACTGCTGATGTAAATAATGGTCTTTATATTTTGAATATGAATCAATCTCAAACATATAATGTAACAAACAAAAGGCTTAAAGTAAGTAACAAAGATGAAACTTACATGTGGCATTGTCGTCTGGGACACATAAACAAGACACGTATATCCACACTTTCGAAGAGTGGGTACTTGGACTGATTTGATCCAAATTCATATGACGTCTGTGAATCTTGTTTATTAGGCAAGATGCCTAAATCACCTTTTAGCGGTAAAGGTGCACGTGCCACCGAACTGTTAGCCCTTCTTCATAGTGACGTTTGTGGGCCCATGTCTAGCCAGGCTAGAGGTTGATATGAATACTTCGTAACCTTTACGGATGATGCATCGCGTTATGGTTATGTGTATCTTATGAGACACAAGTCGAAAACCTTTGAGAAATTCAAAGAGTTTCGACACGAAGTAGAAAAACAGACCGACAAAAGTATTAAGACATTACGGTCGGACCGTGGTGGTAAATACTTGAGCAATGAGTTTCTTGATTACTTGAAAGAATATGGTATTCTTTCACATGGACTCCTCCCGGAACACCGCAATTAAACGGTGTGTCCGAACGGAGAAACCGAACTTTGTTAGACATGGTAAAGTCTATGATGAGTCGCACAAAGCTACCTATTTCCTTCTGGGGATATGCAATGAACAATGCAATACTTATTTTGAATAAGGTTCCGTCAAAGTCTGTTCAACAGACTCCGTATGAAATATGGACAGGAAAGAAACCAGGTTTCTCATTCCAAAAGATTTGGGGTTGCTGGGCATACGTCAAACGTTTGGAAGGTACCAAACTTGAACCCAAATCGGATAAATGCCTATTTGTAGGATATCCTAGGGAAACCAAAAGATATTACTTCTATCACCCACAAGAGAAAAAAATATTTGTTGCTCTACATGCGGTTTTCCTTGAGAAGGAATTCCTAAATGCAGTGATAAGTGGGAGGAAAGTAGAAGTGTAGAACTCGATGAAAATCGGAGTGATACTTTTACTGGCACAGAATCCTTAACGGAACATGAACAGTCCATCAGGGATGAGACTATACCACAATCTTCGAATACACAATGACCGCGTAGGTCAGAGAGAGTCAGAAAACAACCTGAGAGGTATGAGTTTTTGATCTCACCTCATGTGGATATTAATCTTATTGAGCAAGATGAGCCTGCTACGTAAGAGGAAGTGATATAAGGTATCGACTCCGGTTTATGGCAAGATGCCATGAATTTCGAAATGGATTCCATATACGCCAACCAAGTTTGGACACTGGTTGATGCACCAGAAGGAGTAAAGCCTATTGGTTGGAAATGGGTCTTCAAGAGGAAGACCGACATGGATGGCAACATACAAACGTACAAAGTGTTGGATAATATGACCCATAGCGTCACTATTTGTACAGATCACGGTGTTGTTGTACAAATTAACTATGTGACAAGGAAATTGCACTCTCATCATTTGTGATTAGATCACCATAGATGTATAAATGAAGAGAGGTCCATATGATTAGTTCCTGGATTGAGATGATATGAGACAGTATCAGTCCACGAAGGATTAATCATTAAATATCCCTAGTCGTAGTATTATCGAGACAGGACATCGACAATGCGGAATAGGCTAGTATTGCACTTGTGCGCGTTGTGAGGGCACAACGGCATAGTTCTCATATATTTAAGTATATGATACTTATGCAAGTGCGATAGGAGGTTGTGTTTCACCGATGGTACGGGAAACAGCTTCGCTCTGAATAGACCCCTCGGAATCCCATTGGTATTATGACTATGTGTCTATGGGAGGCCGAAATCAGGGTAGGTGTGTATGGTCTTAACCTGAGACTTACATCGCTAATACTTACGACAATCGGTAGACTTTAGTCCTGGTGGTACATGGCTTTAACCGGTTCTGCGTACACCACTTCTGGGTTTATCAGAAAGTCGTAGAGTATTGGGTGTGATGTCAAGATGGAAGTATCACTCCAGTCATAGTGGAGATGATGTCACGCAGGATACGGTATTAGTGTTCTTAAGTGCTGCGCGGCCATCGGGATATTATGACAAGGTCATGTATATCCGATTATAGAGACTAGTTACCAGACATCCGACATGTGCTTCGTACGGGGCAGACACAAATCCAGCCCCAGGCCTAGCACGTGACTATCCGATACTGGACCGATATGCACGATAATTAGTATACTACGCCTGATACAGATCTATATATTCCTGTAAGAATATTTCTGGAGAATTGGGTAGACATGGCGCTTTGCTAGAAGCCAACCTTGTCTTGTGAATCGGTATAACGTAGTACGAGGTACTTACGTGTTCGGATAGTCCGACGACCGTATTTGCTGCCAACATATCCGGAGATCTCATGGGTCGCTTCCCAAAGATTCACCGATGATGTATGAATCGCACTATGATTAATCTGGGATTAATTAGTAGAGAGAGAAGATTAATTTCTAGAGAGAGAAAATTAATCTGGGATTAATTGCGGAGATATTTTATCTGGGATAAAATATTAATTAAAGAGAGAGAACGATTAATTTGGAATTAATCGATAAAATAATATATTCGATATATTATAAGAAATAAGATTTCGACGCGGAATTGAAATTGGATTTTAATTCGGGCGAACGAATTAATTTAGAATCAATTCGTTAGCGATGTGAATAGTGAATTCGCTAGGCGTAATCATTTAATTACGACGCGACGGAAAATTCGTTAATTTGGAATTAGCGAACCCGAACCCGAGATTGATTGCGAGCGCATTCGCATTTCGAATTCGAGCGCGGCACGCAAGTCACATCAAGCGTCAAATCACTAGTCGCGTCAATTGTCAAATCACTTGTCACTTTGAGTGATGTGATATGACATGTTGTCACTTTATTAAAGTGACTTGATGTGAATAGTGATGTGATTGAAAAGCATTTTTTGCTTTTGACTTTTGCTTTGGTATTTGATTTTATTTTTTGAAAATAAAATAAATATATAAGTAAATCATTTCTTTCTCTCTCCAAGCAAGCCAAATGCGTTTTCTTTCTCTCTCCCTTACGGGACCTAGGGTTTTTGAAACCCAAAATTCGGTCTTCTCTCTCTAATGGTCTAGGACCGATTTCTTCACCATTTCTTTTGGTTTGATCCATCAAAATGAAAAAGATAAGTGCTAGCACACACCTTGGGTTGTACTTAGGTGATAGGGAAACGAATTTATGAGCATGGAATTTTTTTGAAGCTTGAAGCTTGAAGCTTTGAGCTTCCATGGAGGTCTTCAATGGCCGAATTTTCAAGGAGGAAGACAGCCCAAAACCGAGCATGATAGCAGTCCAAGGAGGCCAAAACCGAGCTTGAACAATGAGGAAAATGGGTTTTGTTCTTCCTAGCATCAAACCAATCAATGTGAGTATGTATTACGCCTTATTCCTTTGATGTATTCATGCGTTTTTGTGCTTGATATTGTTGATCTTGGGACCTAATTAGGAACTCAACACAAAGCTAGGCTTGTAGCGAAAGGGTATCATCAACGACATGGTGTCGATTACGACGAAACTTTTTCACCCGTTGCCATAATTAAATCCATTAGGATAATGCTTGCTTTAGCTGCATATTTCAATTACGAGATATGACAGATGGACGTCAAAATTGCTTTCCTTAATGGAAACCTTTTGGAGGATGTTTATATGCAACAGCCTGACGGTTTTGTCGTACCAAGACTTGCAAACAAGGTTTGTAAGTTAAATCGATCCATTTATGGATTGAAGCAAGCATCGCGTTCTTGGAACCAACGTTTTGATGAGATTATAAAAGAATATGATTTCGTTTAAAACGAGGATGATCCTTGTGTATATAAGAAGGTTAGTGGGAGTGCACTGACATTCATTGTCCTTTATGTTGATGATGTATTGCTTATTGGAAATGATATTCCCATGTTAATGTCGGTGAAAGCTTGGCTTTAATTAAAATTCTCCATGAAGGATCTGGGAGAAGCAGCCTTTATTCTAGGAATAAAGATCTACCGGGATATATCTAGAAAGCTGCTTGGACTCTCCCAGAGCACGTACATGGACAAAGTGTTGAAGAGATTTAACATGGATCAGTCCAAGATGGGACTGTTGCCAATGTCACACGGCGTCACTCTATCTAAGGACATGTGTCCTAAAACTGAAGATGAGAGAGACAATATGAGTCGAATACCATTCGCCTTGGCAGTTGGATCGATCATGTATGCCATGATGTATACGCGACCTGATGTCTCGTATGCTTTGAGCATGTGTAGTCGCTATCAGGCCGATCCAAGTGATTGTCACTGGATGGAGGTTAAGAATATCCTTAAGTATCTTAGACGAACTAAGGATGCTATCTTAATCTTTGGAGATGGAGAACTTGAGGTAACTGGGTTTACCGATGCAAGTTACCAAACCGATAAAGATGACTGTAAGTCGCAATTCGGGTACGTGTTTTGTTTGAATAATGGAGCAGTAAGCTGGAAATCTTCCAAGCAAGAGACTGTTGCCGATTCAAAAACAGAAGCGGAGTACATTGTTGCAGCTGAAGCAGCAAAAGAGGCAGTTTGGATCTGTAAATTCCTAATTGGATTAGGAGTAGTTCCATTAGCAGCTGAGCCCGTTCCATTGTATTGTGAAAATAACGGGGCTATAGCGCAGGCTAAGGAACCATGATATCATCAATGATCCAAGCATGTTCTTTGAAGTTTCTATCTGATTCACGAGATCATACATCGTGGTAATGTGAAGATCAAGAAGGTCGCATCATAGGACAACATTGCAGATCCGCTGACGAAAGCTATTCCTCAGCAAAAGTTTGAGCGACATGTACATAGGTCAGGTGTTAGATGCTTGAGTGACTGGCTATAGGCCAAGTGGGAGATTGTTGGACAATTATGACCCATAGCGTCACTATTTGTAAAAGACATTGTGGTTTTTGTACAAATTAACTATGTGACAATGGAAATTGCATTTTATCATTTTGTAATTTGATTACTTAAATATATAAATGATAAAAGTCCTTATGATTAGTTCCGGATTATAAGATATGAGACAGTATCAATCTATAACGGTTTAATCATTAAATATCCCTAGTCATAGTATTATCGAGATTAGACATCGATAATGCGGAATAGACTAGTATTGCTTATTGTGCGTGTTATGGAAGCGTAACAGCATATTTCTCATATATTTAAGTATTGGATACTTATGCAAGTATGATAGGAGGTTGTGTTTACCGATGGTACGGAAACAACTTTGCTCTGGATAGACCCCGCAAAATCCCATTGGTAATATGAGTATGTGTCTATGGGAATCCGCATCAAGATAGGTGTGTTTGGTCTTAACCTGAGACTTGCGTCGCTAATACTTGTGACAATCAATACGCTTTGGTTTTGGTCGTCAAGGACTTTAACAGGTTCTGTGTACGCCTCTTCTGGGTTTATTGAGAATCGTAGTGTATTGGGTGTGATATCAAGACGAAATTATCACTTCAGTCATATGGAGATGATGATCACGCATGGATACATAACTGGTACTCTAATTGGTTGCAACCATCGGGATAATATGACATGGTCATGATTATCTGATTAAAGAGACTAGTTGCTTGTGATCCGATATATGCTTCGTACGGGGCATACACTATTCCAGCCCCAGGCTTTGCATGTGACATCCGATACTAGATCGATACACGCAATACTACGTATACTACGTATACTACGCATGACATAGATTATATATTCCTTTAAGAATATTTATGGAGAATTGGGTAGGCACGGTGCTTTGCTAGAAGCCAACATGTCTCGTAAATCGGTAAAAATGTAGTACACGGTACGTACGTGTTCGGATATTCCGATGACCGGATTTACTGCCAACATATCCAGGGATCTCATGGGTCACTTCCCGATGATTCACCGATGACGTATGATTCGAATATAATTAATCTGGGATTAATTACAGAGAGGTTTTATCTAGGATAAAATAATATTAGAAGAGAGAGAATGATTAATTTGGAATTAATCGATAAAATAATATATTCGATATATTAAACGAAATCTAATTTCGATGCTGAATTAAAATTGAATTTTAATTCGGGCTAACGAATTAATTTAGAATTAATTCACGAGCGATGTGAATAGTAATTTTGCTAGGCATAATTATTTAATTAAATTTGATTTAATTACGTCGCAACGGAAAATTCATGAATTCGGAATTAACGAACCCGAGCCCGGAGTGTGTTTGCGGGCCCACTCACGTTTTGAATTAAAGTGGGGCCCACAAGTCACATCGCAAGTCACATCGCCTGTCACTTTAGTGATGGAAGTCAAGTCATCTTTTTATGATTGACAACCAATCACTATTCATGATGAGAGTAGATGGAGGCATTGAATGCCATTTTTCCCTCCATTTTGCTTTATGTTTTTTGGAAAAGTATATACCAAAAGTGTGAAGGATTTTTGGATAAGGTTTTTAGAAAACAAAAACAAAAGAATTGAAAACTCTCTCTCTCTCTTTGAGCTCATTGCCGTGAGCTTCATCACAATGAAATGAAAATTGTTTTTCTTTCTTTCTTGATAGCACATTCAAGGAATCATATCAAGGTGTTAGGGAAACTAATCCTTTGAGCTTGGAATCAAGATCAAAGCTTGGAGCTTGGATTCAATATTCAAAAGGACACCTTGGCCGAAACTTCAAGGAGGAAATTTTTGTGTTCAACGCATCCAACATCCGTTCTTTGTAAGTATGATTCCGCTATATTTTACTTTCGTATTCACATGATTTCATTGCTTTATATGATATTGGAAATGTCTTAGAGACCAAACATGCTTAAGAGTGGTCACTGAAGTGTGAAGAGCGGCCATGATATTGGGCTCATGTCGCGATGCGACACAAAGTGAAACTCTCTGACTTGGTTCACATTGTGTGCCCGTCGCAACGCTAATCGAGTCGCATCGTGACGCATGCCACCTTGCGTCATGATGCAAAACCAAACTTAAAACATGATTTCATTTAAGCTCAATCTCATCCAAAGATGTCAAATACCCCCCAAGATTCATTGTTGACATGATTACATGCATCATGGACACATATGTTTAGAATTGTAAATATTATTCTAACTATATTTTGACCGTATGAATAATAGACTCGGCTCAGGAAAAAAATAGGGTTTTGTTTTTATAATTATCTTTATTTATACATTGTGTTAGTTAGTTAATTTATTGTTAGTTGATTATGATGCATATATGTAAGATTAGTTTATTTTGTAATTAATTAATTATCTGTAAGATTAAATAAATAATTAATTAATTGGTGATGTTGATGAGTTTAATATAATATCTAATAATTATATTTTTATATATAAATATTTGGCTGAAATGGGTAGAAATTTGAAGAGCTTGGTGGATAGATTGAGTGTTGAATACCGTAATGGATTTTATTAGTTTATGGAATTAGCAAAGCAACACATTGATGCAGAAGGTCGCGTTCGGTGTCCATGTATAAATTATTTGAATAGGAAAAAGAAATGGTTAGATGGAGGTTACAATCATTTATACATGTCGGGAATATCACCAACTTACCGTACGTGGATTTATCATGGTGGGCAGCATAATTCTCACTCATAATGGAATATAGTATTCCATTAAATTATTTAAAATATACACATGCACGATATATATGGGTTAGACCCACTATCTCTGCGTGGGACACCGATCCGACCCTAGGGATCCCACATCGGCCCCTACAGAATGGTATTAGACCATGTCTTAACCATACAACTCATGTTTTATGTTTGACATATATGTGAATTTATGCCTCTGTAATTTTAATTTAATTATGCATAAGTCATATAAGATATACATTATAAGTTTTAAATTAAAATTTTAATTTTCACCCAAGCGTGTTAATGACTTGATTTTCATAAATCTCCCTTGATTATGTGATTACTTTAATTTAAGTTATAGTATTAATAATGTTGAAGCATTATTGGATGGTTCGTCTTGTTAATATGGTGAGGAATGAGTTTTTTTTTTTACTTATGTCATTATTATGAGGGTATAAATGGTTCGAACTTAGGTCACTCCGATAAAATATTAGATGTTGCGTGATGAGTTGAGGAAGTCACTTAATACCGTCATTATTATGAAGGTGTACTTACGAAGCTCATTAGTGTACATTGACAAGTATACACCTAGAACATGTCTAAATCCCATACCGTCATTATTGTGAGGATAAGAAACAGTTTAAGACCAAGCTTAGGAGTCACATGGATGTGATTGACCGTTGAGGTCTACCTAATGAGTTTTTGAAGGTCAATACCGTCATTATTGTGAGGATGGAGTAAATGTCATGGGATATTACATAATTACGTAAAGTAGTGGGAGGACACTAATAGATTTAAAATCCACAATCGTATTAGTGTTTTTATATTGAAATGAAAATATTCTACTGGTGTTTAATTATTATCTTGTAAAAGGCTACCGTAAATTTATTAGTACGACTTTTGGATTCTAATAAACTGAAAGGAGCTTAGAACTACTGAGAGTAAGAGATAAACAATCATATTATCTTAGAGTCGGAACAACTGAGCTATGTGAAGCTAAATCCAATGTATGTCAAAATTATTCCAAATTTACTTACACATTACATAAATGTACCAAATACTTGAAGTATTATGAGAACACTCAAGGAGTTGTTCGAAGCAAATAATGAAATTTGAGATATATCAGAGGTATTAGAATTCATGTTTTGAACATGATTGACCAAATCTGATATTTGGAATGACGGAATATTATAATAGATGAAAGGCTGGGCCAAAATATTATTTTGTCTTCTTTAACCTGTATATATGCTGGCTTTGTGATGCATTCGATGCAAGCCATATATGAAGAGCTTCACAATATGCTATGCTCGGCAGAACATGTTTTGAAGAAAGAGAATCCCGCTTTGCACCTCTATGGTGGAGCAAGCTCTTCAAAGACTTCTAGGAAGTCTAAAAAGATTAAAATGGGAAATAAAAAATACTCCAAGAAACAAACTACAAGACCGCGTGTAGCTCGTGTTACATGTCTACATTGCTAGAAGTCTGGACACTGGAAACATGACTGTCTATAGATGAAAGGAGAAGCAGAAACCCCAAGTACGCTTTGTATTTTTCCTATTGTTGACATCTCATTAGCCTTATATGGAAATAGTGATTGGGTGTTAAATACCAGTAGTTCCACTCATAATTGCAACTCCATGGAATGCATGAGAGTTAAAAGAAGGATAAACAAATGGGAGATCTAACTTAGAGATGGGAATGACGAGACATTGGATATCAATGCCATAGGAACAATGGATGTAAATTAATTTTACATTACTGTTATTATGTACCATTTATTATCAAAAAGATAATATCGTTACTGATATTGGATAAAGAGGGATATAAATAAATATTAAAGATGGTGTTTATGTTTATATGATAAAGACAACTATTTGAAATGTGAATGTTATTTATCTAATGGTCATTATGTTTTGGAAACATATCGAGATGTCTTTAATGTAGAATAAAATATAACTTAAAGATCTGAATTAAATAAAACTGAATTATGGCATATGAGATTGGGCCACATATGTGTTAGACGCCTATTAAAATTGGTTAAAGATGGTATGATTGAAGATCTTACTTTAGATCCTTATCTGATTTATGAGTCATGTATCGAAGGAAAAATGACAAAGGCCTCATTTCTTGGTGTTGGACACCATGTTGAAGATTTATTGGAGCTATTACACAGTGATGTGTGTGGTCCATTAAATCATGTCGCTCATGATGGTTCAACTTACTTCGTGACCATCATGGATGATAAGTCAAGATATGGATATGTCTATTTGATATGACATAAATCATAAACATTTGATAAATTCAAAATATTTCGTAACAAAGTAGAAAAACAAACTAATAAATTCATCAAGTGTCTTCTATCAGGTCGAGGTGTTGAATTCATAAGCGATGAATTCAAATTTTATTTAAGGAAGAATAGAATTATCACCCAATATAGCCTACCAGGAATTGCTCAATATAATGGTGTGTCTGAGTGGAGAAATCGTACTTTATTGGATATAGTGCGATCAATGATGTTATATACAGATCTTTCATATTACCTTTGGGGTTATGTTTTACTTAATGCTACCTAAATACTTAATAGAGTTCCATCGAAAGCTGTTTCTACAACCCCATATCAAGTATGGTACGACAGAAATCCAAGTCTTATATACTTAAAGATTTGGGTTGTCCCACGTATGTTAGAGCCGCGCGGCGGGATAAAATAACACCCATGAAGTATAAAATATAAGTTAGTTGGATATCTTGAAAATTCATTGGGATATCAATTATACGATTATGAGCAATGAAATGTATTTATTGCTCGTTTTGTGACTATTCTTGAAAATCAATTTTTGAGAGAAAGTGGAAATTAATGAAAGATTGAACTCGATGATTTTGATCCCAACATTGAGAAACCTGAGATGAAACTAGAGATCCAACTAGGTGAAGGATCTACAACACAGGTTCTAAGTAGGTTGAATATAAATCAAGGCCTCCAAAGAGAATATTTTTAACATATGATGCGAGCCTTGATGTTCTCCTCTTGGAGGAATTGGATCTGACTACGTATAAACAGGCGATATTGGATATCTATTCGGGAAAATGGCAGGAAGCCATGAAATCTGAAATGGATTTTATGCATGATAATCAAGTCTAGGACTTGGTTGAACTTTCTGGAGGAGGAAAACCTATTGGTTTTAAATGGGTTTATAAAAGGAAGCGAAGGCCCGATAGAAAGGTAAAAACCTTTAAAGCATGACTGATAGCGAAATGATACACTTAACATCCTCGGATTGAATATGAGGAAACTTTTTCACAAGTAGCCATGTTAAAATCCATTAGGATTCTTTTAGCCAATGCTGCATATCACGAATATGGATATGAGAATCACTTTCCTAAATAGATTCCTCAAGTAGGATATCTATATGGAACAACTAGAGGTTTTGTATCTATTGAGACTACAAACTTGATTTGTAAGCTCAAGAAGCATATTTATGGACTTGAACAAGCATCCCGAAGGTGGAATTGTCATTTTGATGAGATAATTAGATTATTTGGATTCATCAAGAATGAGGAAGAATCATGTGTTTATAAGAAAGTTAGTGAGAGCATGATAGTATTCCTTGTATTGTATGTAGACGATATCCTTATCATTGGAAATGACATAAAATTGATGCAAAGTGAGAAAGCCTGCCTTTGTAAGAACTTCTCCATGAAAGACATGGGTGAAGCTTCTTATATACTGGGTATAAGGCTCTACCGAGATAAAGTAAGGAAGCTTATAGGATTTTCGGAATTATGTACATAGATAAATGTTAGAAAGGTATGGTTTTACCAACTGTAAGACATAAATGTACCTTTTATATATGGCATACATCTTTCAAAGAAAATGGCACCCCAGACTAAGGAAGAGAGAGTTAGAATGTCTAACTTGTCATATGCTTCTTCTATTGGAAGAATTATGTATGCTATGCTATGCTATATATAAGACCTAATACCAGTTTTGACATTAGTGTTACAAGCTGATATAAATCTTATTCAGATAATGATCATTGGACTGATGTGAAACATATCTTGAAATATATTAAGGGTACTAAGGATAATTTTCTATTGTATGGGGAAGATAAGCTATAAGTTAAAGGTTATATAGACTTCGAATTCTAAGGAGATCCAGATGATAGAAAGTCTACATCCGGATAAATATTTAGCCTCAATGATGGTGCTATTAATTAGTGATATTCAAAGCAAGGCTCAACAGTTGATTCTACCACTAAGGTGGAATTTATAGCGGCTTTAGAAGCTGCTAAAAAAGCTATTTGGATTAGAAATTTTATCACAGAACTTGGCATTGTGCCAAGTATTACGGATTCGATCCAACTCTACTGTGATAATAGCAGAGCCATTGCACATGTTAAGAAGTCGAGAGCTCATTCCAAGTCTAAACACGTGGAAAAGAAATATCGCATGATTAGAGAGTCATATGGATGTGATTGACCGTTAAGGTCTACCTAATGAGTTTTTAAAGGTCAAGACCGCCATTATCGTGAAGATGAAGTAAATATCACAGTATCCACTTCCCGCTATAAAATTTTGATTGTCAAATTTATATTTTTTTGTTAAGGAAGCTTACAGAATTATGTAAAGTAGTGGGAGGACATTAATAGATTTAAAATCCAGAATCGTATTAGTGTTTTTATATTAAAATGAAAATGTTATGCTGGTGTTTAATTGTTGTCTTGTAGAAGGCAGCCGTAAATTTATTAGCACGACTTTTGGATTCTACTAAATTGAAAGGAACCTCGAACTACTTAGAGTAAGAGATGAACAATCATATTATCTTGTATACAGAACAATTGAGTTATGTGAAGCTAAATCCAATGTCTTTTAAAATTGTTTTTGATTTACTTAGACATTACATATATGTACAAATACTTGAAGCATTATGAGAACACTCAAATAGTTGTTCTCAACAAATCTTGAAATTTGAGATATATCGGAGATCTAAGGAATTGTTCCATGCCACACTCAAGGATGAATGAGTGGTTAGCATTCATATTTTGAACATGATTGACCAAATCTGATTTTGGAATGACGGGACATTATGATAGATGAAAGGCTAGGCTGGAATATGATTTTGTCTTCTTTAACTTATGCTGGCTTTGTGATGCATTCGATGAAAGCCATATATGAAGAGCTTCACAATATGTTATGCTCGGTGGAACATGATTTGAAAAAAAGGAATCCCACTTTGTACCTGTTGGAGTTCTACGGTCCTAAGGATCGAATCAAAGGCATATAAACATGTGCGAATAAAAATGACGAAGTTGCGGAATACTTACATCGAGCGGTTGAGCGACGCGGCAAGCAACAAAAACGAACTTTCTGCCTCCATGGACTGTCACGGCAGTGGCAGTGAGCTGCTCCTCTATATTCTGTTTTTGAGCTCCTCGAACAAGCTCCAAGCTTCGTCAAACGATTCCCGGCTCATGGGTGGACTTTCCTATCACCTTCGCATGACTTCGTAGTGTGCTAGCACTCCCGATCTTACCACAAAATCGCAACTCTAGTGCTTCCATGTCTATCGGCTTTTACCAAAACCAGAAGGTTTTTACAGCCCATTGGGCGTGTTGAGAGGAGAAGAAAGAGAGGAGAGAGAGAGGTGTGTGAGAGATGGAAAATGTATCTAATACACTTTATTTATTTTCCAAAAACAAATAAATGATTTACCAAATTTTGATTTTAAAAAATCAAATCATTAATGGCTTCAACCACTTCCATCAACTCACATCAATCCATCAATCATTAATAGTGACTTGCGTCATTCACTCAAAGTGAAAGACATCCATCACTTGATTGACGAATGATGTGACGCTAGTTGCGACTAGCGATTTGACGCTTGATTTGACTTGCGTGCCGCATTCGAATTCGAAATGCGAATGCGCTCGCAAATAATCTCAGGCTGGGGTTCGCTAATTCCAAATTAACGAATTTTCCGTTGGGACGTAATTAAATCTAATTTAATTAAATAATCATGCCTAGCATAATTACTATTCACATCGCTAATGAATTAATTATAAATTAATTCATTCTTCCGAATTAAAATCTAATTTTAATTCCGCGTCGAAATCCAATTTCGTTTAATATATTAAATATATTAATTTATCGATTAATTCAAAATTAATCATTATCTCTATTTAATTTATATTTTATCCCAGATAAAATATATCCGCTATTAATCCCAGATTAATTTTCTCTCTCTTCTAATTAATCCCAGATTAATTTAGAGTGCGAGTCATACGTCATCGGTGAATCTTTGGGAAGCGACCCATGTGATCCCCGTATATGTTGGCAGTAAATTCGGTCGTCGGACTATCCGAACACGTAAGTACCAAGTACTACGTTTTACCGATTTTCAAGACAAGGTTGGCTTCTAGCAAAGCGCCATGCCTACCCAATTCTCCGGAAATATCCTTACATGAATGAGGATCTATATCACGCATAGTATACGTGGTATTGCGTATGTCGATCCATTATCGGATGATCACGTGCTAGGCCTGGGGCTGGAATTGTTTCTGCCCCGTACGAAGCACATATCAGATCTCTGGTAACTAGTCTCTATAATCGGATAAACATGACCTAGTCATAATATCCCGATAGCTCAAGCATATAAGGGAACGAGTTCTGTATCCTACGTGACCATCAACTCCATTATGACTGGAGTGATACTTCCATCTCGACATCACACCCAATACACTACGATTCTCAATATACCCAGCATTGGCGTACACAGAACCTGTTAAAGTCCTGGACGACCGCAACCAAAGTATATTGATTGTCGTAAGTATTAGCGGTGTAAGTCTCAGGTTAAGACCAAATACACCTACCCTGATATCGGACTTCCATAGACACATAGTCATACTACAAATGGAATTCCGAGTGGGTATATCCAGAGTGAAGCTGTTTCCCGTACCATCGGTAAAACACAACCTCCTATTACACTTGCATGAGTATCCTATACCCAAATATATGAGAACTATGCTGTTGTGCCCTCACAACGCGCACAAGTGTAATACTAGTCTTTTGCGTAATTATCGATGTCCAATCTCGATAATGCTCTGACTAGGGATATTTAATGATTTATCCTTCGTGGACTGATACTGTCTCATATCATTCTCAAGCCAGGAACTAATCATAGAGACCTCCTATCATTTGTATATCTATGTGATCTAATCACAAATGATAAGAGTGCAATCTCCTTTGTCACATAGTTAATTTGTACAACAACAACATGATCTGTACAAATAGTGACGTTATGGGTCATAATTGTCCAACAATCTCCCACTTGGCCTATAGCCAGTCACTTGAGTGTTTACCACTCGAACTATGTACGGTTGGCTCAAACTGCTGAGAAATGCTTTCGTCAGCGGATTTGCATGATTATCGTCTGATGCGATTTATTCGATCTTCACATTGCCACGATGTATGATCGGAACGAATCAGATGAATATCGAAGTATATATCTGGATCGTTGATGAGACCATTAATTCTTTAGCCTGTGCTGATGCCTAGCTCAGCTGCTAACAGAATTATATCTAATCTAATTAGATTTGTTATCGACCCATAAGGCTTCTCTTGCTTGGAAGATTTCCAGCTCACTGTTCCGTTATTCAAACTTTATAGTACCGTTTTCGACTTATAGTCGTCTTTATCGATTTAGGAAACTTGCAGTAGTGAACCCAGTCACTTCAAGTTCTCCTTCTCCATAGACTAAGACAACATTCTTAGTTCTCTAAGAAACTAACGGATGTTCTTAATATCAATCCAGTGACTATCATTTGGATTGGCCTGTTTGTGAATCCATATGCTCAAAGCGTAAGAGACACCAGGTCGCTTACATTTTTCAATGCACGATTTCTCGGAGAGTTTTATCGAAAGCCAAGCTTTCACCGATTGTTTTATGGGAATATCATTTCCAAGAAATGACATATATTATCATTATTTATAGGACATCCACTTTCAGTGCGCTCCCACTAACCTTCTTATATTAAGCTGACATATTTCATAAATGAAACATGCAGCTTTAGCAAGCATTATCCAAATGGATTTACCATGGCAACAGGTAAAAGATTTCGTTGTAATCAACACAATTTTGATAACGATACCTTTCTGCTACAAGCCTAGCTTAGTACATTGGTATGTTGCCATCCATGTATGTCTTCCTTGAAGACTTATAAAGTACCAATAGGCACAATGCCTTGCGGTACATCAACTAGTATCTAAACATAGTTGATATACATGGAATCCATTTCGGATTCATGGAACTTTGCCATAATAGGGAGTCGATACCTTGTATCACTTCCTCATACGTAGTCAGTTGGTATACCTTAATAAGATAGACATCTTTATGAGGTGAGATCAGAAACCCATACCCCAGGTTGTTTTCTGACTCTCTCCGACATACGTCGTTCTTGTGTATTCGAAGATTAATGATATAGTTTCATCCTTGTTGAACTATTTGTGTTCCATTAGGAATTAGTGCCTTGAACAGTATCACTCCGATTTTCATCGAGTTATACTATCCTCCCACTTACCACTGCATATCGGTATTCCTTTTAGGAAAACTGAATGGTGAGCAACAATCTAATTGTTCTCTTGTGAGATGTATAAGTACTATACTTATGTATCCCTAGGATAACCTACAATTGGCACTTATCCAATTTGGGTTTTAGTTTGGTATCATCCAAACATATGCCCAGCATACCCAAATATTCAGGAATGTGAAACCCGGTTTCTTTTCCTGTTCATATCTAATGTGAAATCTGTCAAACAGATTTTATGGAACCTTATTCAAAATAAGTTCTTGCACTGTTAAAGCGTATCCGTTGAAGGAAATGGTAGCTCAGAGCGACTCATGATTAGCCTTATCATGTCTAACATAATTCGGTTTATCTCAGTTCGGACACACCGTCACTTTGACGTGTTCCGGGAGGAGTCCTCTTTGAAAGAATACTTTACTCTTTCAAGTATATTAGAAACTTATTGCTTAAGTATTTTCCATTACGGTCTTACTGTGACGGTATAATACTTTAGCCGATCTGTTTGTCTATTTCGTGTCGAAAACTTTAAAATTTTCCGATTTGTGTTTCAAAAGAAACACATAACCATAATGCGATGCCACATCCGTAAAGGTCACGAAATATTCATATCCACCTCTAGCCTAGCTAGACATGGGCCCACTTGCTTCACAATGAACTAGGGCTAACAGATCAGTGGCATTTACACTTTTACCAAGTAAAGGTGTTTTAGGCACTTTGCCCAATTAACTAGATTCGTAGACTTTATTTGAATAGAATCAGATCAGTCCGAGTACCCACTCTTCAAAAGTGTGGATATACGATTCTTGTTTAATGTGTCCCAGACAACAATGCCACAATTAGTTTCTTCTGATCAAATCAGTTTGAGCTATTTGTTTGTCATATTATACGTTTGAGATTTATTTATATTCAAAATATAAATGCTGTTATTAACATCTAATGTGTTTATCTCAATATCATCCTTATATAATAAAACACTTTAGTGTTCTAGAATATAAAGGTTCACATGCAGCTGGTTAAACACTGATATAGAGATAATTTATCTAGTCAAACTAGTTACATCATAACAGTATCCTAATTTAAGTACACACCCGAAAGGTAGTTCCTAAACTTAGGTATCTACGGTTAAAACAGCGACTTTCGTCCCGTTTCTAATTCACAGATGAATCTCAATTGATGTCAGTAACCTGCTCAAAACAGATTCTGAACATCAATATGTATCTATGTACCACACTAAGTATTTAAAATCCAATTTCAATACTAGTAGTGAACATATTTATGACAAACATATTTGAAGTCAGAGCCTTGCCCGTTCTTCAATTCCTTCATGTCTGCTTTGTCCAAACGGCAGTCATGCTTCCGCGATCCCGTTTGCCACAATTTAGGCAGACATTTTGGGATATGTCATTTATCTTCCTATAAGATTATAATGATTTTGCATTTGCCATTTTCATATTCCAGAAGCATTTGGCCTTCTAGAATATCGAAGTAAGGTGCGTCTGGCACTACTTGCCTAATTGCAAAGTTTTGACTTTTTTCTCCTTGAGAATAGTCATTAATTCTCCAAGAATTATTTATTGCAATTTAGTACCTCTAAAACCTAAATATAGATTTATGAAGATCCTTAATTTCATTATCATACTTTAAGGATCTAATCCTTAGTTCTTATTCAGAAATTAAGGAGTCTACTGCGACAAGCTTAATGGATTAAGCACTTAAGTTATCATTACATAAATCTTCCAAAGATTATGCTCTACTATTTGCTTAACTCCGGGCTTAGACCTAATATGTTATTTTATCAAATCAAGTAACTTATTAGTTTCCAGGACCATCCTGAATTTTTATTCCCAATTTGAAAATTAAACCATTTAAATACATTTTCCCTTGGATTATGTTTTAAATGTCAATCTTTCAATTTAACCTTGATTTTAATAGTCCAACTATTTAATCAACGATTTAGGTACTATTTAATATAATGATTACTATAGTCCAACTATATAATCAACAATACTTTTAATTGTTTGAATATAGTCCAACTATTTTTAAAACAACAATTTAAATATTAGTCCAACTAACATTTAATTGAAATGACGAATGATATTGGTTTGAGCGCGTATGGCAAGTAATTAAACGAATATTGCAAATTCAATTCTTGCCTCCCACTATTTTTCGGCGAGCCTCTAACCCTCTGTCGAGTACTTGGGAAACTGTGTTTCCTAGTGGGCTAGGATCCCGTTAAATATTACACAATCTTGACTTTGGCCAACAAATTGTATGATAATTAACTAGGTAGATCTGTAAGATCGATTGGATCCAATCCAATTCCTAGATCCGGTAGGGGGACATCCAAGTCCGAAACATATATCTTATATATGCCAATACATCCAATATATTACCTAACCTTTTTCCTCTGAATCAACTAAGCCTTGGCTTTGGCACAACAAACTTAGTGATCCCAGTTAAGCGCGACCCATTGACCATGGAAAGCTTCGTAATCAATGTCGATGGAAAAGAAGTGGTATTGACTTTGGCTAACAAACCACAACTTGGACAAGACACTGATATGGAACAAAGCCTTCGGGATTCAAACACATCCTCGATGGACAAAGGCCTTGACTTTGGCCAAAAAACCAATGCCAGTCTCGGATCTTGAGTGAGAATCACTCAATGGATGGAAAGACGCTTAATGTTGTTTGAGGGTTTTTCATTTCCAAATTGGCAACCAATTTATTATCTTTGTTAAGGTCTCATCATACACCCTTAAACATGCATTCTAAATACATAATAAAGCGCATATGATAAATAATAATGATATGCGGATGGATACTTTACACATTGATCCTAGATCAAATCTCTCACTTTCTCTCTCCCGCTAGCACATGTATTTACTTCTACACGTTACACTACACTTCTAAAGAAACCTCATTTGCATTGAGGGGAATAGGTGAGAAGAGAATACAAAGAAATGAGAGGTAATAAGGATGGACACGCAGGTCCAATTAATAAATCAAATTTATTACAACAATTTCTAAAATTTTCCCACCCATCTAATATCCATTTGATATACATTATTCATGCATCGCAACCATGTATTCACACAAGCATGTTATCAATCAATCTAATCAAATTAATTAATCTGATAATTAGTGACCATCCAATGTTCAAACAATGATTTGATTTTGCTCGAGTCAAACTCGTTTTTACGAATAAGTACATAAAGTACGAATTCTAGAATTAAATTAAACTACATAATTAAATCCAATTTAACATGTATTTAATTCTAATTCGCTATTTAATTCCAAATTAAATATTACACTTTATTTAACGAACCTTTACGACTTAAATTCCAAATTTAATCGCTACGGGTCTCAAAGCCCGATTAACGTCTAACGTTAATTTAATTAAAGTCAAATGAGATTTTAATTAATTTCTTAAGGAGTGGACTTTTGGACAACTCGAGTCAAACCGAATAACCAAAATCCAATCCGGGAATTACCCCATAAGCCTAGAAATCAATTTAGGCCCAATTAAACTTTAAAGGTCCATTAAGTCGCATTTGGGCTTTATGGAAGCAGTTTTGGGCCTAATTGGATCCAACCAATTTTTCCTAAACCCAACTTTGTACAACAAAGCCCAATAAGCCCATTTACAACATTAAAACCCAAATCCATTTTTAAGGCCCAACATAATTAAACACAAAAATCCAATTTCACATTTAATTAACCTAAAGTGTATTAACATAATTAATCTCCCAAATCAATATTTCCAAAATACGAATTAGCCTAATTAATCATGCCATTTTCATCATCACATGTCCAACACATTTCGATTAAAATCAAACCCATTTCATGCTATATATGTCTCGGCCAAGGGAGGGGATTTGTGTCCGATTCGAATTCAATCCAATTAATTCCACAATCGACATTAAATCACATTCCCGAATGATTCTAACTCATCCAATGAATCAAAAAACAAAAAATCACCAAGACCAAATATGGCATAACTCTCGGCTAAGCAAGAAATTTTGGGGAAAAATGTTCCAAATCATTTTTCTTGAAATTGATCCAATCATACTTCAATTCAACATGTTATAAGCATACTCAAACATCCAATTTATTCAAATCATGCTCAAATACAATTTACCCAAATTTTAAGCCCTAAATTCGTTTCATGCTTTTAACAACGCACTGATACCATTGTTGGAGTTCTACGGTCCCAAGGATCGAATCAAAAGTATATAAACACGTGCGAATAACAACGATGAAGTTGTGGAATACTTACATCGAGCGGTTGAGCGACGCGGCAAGCAACAAAACATTTCATTTTCTGCCTCCATGGACTGTCACGGCAGTGGCAGTGAGCTGCTCCTCTATATTCTGTTTTTGATCTCCTCGAACAAGCTCCAAGCTTCGTCAAACGATTCCCGGCTCATGGGTGGACTTCCCTATCACCTTCACATGACTTCGTAGTGTGCTAGCACTCCCGATTTTGCCACAAAATTGCAACTCTAGTGCTTATATGTCTCTCGGCTTTTACCAAAACCATTAGGTTTTTGCAGCCCCTTGGCGTGTGGAGAGGAGAAGAAAGAGAGGAGAGAGAGAGAGGTGTGTGAGAGATGGAAAGTGTATCTAATACACTTTATTTATTTTCCAAAACAAATAAATGATTTACCAAATTTTTGATTTTCAAAAATCAAGTCATTAATGGCTTCAACCACTTCCATCAACTCACATCAATCCATCGATCATGAATAGTGACTTGCGTCATTCACTCAAAGTGAAAGACATCCATGACTTGATTGACGAATGATGTGACGCTAGTTGCGACTAGCGATTTGACGCTTGATTTGACTTGCGTGCCGCATTCGAATTCAAAATGCGAATGCGCTCGCAAATAATCTTGGGCTCGGGTTCACTAATTCCAAATTAACGAATTTTCCGTTGCGACGTAATTAAATCTAATTTAATTAAATAATCTTGCCTAACATAATTACTATTCACGTCGCTAAATTAATTCGTTCGCCCAAATTAAAATCTAATTTTAATTCCGTGTCGAAATCCAATTTCGTTTAATATATCAAATATATTAATTTATCGATTAATTCCAAAATAATCATTATCTCTCTTTAATTGATATTTTATCCCAGATAAAATATCTCCGCTATTAATCCCAGATTAATTTTCTCTCTCTTCTAATTAATCCCAGATTAATTTAGAGTGCGAGTCATACGTCATCGGTGAATCTTTGGGAAACGACCCATGATATCCCCGGATATGTTGGCAGTAAATTCGGTCGTCGGACTATCCGAACACGTAAGTACCAAGTACTAAGTTTTACCGATTTACAAGACAAGGTTTGCTTCTACCAAAACGCCATGCCTACCCAATTCTCCGGAAATATCCTTACAGGAATAAGGATCTATATCAGGCATAATATACGTGGTATTGCGTATGTCGATCCATTATCGGATGATCACGTGCTAGGCCTGGGGCTGGAATTGTGTCTGCCCCAAACGAAGCACATATCAGATCTCTGGTAACTAGTCTATATAATCGGATAAACATGACCTAATCATAATATCCCGATAGCTCGAGCATATAAGAGAACGAGTTTCGTATCCTATTTGACCATCAACTCCATTATGACTGGAGTGATACTTCCATCTCGACATCACACCCAATACACTACGATTCTCAATATACCCAGCATTGGCATACAAAAAACCTGTTAAAGTCCTGGATGACCGCAACCAAAGTATATTGATTGTCGCAAGTATTAGCGGTGCAAGTCTCAGGTTAAGACCAAATACACCTACCCTGATATCGGACTTCCATAGACACATAGTCATACTACCAATGGAATTCCGAGGGGGTCTATCCAGAGCGAAGCTGTTTCCCGTACCATCGGTTAAAACACAACTCCTATTACACTTGCATGATTATCTTATACCCAAATATATGAGAACTATGCCGTTGTGCCCTCACAACGCGCACAAGTGTAATACTAGTCTTTTGCACGTTTATCGATGTCCAATCTCGATAATGCTCTGACTAGGGATATTTAATGATTTATCCTTCGTGGACTGATATTGTCTCATATAATTCTCAGTCCAGGAACAAATCATAGGGACCTCTTATCATTTATATATCTAGGTGATCTAATCACAAATGATAAGAGTGCAATCTCCTTTGTCACTTAGTTAATTTGTACAACACCATGATCTGTACAAATAGTGACGCTATGGGTCATAATTGTCCAACAGTACCACCATGGTGGAGCAAACTCTTCAAAAACTTATGGGAAGTCTAAAAAGATTAAAATGGGAAATAAAAAGAAAGACTCCAAGAAATAAACTATAAGACCACGTGTAGCTCATGATACATGTCTACATTGTCAGAAGTCTGGCACTGGAAACTTGATTGTCCATTGCTGAAAGGAAAATCAGAAACCCATGTACACTTTGTATTTTTCTATTAGTGACATCTCATTAGCCTTAGATGCAAATAGTGGTTGGGTGTTAGGTACCGGTAGTTCCACTCATAATTGAAACTCCATGGAAGCCATGAGAGTTCAAAGAAGGATAAACAAATAAGAGATCTAGCTTAGAGTTAGGAATGACGAGACATTGGATGTCAAGGCTATAGGAAAAGTTATTCTAGAACTCCCTAATTGATGTAAATTAATTTTACATGACTGTTATTATATACCCTCTATTATCAAACAAATAATATTAATACTGATATTTGATAAAAATGGATATAAAATAAACATTAAAGATGGTGCTTTATATTTATATGATAAAGACAACTATTTGATATGTGAATGTTTTTATCAAACGGTCATTATAGTTTGGAAACATATCGAGATGTCTTTAATGTAGAGGAAAATACAAGTAAAAGATCAGAATTAAATAATATTGAATTATGATATATGAGATTGGGTCACTTAAGTGTTAGACGCCTATTAAAATTGGTTAATGATGTTTGATTGAAATTTTACCTTAGATCCTTATCCGATTTGTAAGTCATATATCGAATAGAAAATGAAAAAAGCCTCATTTCTTTGTGTTGGACACTATGTTAAAGATATATTGGAGCTAGTACACAGTGTGTGTATGGTATATTAAATCTTGTCACTCATGATGGTTCAACTTACTTCGTGGCTTTCACTGATGATAAGTCAAGATATGGATATGTCTATTTGATGAGACATAAATCAAAAACATTTGATAAATTCAAAATATTTCGAAACAAAGTAGAAAAACAAACCGGTAAATTCATCAAGTGCCTTTGATCATGTTGAGGTGGTGAATTTATAAGCGACGAATGAATATATTATTTAGAGAGAATGGAATTTTCACCCAATATATCCCACCAAGAACTCCTTAATATAATGGTATGTCTGAGCGGAGATATCGTATTTTATTGGATATGGTGCAATCAGTTATTAGCTATACAGATATTCCATATTACCATTGGGGTTATGCTTTACTTAATACTGCCCACATACTTAATAGAGTTTCATTGAAAGTTGTTTCTATGACCCCATATCAGATATGGCATGATAGAAATTCAAGTCTTAGATATTTAAAGATTTGGGATTGTCCCGCGTATGTTAAAGTCACGCAACGAGATAAACTAGCACCTAGAGGGTATAAAATATAAGTTCGTTGGATATCCTGAAAATTCTTTGGGATATCAATTTTATGATTCTGAACAATGAAATATATTTATTGCTCGTTTTTCGACTTTTCTTGAAAATGAATTTTTGAGAGAAAGTGGAATTGTAGAAAGATTGAACTTGATGAGTTTGATCACAATATTGAGGAACCTGAGATGAAACCAGAGATCCAACTAAGTGAATGATCTACAACACAAGTTTTATGTAGGTCGAATAGAAATCAAGGCCTCCAAAGAGACATTTTTAACATATGATGCGAGCCTTGATGTTCTTATATTGAAGGAAACAAATCTGACTATGTATACACTGGGGATATTGGATACGATTCAAAAAAATGGCAAGAAGCCATGAAATCTGAAATGAATTTTATGCATGACAATCAAGTCTGGGACTTGGTTGAACTTCCTGGAGGAGTTAAACCTATTGGTTGTAAATGGGTTTATAAAATGAAGCGAGTGCCCGGTGGAAAGGTGGAAACCTTTAAGGTCCGTTCGGTGGCGAAAAGATACACTCAACATCCTAGGATTGACTATGAGGAAAATTTTTCACCAATAGCCATGTTAAAATCCATTAGGATTCTTTTAGCCATTGCTGCATATCACAATTATAAGATATGGCAGATGAATGTGAAAACCACTTTCCTAAGCCAGTAAGCTACCGGCAAGAGACAGGAAAACCCATCTCCATAAGCCTCTCATGTTACTAAAATTTTGGCAAGACCTATGCTAAAAATCATGAAACCTTGATCAAAGTTCAGCACCTTGAGGTGACCTGAAATTAAATTCAAAAGCAACCATCTCAACTTATACAAATAGGCATTCAGCCTGACAAATCTCAACGCATATATAAATGGGCCTCCAGCCTGACATAAACAAATAAATACAATCAACTACGTGATCAACACAATTTAAAATTATACATATGATACAAATAAATAAAACTAAATTTGTGGGAGCCCATTACACACTCCAAAACCATACAACGACTCAAGACCGACTAGCCAAAAGTCGGGGTGTTAGCTATAAAGCTCTGTAAGTAACTCACGTCTTATGTAAACTTATTAAGAAACAATAAGAACTTAAATAGAAATCAGATATGTGAAGTACACAAACTTATAAATCTCATCTTCACCTGATGGCCATTTACTTATATTAAACCTGGATGATTTACTCATTGTACTAAATGCAACAGTGTAGTAAACTTATCTTCTCGATTCCACACTATATTTCACATCTACGGAATTCTGGTATCTCTTATACACAAATCTAGAAGCATTTATCAATATATGTACATACTCTTTTACCATAATGTAGCTATACTTTATACACTAACAACATCGGATTTTCTCCTAACCGGAACTAACTTATTCTCTACCAAACCACCCAAGCCCATGGTCAAGGCCAACCCAAACCCGTGGTAGTTTAGTGAGCTTAAACTATGGTTGGTTACTTCATATGAATTACGTAAGCTAAAACATAAGCATTAACTAACTATGAGCTGTAAAACTTTTACTAAAACACTGAGCTGAAGCCTCAGACCTCCATATAATATAAGATACTGACGCTTGATTCCATCCATTGGAATCCTCACAACTGCATTCTAAGTGTGGTAAAACCGGACACTCAACCCTTACATTAATATCACAAATCGACTATGCATCTCAATATACAATTTATACAAAGTACATACTCATAGCATACTATGATACTACTCATCAAATAGATTTAGATATCACTGAACTTCCATATAAAGAAAATATCTCAAGAAAACAAATCATTCTAAAAATTCTTATCTTGTCTGAAAACAAATCTATTCATGTGAAACTTTTCTTGAAATCCTTTGTCTGTAAAACTTTGAGATTCTCTTAAAACTATTTCTCTTGAAAACTCGTTTATAAAACATCATTTTCTTTAAATCTGTCTTTGATCCATTTCTGAAAATCTATTTCTGGAAAATCTGTATATGAAAGATTTGTTCTAAAAACTATCTTTGAAACTGAGCTCTAAATATTGTTTTTGAAAAACTTGTATCTGTCTCTGAAAACCTGATGTATGGGGGCGTTACATATCGCCGTCCCCCCACACGCCTAACTAGAGCCAGAAGTGCAAATCCATGACTTTGGGGCATTACGTATCGTCGTCCCCCAAAGCATGCCACTAATGTCCCTAAAACTAGTTGTCTTGGGGTATTACGTATCGTTGTCCCCCAAGCCATTGAACTAGAACTGGGGGTGCAAATCTATTCTACCCTCCAAGCTCTGAACTAGGAACCAGGGCATCTGTCATCCCTAGTCCTGCACTAGGATCTGGAGGCATTATGTATCGCCGTCCCCCCAGCCACTACATGTACACATGTTCTCTCTGTCAATTCCATATCTGTATCTAATTACATACTGAGGTGGGTTTTTCCCCATGCCTCAAAAACATAAAACTCATGTTTTGAAAATATTTCTTTTCTAAACCATTTCTCAAAACATTGTAAACAAAATATAATTGGTAGTGAACTTGGATAACGCCCTAAAAGCGAAAAGTAAGTCTGATATGAACAATAACATAATGAAAGTCAACTTAAAAGAAAAGTATCCACTCACTATAACTAGGATCCAAGAGTGTCACGCATCGCCGTCCCCCTGGTCATGGGTCTGTATCTGTCAATGTGCAATGTGTCTCCATCTGGGTATGCAAAATACATATGCATCATCATATCAATCAAATGATCATGTAAGTTATGTAATGAAATGCAATGCAATGCAATGACATTATCCAAATACACAACAGAAAAGTTAACCACACTCCATTACGAGCTGGTGACGTCTCACTCATCCAATACATATAAAATGGGCCCGTACTTCATTTCAAAAAACGCATTCATAAGGAAAATGCTCGCAAATTTTGATTACGCCCAAAAATAACTTGCGGTTATCGCATTGTAGCTGGGGTGTCTATTCCTTAAAGAGAAGGTTACAACGGAACTAATTCACTCAAGCAAAAACGTCAATAGTAACTTAAATAAATAAAACGATAGAATTGGTAATTAAAGTAAAGATAAATAATGAAAAGATAATAAAAGATAAAAGCAGAGAAAAGCATCAAAGCATCGGGAATCCCTCTTGTATCAAACTCTTATATTCAGTTATTAATTCCTATTATTACTCAGTTGAGGGTTTCACATCCCAAACCAACAACCATAACATATTCAATTATACACATATTAAATTCTAAGGTAATTAATGATTATTTTCTCTATGTTAACAGCACAGAAAAGTCATCATTACGAGTTATCTAACGTCGACAATATACCCTCAGGCAATACTGCAGCTGAAGACCAACACGTAAAACAACTTTACCAGTCACAACTGAATTCGTAAACCACACATAGAAGAAGCATGATTGGATCTATATGGGATTTGACAAAACACAATTTCTGGGCTAAATAATCGAAAGATAATAAAGAACAATAAACATCAATTATATTAAACGGAATATGTTCATACAAGAATCAATAACATAAATAATAGAAATTAAAAACAAAAATTCATCCCTAACTTTGTCTAGGAGATTAGTTCTCCATAAAAGAAATAAAGATAGCATGGGATTGGAGATACATATCGCTCTGAATTATCACGGCTCCGCGTCTCGGCTTCTGCACTATGATTTCTTCTCTCCAACTCTCGGCTGACTGCTTCTGGTTTCTTTCTGTTTTGTTTTTCTTGCGCAGGCAGCCCCTGCCTCACGTACAGCAGCTTGCTTTATTATGCGCCCCCTTTTATAATCAATTCACGCCTCCACTGCCTTTTGTTTATATGCACAGCCCTAGCAGCCTTTTTCTTTTTCTTTAATTTTCAGCAGCCTATTTGTTTATTTATTCACGCACACTGCCCTTTTGTTTTTAAATATTCACGCTGCCGCCGTTTCGTTGCCAACTTTGCATGGTTTCATAATAAATAATTTTAACCCTAATGCACTTTTGGATCTTGGGCCTACTTTCTTCTTTGCTATACATGGACTTCTCTTTTGAATTCCTACAGTAATAAGGAGAAAAATTACTAAATTAACATAAATAATATACATTTTCTAAATTAATATAATAATAAAAATCATATAATAAAATATAAAATATATATTACTAAATACTTAACAATAAACCCGAATAAGTGATGTTCAAAGTACATTTTTATGCACTTATCACAACTCCTAACCAGCTTATTGCTAGTCTCTAGCAATTCAAGCGCAAAAATAAAAACTAAACTAAATAAATAAATAAAACTATCTAAGCCACTTTCGTAGGGATCATGATTGTATTTAGCATATGCAACAAGCCTTTAAACCACTAGGTGTCCCTAGTGGATGAGTTATAGTCTCGTGAGCGCTTACAGTGACGACACCCACAAACGTCATGCAAAAACACACAATCATGCAAAAACAAAAATTAAATAGTCCCAATAGTTTCACATAATTTTGTCCTCAAAGAATGCCTAGTAATGAAACCAGAGAACCTTCATAGTACTTAACGTAACTCAAATCTATGTCTTTGAATAAATCATCTAAGCCAGACTCACAGTGTGTGTGTAAAGGTTTATTCACAACTTGATTCCTAGGTAAGCCAACTTAATGATTTCGCTTAAAAATTGGGATCGATGGGTCAAACCAACCTAGATATCTCAATTAAGCTCTGTAATTGCTTTTCTGTGCTCAATATTGTATGATGTTTCTTTTTCTTTTCTTGTCTCTTTTTTTTGCTTTTATTTTTTGAATTTTTTTTCTCAACACACCTACCCTTTAAGGTAGCATTTCTCCTCATGGTGGTCCTAATACTCGCCCATTGGTAGCTTCACGCTTATCGATTATAGGTGGTCTATTTTCTTTCTTTAGAGACTTTTTCTTTTATTTTTAATCATACCACACATCATAACACAAGCAAATCAGGATAGACATCTAAGCAAACGGTCATTCATTGACATGCAATTTCTTCAACTAGTCACCTTACTAACTACTCAGGCTTTCACTGCTAAGAACCTATAATTAAGTGATTACGAGTCTAACATAGATAAAATACTCAAAGCATCAGATAAAAGTGCATTAAAGGACTTATCGTTTCTAAGATTTCATCCTAAAACAAACAATATCATCATTGGACTTATGCTTAAAAATCAAAGACTAAAAACTAAACAAAATAATTGTTTTTTTTTAAATAGAATAAAATGTATTTATGACAGGATTATCATGTGCATGCATACACCCCACACTTAAAACTTGCATTGTCCTCAATGTAAGATAAATATAAAGAAAAAGGGTTAAGGAACAACACTACCAGGCGCAGAGTTGATCAGGTTCCTGCTAGTGAGACTTTAGTTGTGTGGCTGTGTAGGTGTGCTAAGACCTGCATAAACACGCATGCAAAATAAAAAATAAACATGCAATTAGCACACAATAAAATAAAACTAAAGTAAATAAAATAAATAAAATAAATACATATGCAAGGGTTGCCTCCCCGCTAACACTAAGTTTAACGTCTTCAGCCAGACGTAAACACTCAGGTTGTTATGGTGGTTTCCACCTACCATACTGATGAAGACATGAAAGATAATGCTTTTCTAGTTGTGGCAGTTTATCCATTGATCCTCCAGGATCTGGAGATTGTTGAAATTTTTGGCTGCTCATAAGGTAAAGTTGGCTCAACCTCATTTTTAATATCCCAGGTATCATTTTTAATAGAGCCCTAACTCTCATTTTCCTCATTTTTCGGTTCTTTGGAACTAGTTTCAGTTCAGGAGGATTTAATTTAGGTTGTAGAGAAGCTGTTTCTGACTTGACTGTTTCTAGCATGTATGAGTAATTGTAGAACACAGAAATTTGGCGACGCTGTTCCGGGCTCACGGCCTGGTCGGGAGTACGGAGTAGCCCACAGGGGACTAAACTGGAGAATAAAATAGAGTCGCCACCCGATGTGAACCGGGAAAATGATTTAAGGCCACACTCACCCCTCGCAAGGGAAGACCTCAAACTGTTGGGTTCTGAATTGTCCCTTACTTATGTCACTTGTAATGAACGGATTTGTGCAATAATTTAACTAGGTCTACGTAACATATATGCTCAAGAGTAACTTAGATCTAGTTCGCATTCATCAAAGTAAATCCTAGTCTAAGTTTGCATGCTTTGAAAGTAATTATCACAACGGCAAACATACGATATCACACAATGAGCATGTTGAATCATCAAATACAAAGAATAAATAACATCCTAAACATAAACGCAATTTAAATTCCTATTGTGAAAGAAAATAACTAAATCATGCATAAAAATAAATAACACACTAAACTAAATCATGCTTAAGAAATAAATAACATTCTAACGACTTAAATAAATAACATGCTAACGACTAATCATGCTCACATACATGTTTGGATCAAACGAAATACGTGTGTCTCTTAAGTAGTATGTGGCATTGTATCCCGAGTACAAACCGCACTACCGTCCATTCGGATTTGGCTACGGAATTTACGTCCCGGTTTCCATCCGATATACCACAAAAGAGAACATGCATTCCGTTCACCCGGAATTCACATCATGCATCAACAAATGACTCTCATACGATAATATATTAAAAAAAATAAAAAAAATGAAGAATAATAAATAAATAAGGTGCCCTCAGGTCTAACCTCTTTTGTCGTCTCTCGAAAGTGCGTTACACGGCTTTCGGAAGGGTTGATATTCCGTAACTTTCCTGGTTCACTAATCCAATGTTTTTCCTCGCTGTTTCGCTGCTTGGGCTGTCATTTTCACTCCGTTTCACTGCTGTTTGTGTTTTATTTTCTAGTCACTGTTTTAAGGCAACTTAGGGTTTGGGTGTGGGCTTTGGCTGTATTGTTTGAAACGGAGGTCCAACAAGTGAACCCGAAGCTAAACAAGTGAATTAGATCCACTAAGGTGTCAATTTATAACTCTTCCCTTCCGACGTCCATTTCCCGCGACTTCCACAACTTAAGAGGTAGTGCCTCCGTACGAGACTCATCATCGGGACTTACATGCAAAAATGCAGTGCCTACAGTCACCCCCACTTTGATGGGACTTGTGTAGTGTGTTACAATGACAGTTCTATCAAAGTTTGTGCAATGCATTTTTACTTACCTGGCTAGCCAGCTGCCACCTGACTTGCCTGTTGCTTCGAACGGTGTTGATTTGGTTGTGTCTCCATACCCGAAGTTCCATACCCGGCGTGCTAAACCCCATACCCGAGGTGTCGCGGTAATATCTTCATACCCAGAGTGCCGTACCTGGCAAAACTGAAGTTGTATCTCCATACCCGGAGTGCCATACCCGGCAAAACTGATGCTGTGATGCGATGGTTCATCCCCGAACTGTGCTATATGAGAGGTGGTCCATTTTCGAACCGAGTCGATAAAGTGGGCCTCGACCCTGAGATTCATTCCCAAAACTGCTGGTGAAGTGGGCCTCATCCCTAGGATTTATTCTCGTAACTGTTGGAGAATTGGGCCTCGACCCTGGGACTCATTCCCGAATTTATTCCGATGTGGGCCTCGACCCTGGGATTCATTCCAAAACTGAGCTTCATTCCCGGATTCATTCCAAAAGTGAGATTCATTCCCGGATTCATTCCAAAAGTGAGATTCATTCCAAAACTGAGATTCATTCTCGGATTCATTCCAAAACTGAGATTCATTCCCGGATTCATTCCAAAACTGGGATTTATTCCCGGATTCATTCCAAAATTGGGATTCATTCCAAAACTGAGATTCATTCCCGGATTCATTCCAAAACTAGGATTCATTCCCGGATTCGTTCCAAAACTGAGATTAATTCCCATATTCATTCCAAAACTGAGATTCATTCCCGGATTCATTCCAAAACTGAGATTCATTCTTGGATTCATTCCAAAACTGTGATTCATTCCCGGATTCATTCCAAAACTGAGATTCATTCCCGGATTCATTCCAAAACTGAGATTCATTCTCGGATTCATTCTAAAACAGAGATTCATTCTCGGATTCATTCAAAAACTCTGATGATTTGGGCCTCGACCCTGGGATTCATTCCCGAATCTGGTATCGAGCCTGATGTGGGCCTCACCCCCGGGACTCATCCCTAAAACTGATACTGACGATGCGGGCCTTAACCTTGGGACTCATCCCCAAAACTGATACTGATGTCTCCATACCTAGAGTGTCATACCCGGCAAAACTGATGCTGATGTCTCCATACCCGGAGTGCCATACCTGGAAAAATTGAAACTGATGTCTCCATACCCGGAGCGCCATACCCGGCAAAACTTATAATGATAATGATGTGGGCCTCACCCCCAGAGTGCCATACCTGGCAAAACTGATACTGATGATGATGTGGGCCTCGCCCCCAGAGTGCCATACCCGGTCAGACTTGATACTGATGCTGATGTTTCATTTCAACATATTGTATTGCCTCTTCTCGAGATAATCCTGATAGGTAGACATATTTTCGTCCTCAACGAATGCTTCGCGTCGAAACCTGAGAACCTTCAAAGTACTTGATACACTCAATTCCGATTTTCTGAATAGGTGATCTGAACTATACTCATAGTGTGTGTGTGCCACGATTCTTTCACAGCTTAATCCTTAAGTAGGCCAACTTGATTATTTCGTCTCGGAGAATCAGACCAGTGGGTCTAACCAATCTAGATGTCTTGATCACACTCTGTGATTACTTCGTCATACTCAACATGATATGGTCTTTTTTTTTTCTTGTCTCTTTCTTTCCATTTTGAACTTTTTTTCTTTTTCTTTTCATTATTTTTCTTTCTTTGACACACCTACCCTTTAAGGTAGCATTTCTCCTCATGGTGGTCCTAATGTTGGAGTTTCTATGGTCCCGAGGATCGAATAACAAGCAAGAAACATAGTGCGAATATATCGAGGAAGTTGCGGAATACTTACATCGATCGGTTGAGGCGATGCGGTGGACAACAAAAACTTTTATGCCTCCTCCTTGATGCTCGGCAGTGGGCTATTTTTGGGTCCTCAAAAGTTCGGCCATGGTCCTCCATTGTAGCTCCAAGCTCCAAGCTTTTGATGATGGTGATTACATGCTAATGAAATTAGTTCCCTATCACCTTTGTATGTACTCATTTAAGTGCTAGCTCTTGATGATTTTGCCACAAAATCACCATGTGATTCTCCTTGTAATTCGGTAAAACCAGAAAACAGAAGAACAAATTGGCCTTGAGGCCGAGAGAGAGAGAGAAGAAGTAATTTTGGCTCCAAAAACGTGAACCAAAGAGAGAGAGAGATGGAAAATATGTATTAGTTAATTGTTTTCCAAAAACAATTAAACATTTACCATTTATTTGATTTTCAAAAATTCAAACAAGTACAAGCATTAAAGCTTATCCATCTACCACCATCAATCAACAAAGTGACAACTTGTCACATCACTCAAAGTGATATGTGATTTGACGCTTGATGTGACTAATGATTTGACACTTGATGTGACTTGCGTGCCACACTCGAATTCAAACTGCGAGTGCGCTCGCAAACACTCCCGGGCTCGGGATTGCTAATTCCAAATTAACGAATTTTCCGTTACGATGTAATTAAATGATTATACCTAGCGAAATCACTATTCACGTCGGTAACGAATTAATTCCAAATTAACTCGTTCGCCCGAATTAAAATCTAAATCCAATTTCATATAATATATCGAATATATTATTTTATCGATTAATTCCAAATTAATCGTTTTTCTCTCTTTTATTAATATTTTATCCCGGATAAAATATCTCCATAATTAATCCCATATTAGTTTTCTCTCTCTTCTAATTAATCCCATATTAATTAAAGTGCAAGTCATACGTCATCGGCGAATCTTCGGGAAGCGACCCATGAGATCCCTGGATATATTGGCAGTAAATTCGGTCGTCGGACTATCCGAACACGTAAGTACCTAGTACTACGTTTTTACCGATTTACAAGACAAGGTTGGCTTCTAGCAAAGCGCCATGCCTACCCAATTCTCCAGAAATATCCTTACAGGAATATGTGATCTATATCAGGCGTAGTATAGATAGAATTACGTATTTCGATCCAGTATCGGATGATCACATGCAAGTGTTGGATAATTATGACCCATAGCATCACTATTTGTACAGATCCTGGTGTTGCTGTACAAATTAACTATGTGACAAAGGAGATTGCACTCTTATCATTTGTGATTAGATCACTTAGATGTATAAATGATGAGAGGTCCTTGTGATTTGTTCCTGGACTGAGAATGATATGAGACAGTATCAGTCCACGAAGGATAAATCATTAAATATCCCTAGTCAGAGTATTATCGAGACTGGACATCGATAAATACGTAAAAGACTAGTATTACGCTTGTGCAAGTTGTGAGGGCACAATGACATAGTTCTCATATATTTGGGTATAGGATACTCATGCAAGTGTAATAGGAGGTTGTGTTTTACCGATGGTACGGGAAACAGCTTCGCTCTGGATAGACCCCCTCGGAATTCCATTGGTAGTATGACTATGTGTCTATGGAAGTCCGAAATCAGGGTAGATGTATTTGGTCTTAACCTGAGACTTGCACCTTTAATACTTGCGACAATCAATATACTTTGGTTGCGGTCGTCCAGGGCTTTAATAGGTTCTGTGTACGCCTATGCTGGGTATATTGAGAATCATAGTGTGTTGGGTGTGATGTCAAAACGGAAGTGTCACTCCAGTCATATGGAGATGATGGTCACGTAGGATACTGTACAAGTACTCTTAAGTACTGCAGTCATCGGGATAAAATGACAAGGTCATGTTTATCCGATTATAGAGACTAGTTACCAGACATCCGACATGTGCTTCGTATGGGGCAAACACAATTCCAGCCCCTAGCCAAGCACGTGATCATCCGATACTGGACACACATACACGATACTACGTATACTACGCCTGATATAGATCCTTTATTCCTGTAAGGATATTTCTAGAGAATTGGGTAGGCATGGCGCTTTGCTAGAAGCCAACCTTGTCTTGTAAATCGGTATAAACGTAGTGAGGTACTTATGTGTTCGGATAGTCCGACGATCGAATTTACTACCAACATATCCGGGGATCTCATGGGTCGCTTCCCAAAGATTCACCGATGACGTATGACTCGCACTCTAAATTAATCTGGGATTAATTAGAAGCGAGAGAAAATTAATCTGGGATTAATTACGGAGATATTTTATCTGGGATAAAATATCAATTAAGAGAGATAACGATTAATTTGGAATTAATCGATAACTTAATATCTTTGATATATTAAACGAAATTAGATTTCGACGCGGAATTAAAATTAGATTTTAATTCGGGCGAACGAATTAATTTAGAATTAATTCGTTAGCGACGTGAATAGTAATTATGCTAGGCATTATTATTTAATTAAATTAGATTTAATTACGTCGCAACAGAAAATTCGTTAATTTGGAATTAGTGAACCCGAGCCCCGGATTGTTTGCGAGCGCATTCGCATTTCGAATTCGAGTGCGCCACACAAGTCAAATCAAGCGTCAAATCGCTCGTCACATCAAGCATCAAATCATGTCACTTTGAGTGATGTGACAATTGATTGATTGATTGATGTGTGTTGATGGAAGTTGAAAGCAAGCATTTAATGCTATTTTGGAGCCAAAATTTGGGTGTTGACTTTTGGAAAGCTTTTACACAATTTTGGTATATGTTTATTATTTGATTTTGGAAATTAAATAAGCTAACAACACACAACCTCCTTCTCTCTCTCTTTTTGCTCACGAATTGGGAGCCAATTCATCTCTATCTCTCACGCCCTTTAGGGGCTGTTCTTCCTCTATTTTGGCAGCCCACTGCCGTGAACCAAGGAAGAAATGGGAAGCTTAGAGTCATGATTTTATGGCAAAATCGGGAATGCTAACACACTACAAAGTCATGCGAAGGTGATAGGGAAGTCCACCCATGAGCCGGGGATCGTTCGACGAAGCTTGGAGCTTGACGAAGGACCAAAGCCGAGCCAAAACAGTGGGCTGTTTTGGTCACTGCCGAGAGCATGCAGTGGGCAGAAAGAATTGTTTTGTTCGTTTCCGCGTTGCTCAACCGATCGATGTGAGTATTCCGTAACTTCGTTGATTTGTATTCGCATTTGATTCATGCTTGTTTAATGATATTGGGACCTTAGCAAACACCAACAATGGTATCAGAGCAAGGTTGAGCATGAAAAATGTTTATGGCTTAAAATTTGGGTAAAATTGATTTTGAGCATGTATAATGAAATTGAATGAATTAGTATGTTTAAATATGTTTTAATTGATGATTGATTGGATCAATTTGATGAAATGTTGTTTGGAACAAATTTCCCCAAATTTTATGGCTTGGCCGAAAATGAGCATGCCCTAAATTGTCTTGGAATTTTTGATTTCGATAATTGGATGTGTTGGAAATCATTTGGGGATATTGATTTAATGTTGAATTGAATTTAATTGGATTGAATTTGATTTGGGCATAAAATTCCCCTTGGCCGAGACATGTAGCATGTAAAATTGGGTTTGATTTTTGATGAAATGTGTTGGACATGTTTTGTTGTAATTGAGCATGATTAATTGTATAAATTAATGTTTTGGAAATATTGATTTGGGTGATTAATTGTGTTATGCACTTTAGTGTAATTAAATTGGGAAATTGGATTTTTGTAATTTAATTATATTGGGCCTTAAAATTGGATTTGGGCTTTTAATGTTGTTTTTGGGCTTGGTTGTACCAAGTTAGGTTTAGGCCAAATGGATTGGATCCAATTGGGCCCAAAACCGCTTATATAAAGCCCAAATGCGACTAATGGACCTTTAAAGTTTAATGGGCCTAATGGGCCAAAATTGATTTCTGGGCTTATGGGGTAATTCCCGGATTGGATTTTGGTTATTCGGTTTGACCCGAGTTGACCAAAAGTCCACGCCTTAAGAAATTAATTAAAATCCCATTGGACTTTAATTAAATTAACGTTGGACGTTAATCGGGCTTTGAGACCCGTAACGATTAAATTTGGAATTTAAGTCGTAAAACGTTTATTAATAAAGTGTAGTATTTAATTTGGAATTCAATAGCGAATTAGAATTAAATACAAATTGAATTGGATTTAATTATGTAGTTTAATTTAATTCGAGAATTCGTACTTTGAGTACTTAGTCGCAAAACGAGTTTGACTCGAGCAAAATCAAATCGTTGTTTGAACATTGGATGATCACTAATTATCAGATTAATTAATTTGATTAGATTGATTGATAACATGCTTGTGTGAATACATGGTTGCGATGCATGAATAATGTATATCAGATGGATATTAGATGGGTGGGACAATTTTAGAAATTGTTGTAATAAATTTGATTTATTAATTGGACCCGCGTGTCCTGCCTTATACCTCCTTATTCTTTGTATTCTATTCTCACCTATTCCCCTCAATGTAAATGAGGTTTCTTTAGAAGTGTAGTGTAACGGGTAGAAGAAATATTTGTGCTAGCGGGAGAGAGAAAGAGAGAAATTTGATCTATGATCAATGTGTAAATTATCCATCCGCATATCATTATTATTTTATTATACGCGCTTTATTATGTGTTTAGAATGCATGTTTAAGGGTGTATGATGATGATACCTTAACAAAGATAATAAATTGGTTGCCAATTTGCACTCGAAAAATCTTCGCAAAATATTAAGCGTTTTTCCTTTCATTGAGTGATTCTCACTAAAGATCTGAGACTGGCATTGGCTTGTTGGCCAAAGTCAAGACCTTTGTCCGTCGAGGATGTGTTTGAATCACGAGAGCTTTGTTCCAAATTGGTGCCTTGTCCAAGTTGTGGTTTGTTGGATAAAGTCAAGACCATTTCTTGTCCATCGACATTGATTACGAAGCTTTCCATGGTCAATGGGTCGCGCTTAACTGGGATCACTAAGTTTGTTGTGCCAAAGCCAAGGCTTAGTTGATTTAGAGGAAAAAGGTTAGGTAATACATTGGATGTATTGGCATATATAAGATATATGTTTCGGACTTGGATGTCCCCATACTGGATCTAGGAATTGGATTGGATCCAATTGATCTTAGAGATCTACCTAGTTAATTATCATACAATTTGTTGGCCAAAGTCAAGATTGTGTGATATTTAACGTGATACTAGCCCACTAGGAAACACGATTTCCCGAGTACTCGACAGAGGGTTAGAGGCTCGCCGAAAAATAGTGGGAGGCAAGAATTGAAATTGCAATATTCGTTTAATTACTTGCCATACGCGGTCAAAACAAATATAATTCGTCAAATAAATTAAATGTTAGTTGGACTAATATTTAAATTGTTGTTTTAATTAACAGTTGGACTGTATTCAAACTATCATTTATAATTGATTTTATAATTAGATTATAGTAATCAATATAATTGATTTTAATCTATTAAATTATAGTTGATTAAATAGTTGGACTATTGTAATCATTATAATAAATAGTACCTAAATCGTTGATTAAATAGATGGACTATTAGAATCAAGATAAAATAGAAAGATTGACATTTAAAACATAATCCTAGGAAAAATGTATTTAAATGGTTTAATTTTCAAATTGGGAATAAAATTTCAGGATAGTCCTGGAAAATAATAAGTTACTTTATTTGATAAAATAACATATTAGGCCTAAGCCCGGAGTTAAGCAAATAGTAGAGCATAAACTTTGGAAGATTTATGTAATGATAACTTTAGTGCTTAATCCATTAAAGCTTGTCGCAGTAGACTCCTTAATTTCTGAATCAGAACTAAGGATTAGATCCTTAAAGTATGATAATGAAATTGAAGGATCTTCATAAATCTATACTTAGATTTTAGAAGTACTAAAATTGCAATACATAACTCTTGGAGAGTTAATGACTATTCTCAAGGAGATAAAGTCAAGGTTTGCAATTAGGCAAGTAGCGCAAGGCGCACCTTACTTCGACATTCTAGAAACCCGAGGCTTTGCCAAAGGCTTCTGGGATGTGAAAAAGGGCAAAGGAAAAATCATTATAATCTTCTGGGAAGATAAATGACATATCCTAAAATGTCTGCCTAATATTGTGGCAAACGGGATCGCGGAAGCGTGACTGCCGTTTGGACAAAGCAGACATGAAGGAATTGAAGAACGAGCAAGGCTCTGACTTCAAATATGATTGTCATAAATATGTTCATGACTAGTATTGAAATTGGATTTTAAATACTTAGTGTGGTACATAAAATATATGTATTGATGTTTAGAATCTGCTATTAGCAGGATACCGACCTCAATTGAGATTAATCTGCGAATTGGAAACGGGACGAAAGTCGCTGTTTTAACCGTTGATACCTAACTTTAGGAACTAGCCTCGGGTGTGTACCTAAATTTGGAAACTGTTATAATGTAACTAGTTTGACTAGATACATTATCTCTATATCAGTGTTTAACCCGCTGCGGGTGATCCTTTATATTCTAGAACACTAAAGTGTTTTATTATATAAATATGATATTGAGATAAACACATTAGATGTGAATAACAGAGTTTATATTTTGAATATAAATAAAATCTCAAACGTATACATGACAAACAAAAAGCTCAAACTGATTTGATCAGATGAAACTTAATTGTGGCATTGTTGTCTGGGACACAATCAAACAAGACTCGTATATCCACACTTTTGAAGAGTGGGTACTCGGACTGTTTTGATTCCAATCAAATAAAGTCTATGAATCTAGTTTATTGGGCAATATGCCTATAACACATTTACTTGGTAAAAATGTAAATGCCACCTATCGGTTAGGCCTAGTTCATAGTGAAGCAAGTGGGCCCATGTCTAGCTAGGCTAGAGGTGGATATGAATATTCCGTGACCTTTACGGATGTGGCATCGCGTTATGGTTATGTGTTTCTTTTGAAGAACACAAATCGGAAACTTTACAAGTTTCGGCACGAAATAGACAAACAGATCGGCTAAAGTATTAAACCATCATGGTATGACCGTAATGGAAATTACTTAAGCAATAAGTTTCTAATATACTTGAAAGAGTATAGTATTCTTTCAAAGAGGACTCCTACCGGAACACGTCAACCTGACAGTGTGTCCGAACTGAGTAACTGAATTTTGTTGGACATGATAAGGTTAATCATGAGTCGCTCTGAGCTACCATTCCCTTCAACGGATAAGCATTAAAAGTGCATAACTTATTTTGAATAAGGTTCCATAAAAATATGTTTGACAAATATCATATTAGATATGAACATGAAAGAAACCAGATTTCTCATTCCTGATAACTTGGGTATGCTAGGCATACATTTGGATGATACCAAACTAAAACCCAAATTGGATAAGTGCCAATTGTAGGTCATCCTAGAGATACCAAAGTATTGTACTTATACATCTCACATGAGAACAATTTAATTGTTGCTCGCCATGCGGTTTTCCTAAGAGGAATACCGATATGCAGTGGTAAGTGGGAGGATAGTAAAACTCGATGAAAATCGGAGTAATACTGTTCAAGGCACTGATTCATAATGGAACACAAAATAGTTCATCAATGATGAAACTATATCATTAATCTTCGAATACACAAGAATCGCGTAAGTCGGAGAGAGTCAGAAAACAACCTGGGGTATGGGTTTCTGATCTCACCTCATAAAGATGTCTATCTTATTGAGGTATATCAACTGACTACGTATTAGGAAGTGATACAAGGTATCGACTCCCTATTATGGCAAAGTGCCATGAATTCGAAATGGATTCCATGTATATCAACTAGTTTGGATACTAGTTGATGTACCATAAGGCATTGTGCCTACTGGTACTATATAAGTCTTTGAGGAAGACATACATGGAAGGCAACATACCAACGTGTAAAGCTAGGCTTTTAGCGGAAAGGTATCGTTATCAACATTGTGTTGATTACGATTCAACCTTTTACCTGTTGCCACTGTAAATCCATTTGGATAATGCTTGCTAATGCTGCATGTTTCATTTATGAAATATGTCAGCTTAATGGAAAAATCGCTTTCCTGAAAAGGAAACCTTTCAGAGGACGTTTACAACATCCTGTCGGTTTTGTCGTACCATAACAAGCAAACAAGGTTTGCAGGTTATTCGATCCATGTTTGGATTGAAGCAAGCATAGGTTCTTGGAATTATCGTTTTGATGTAATCAAAATAGTTTATGATTTAATTCAAAACGAAATGATTCTTGTGTATATAAGAGGGTTACTTGGAGCACACTGACAGTGGTTGTCCTATAAATAATGATAATATATGTCATTTCTTGGAAATGATGTTCCCAAATAAACAATCGGTGAAAGCTTGGCTTTCGAGAAAACTCTTTGAGAAATCATACATTGAAAAATGTACGTGACCTGGTGTCTCATACGCTTTGAGCATATGGATTCACAAACAGGCCAATCCAAGTGATAGTCACTGGATTGATGTTAAGAACATACTTAATATCTTAGAGAACTAAGCATGCTGTCTTAGTCTATGGAGAAGGAGAACTTGAATTGACTGGGATCACTGTAGCAAGTTTCCTAACCGATAAGACGACTATAAGTCACAAACGGTACTATACAGTTTGAATAACGGAACAGTGAGATGGAAATCTTCCAAGCAAGATACTGTTACCGAATAAATAACAAATGTGGGTTATTGCTGTAGCTGAAGCGGCAAAAGAAGCCATTTGGGTCGATAATAAATCTAATTAGATTAGATATAATTATGTTAGCAGCTGAGCTAGGCGTCAGCACAAGCTAAAGAATTAATGGTCTCATCAACGATCCAGATATATACTTTGATATTCATCTGATTCGTTCGGATCATACATCATGGAGATGTGATGATCGAATAAATCGCATCAGATGATAATCATGGAAATCCGCTGACGAAAGCCTTTTCTCAGCAGTTTGAGCCAACCGTACATATTTCGGGTGTAAGACACTCGAGTGATTGGCTATAGGCCAAGTGGGAGATTGTTGGACAATTATGACCTATAGCGTCACTATTTGTACAGATCATGGTGTTGTTGTACAAATTAACTATGTGACAAAGGAGATTGCACTCTTATCATTTGTGATTAGATCACCTAGATGTATAAATGATGAGAGGTCCTTGTGATTTGTTCCTGGACTGAGAATGATATGAGACAGTATCAGTCCACGAAGGATAAATCATTAAATATCCATAGTCAGAGTATTATCGGGATTGGACATCGATAAATACGTAAAAGACTAGTATTACACTTGTGCGCCTTGTGAGGGCACAACGACATGGTTCTCATATATTTGGGTATAGGATACTCATTCAAGTGCAATAGGAGGTTGTGTTTTACCGATGGTACGGGAAACAGCTTCGCTCTGGATAGACCCCCTCGGAATTCCATTGGTAGTAGGACTACGTGTCTATGGAAGTTCGAAATTAGGGTAGGTGTATTTGGTCTTAACTTCAGACTTGAACCACTAATACTTGCGACAATCAATATACTTTGGTTGCGGTCGTCCAGGGCTTTAACAAGTTCTGTGTATGCCTATGCTGGGTATATTAAGATTCGTAGTGTGTTGGGTGTGATGTCAAGACGGAAGTGTCACTCCAGTCATATGGAGATGATGGTCACGTAGGATACGGTACTAGTACTCTTAAGTACTGCAGTCATCGGGATAAAATGACAAGGTCATGTTTATCCGATTATAGAGACTAGTTACCAGACATCCGACATGTGCTTCGTACGGGGCAGACACAATTCCAGCCCCAGGCCAAGCACGTGATCATCTGATACTGGACAGACATACACAATACTACGTATACTACGCCTGATATAGATCCTTTATTCCTGTAAGGATATTTCTGGAGAATTGGGTAGGCATGGCACTTTGCTAGAAGCCAACATTGTCTTGTAAATCGGTATAAACGTAGTACGAGGTACTTACGTGTTCGGATAGTCCGACGACCTAATTTACTACCAACATATCCGGGGATCTCATGGGTCACTTCCCAAAGATTCACCGATGCCGTATGACTCACACTCTAAATTAATCTGGGGTTAATTAGAAGAGAGAGAAAATTAATCTGGGATTAATTGCGGAGATATTTTATCTGGGATAAAATATCAATTAAGTGAGATAACGATTAATTTGGAATTAATCGATAAATTAATATATTTGATATATTAAACGAAATTAGATTTCGATGCGGAATTAAAATTAGATTTTAATTCGGGTGAACGAATTAATTTAGAATTAATTCGTTAGCGATGTGAATAGTAATTATGCTAGGCATGATTATTTAATTAAATTAGATTTAATTACGTCGCAATGGAAAATTCGTTAATTTGGAATTAGCGAACCCGAGCCCGGGATTATTTGCGAGCGTATTCGCATTTCGAATTCGAGTGCAGCACGCAAGCCAAATCAAGTGTCAAATCACTTGTCACATCAAGCGTCAAATCATGTCACTTTGAGTGATGTGACAATTGATTGATTGATGTGAGTTGATGGAAGTTGAAAGCAAGCATTTAATGCTATTTTGGAGCCAAAATTTGGGTGTTGACTTTTGGAAAGCTTTTACACAATTTTGGTATATGTTTATTATTTGATTTTGGAAATTAAATAAGCTAACAACACACAAATTCCTTCTCTCTCTTTTTGCTCACGAATTGGGAGCCAATTCATCTCTCTCTCTCACGCCCTTTAGGGGCTGTTCTTCCTCTGTTTTGGCAGCCCACTGCCGTGAACCAAGGAAGAAATGAGAAGCTTAGAGTGACGATTTTGTTACAAAATCGGGAGTGCTAGCACACTACGAAGTCATGCGAAGGTGATTGGGAAGTCCACCCATGAGCTGGGAATCGTTCGACGAAGCTTAGAGCTTGACGAAGGACCAAAGCCGAGCCAAAACAATGGGCTGTTTTAGTCACTGCCGAGAGCATGCAGTGGGCAGAAAGAATTGTTTTGTTCGTTGCCGCGTCGCTCAACCGATCGATGTGAGTATTCCGAAACTTCGTTTATTTGTATTCGCACTTGATTCATGTTTGTTTAATGATCTTGGGACCTTAGCAAACACCAACAGCAAGGCCTAGGGCTGGTACAGTGTCTGCCCCATACGAAGCATATATCGGATCACTAGCAACTAGCCTCTTTATTATCGGATAATCATGACCAAGTCATATTATCCCGATGGTTGCAACCCTTAGAGAACCAGTTCTGTATCCTTGCGCGATCATCATCTCCATATGACTGGAGTGATACTTCTGTCTTAACATCACACCAAACACACTACGATTCTCAATATACCCAGTAGAGGCGTACACAGAACCTGTTAAAGCCCTGGACGACCTAAAACCAAAGTACATTGATTGTCGCAAGTATTAGTGGTGCAAGTCTCAAGTTAAGACCAAATACACCTACCATGATTTCGGACTACCAATGGAATTCCGAGGGGTCTATCCAGAGCGAAGCTATTTTCCGTACCATCGATAAAACACAACCTCCTACTACACTTGCATGAGTATCTTATACCCAAATATATGAGAACTATGTCGTTATGCCCTCACAACGCGCACAAGTGTAATACTAGTCTTTTACGTATTATCGATGTCCAATCTCGATAATACTCTGACTAGGGATATTTAATTAATAAAACTTCGTGGATTGATACTGTCTCATATCATATCAATCCAGGTACTAATCATAAGGACCTCCTATCATTTATACATCTTGGTGATCTAATCACAAATGATAAAAGAGCAATTTCCTTTGTCACATAGTTAATTTGTACAACAACACCATGATCTATACAAATAGTGACGCTATGGGTCATAACTGTCCAACAATCTCCCACTTGGCCTATAGCCAGTCACTCGAGTGTCTTACACCCGAACTATGTACGGTTCGCTCAAATTACTGAGAAATGACTTTCGTCAGCGGATTTACATGATTATCATCTGATGCGATTTATTCGATCATCACATCGCCACGATGTATGATCCGAATGAATCAGATGAATATCGAAGTATATATCTGGATCGTTGATGAGACCATTAATTCTTTAGCCTGTGTTGTAGCCTAGCTCAGCTGCTAAAAGAACTTTATCTAATCTAATTAGATTATTATCAATCCAGACGGCTTCTATTGCTGCCTCAGCTGCAACAATAATCCACTTTTGTTGTTTATTGGATAACAGTATCTTGCTTGGAAGATTTCCAGTTCACTGTTCCATTGTTCAAACCTTATAATACCTTTTTGCGACTTAGAGTCGTCATTATCGGTTAGGAAACTTGCAGCAGTGATCCTAGTCACTTCAAGTTCTTATTCTCCATAGATTAAGACAACATCCTTAGTTCTCTAAGATACTAAAAGATGTTCTTAACATCAATCCAGTGACTATCACTTGGATTGGCCTGTTTGTGAATCCATATGCTCAAAGCGTATGAGACACCAGGTCGCGTACATTTTTCAATGTACGAGTTCTCGAAGAGTGTTAACAACTTTAAATCGATTCTACTAGATCTTTATTCCTAGAATAAAGGTTGTTTCTCCCAAGAATTCTACGGAGAATTTTCTCATTATTTTATGGGAATATCATTTCCATGAAATGACATATTATCATTATTTTATAGGACATTTACTGTCAGTGCGCTCCCACTAACCTCCTTATCTACACAAGAATCATTTCGTTTTGAATTAAATCATATACTATTATGATTACATCAAAACGATAATTCCAAGAACTCAATGCTTGCTTCAATCCAACCATGGATCGAATAACATGCCCACCTTGTTTGCTAGTTTTGGTACGACAAAACCGTCAGGATGTTGTAAACATCTTCCAAAAGGTTTCCGTTAAGGAAAGTGGTTTTGGTATTTAACTGCCATATTTCATAAATGAAACATGAAGTATTAGCAAGCATTATCCAAATGGATTTACCGAGGCAACAGGTAAAAGGTTTCGTCGTAATCGACACAATGTTGATAACGATACCTTTTCGCTACAAGCCTAGCTTAGTACGTTGGTATGTTGCCATCCATGTATATCTTCCTTGAAGACTTATATAGTACCAATAAGCACAATGCCTTGCGATACAACAACTAGTGTCCAAACTTAGTTGGTATACATGGAATCCATTTCGGATTTTATGGCGCTTTGTCATAATAGGGAGTCGATACCTTGTATCACTTCCTTATACGTAGTCAGTTGGTATTCCTCAAAATATTGACATCTTTATGAGGTGAGTTCAGAAACCAATACCCCAGGTTGTTTTCTGACTCTCTCCGACTTACGTGGTTCTTGTGTATTTGAAGATTATTGGTATAGTTTCATCCTTGATGAACTATTTGTGTTCCATTAAGGAATCGGTGCCTGGAATAGTATTTGTCTGGTTTTCATCGAGTCTTACTTTCCTCCCACTTACCACTGCATATCGGTATTCCTCTTAGAAAAAACCGCATGGCGAGCAACAATTACATTGTTCTCTTGTGAGTTGTATAAGTATTATACTTTGGTTTCCCTAGGATAACCTACAATTAGACACTTATCCAATTTGGGTTTTAGTTTGGTATCATCCAAACATATGCTTAGCATACCCAAATAATCAGGAATGAGAAACCCGGTTTCTTTCCTGTTCATATCTAATATGAAGTCTGTCAAACAGATTTTTATGGAACCTTATTCAAAATAAGTTCTGCACTGTTTATGCGTATCCGTTGAAGGAAATGGTAGCTCAGAGCGACTCAGGATTAACCTTATCATGTCTAACAAAATTCGGTTACTCCGTTCGGACACACCGTCAAAATGACGTGTTCCGGGAGGAGTCCTCATTGAAAGAATACTATACTCTTTCAAGTACATTAGAAAATTATTGCTTAAGTATTTTCATCATGGTCTAACCGTGATGATTTAATACTTTAGCCGATCTGTTTGTCTACTTCGTGTCGAAACTTTAAAAGTTTCCGATTTGTGATTCAAAAGAAACACATAACCATAACGCGATGCCACATCCGTAAAAGTGTGGATATACGAGTCTTGTTAATTGTGTCCCAGACAACAATGCCACATATAAGTCTCAACTGATTTATTCAGTTTGAGCTATTTGTTTGTCATGTTATACGTTTGAGATTTATTTATATTCAAAATATAAATACTTTTATTCACATCTAATGTGTTTATCTCAATATCATCTTTATATAATAAAACACTTAAGTGTTCTAGAATATAAAGGTATATCCGTAACGGGTTAAACCCTGATATAGAGATAATGTATCTAGTCAAACTAGTTACATTTTAACAGTTTCCTAATTTAAGTACACACCCGAAGGGTAGTTCCTAAACATAGGTATCTACGGTTAAAACAGTGACTTTCGTCCCGTTTCCAATTCGCAGATTAATCTCAACTGAAGTCAGTATCCTGCTTATCAGCAGATCCTGCACACCAGTACATTTTTATGTATCATACTAAGTATCTAAAATCCAATTTTAATACTAGTAGTGAATATATTTATGACAAACATATTTGAAGTCAGAGCCTTGCCCGTCTTCAATTCCTTCATGTCTGCTTTGTCCAAACGGCAGTCACGCTTCCGCGATCCCGTGATCTCGTTTGCTATAATTAAGGCAGACATTTTGGGATATGTCTTTTGTCTTCCCAGAAGATTAATAATGATTTTGCCTTTGCCCATTTCCGACATTCCAGAAGCCTTTGGCCAAGCTTTGGCCTTTTAGAATAACGAAATGAAGTGCGCCTTGCGCTACTTGCCTTATTGCAAACTTTGGCTTTGTCTCATTGAGAATAGCCATTAACTCTCCAAGAGTCATGTATTGCAATTTAGTACCTCTAAAATCTAAGTATAGATTTATGAAGATCCTTCAATTTCATTATCATACTTTAAGGATCTAATCCTTAGTTCTGTATAAGAAATTAAGGAGTCTAAGCGACAAGCATAATGGATTAAGCACTAAAGTTATCATTACATGAATCTTCCAAAGATCATGCTCTACTATTTGCTTAACTCCGGGCTTAGGCCTAATATGTTATTTTATCAAATAAAGTAACTTATTAGTTTCCAGGACCATCCTGAAATTATTCCCATTTTGAAAATTAAACCATTTAAATACATTTTCCCTAGGATTATGTTTTAAATGCTAATCTTTCAATTTTATCTTGATTCTAATAGTCCAACTATTTAATCAACGATTTTCGGTACTATTTATTATCATGATTACTATAGTCCAACTATATAATCAACTATAATTTAATTGTTTAATTCAACTATATTGATTACTATAATCTAATTATATAATCAACTATAAATGAAATAGTTTGAATATAGTCCAACTGTTTAATTTAAAACAACTATTAAATATTAGTCCAACTAATAAATAATTTATTTGACGTAATAATTGAAATGAGCGCGTATGGCAAGTTACTAAATGAATATTGCAAATTTAATACTTGCCTCCCACTATTTTTCGGCGAGCCTCTAACCCTCTGTTGAGTACTCAGGAAACTATGTTTCCTAGTGGGCTAGGATCCCGTTAAATAACACACAATCTTGACTTTGGCCAACAAATTGTATGATAATTAACTAGGTAGATCTCTAAGATCAATTGGATCCCATCCAATTCCTAGATCCAGTAGGGGGACATCCAATATATCCAATATATTACCTAACCTTTTTCCTCTGAATCAACTAAGCCTTGGCTTTGGCACAACAAACTTAGTGATCCCAGTTAAGCGGAACCCATTGACCATGGAAAGCTTCGTAATCAATGTCGATGGACAAGAAGTGGTCTTGACTTTGGCCAACAAACCATAACTTGGACAAGACACCAATATGGAACAAAGCTCTCGTGATTCAAACACATCCTCGACGGACAAAGGCCATGACTTTGGCCAACAAACTAATGCCAGTCTTGGATCTTGAGTAAGAATCACTCAATGGAAGCAAAAACACTTAATATTTTGTGAGGGTTTTTCGAGTGCAAATTGGCAACCAATTTATTATCTTTGTTAAGGTCTCATCATCATACACCCTTAAACATGCATTCTAAACACATAATAAGGCGCATATAAATAAATAATAATGATATGCGGATAGATACTTAACACATTGATCCTAGATCAAATCTCTCCCGCTAGGACAAGTATTTACTTCTACATGTTACACTACACTTCTAAAGAAACATCATTTACATTGAGGGGAATATGTGAGAAGAGAAATACACAGAGTAAGGAGGTAATAGGCTGGACACGCAGGTCCAATTAATAAATTCTAAATTTATTACAACAATTTCTAAAATTGCCCCACCCATCTAATATCCATCCGATATTCATTATTCATGCATCGTAACCATGTATTCACACAAGCATGTTATCAATCAATCTAATTCAATTAATTAATCTGATAATTAATGACCATCCAATGTTCAAACAACGATTTGATTTTGCGCGAGTCAAACTCGTTTTGCAAATAAGTACTCAAAATATGAATTCTTAAATTAAATTAAACTACAAAATTAAATCCAATTCAATTTGTATTTAATACTAATTCGCTATTTAATTCCAAATTAAATATTACACTTTATTTGAACTTTTACGACTTCAATTCCAAATTTAATCGTTACGGGTCTCAAAGCCCGATTAACGTCCAACTTTAATTTAATTAAAGTCCAATGGGCTTTCAATTAATTTCATTAAGGCATGGACTTTTGGTCAACTTGGGTCAAACCCAATAACCAAAGCCCAATCAAGGAATAACCCCATAAGCCTAGAAATCAATTTAGGCCCATTAGGCCCAATTAAATAAAAAAAGGTCCATTAGTCTCATTTGGGCCATATGGAAACGGTTTTGGGCCCAATTGGATCTAACCAATTTAGCCTAAACCTAACTTGGTACAACCTAGCCCATTAAAGCCCAATAACAACCTTTAAGCCCAATTTCCAAAATTAGCCCAACATAATTAAATTACAAAAATCCAATTTCACAATTTAATTACTTAAAGTGTATAGCATAATTAATTACCCAAATCAATATTTCCAAAACACAAATTTGTATAATTAATCATGCTCATTAACAACAATTAGTGTCCAACACAATTTATCAAAAAATCAAACCCATATATACATGCTATAGTCTCGACAATTTGGGGATAATTATGTCCAATTCGAATTCAATCCAATTAAATCAAATTAAACATTAAATCAACATTCCCAACATGATTCCAACTCATCCAATGAATCAAAAATCAAAAATCCCAAGACATTTAGAGTTCCTCTTCATTCGGCCAAGCCAAGAATATTGGGGAAAATTGTTCCAAACAACATTTCATGAAATTGATCCAATCAATCTTCAATTCAACATCATTTAAGCATACTCAATCATCCAATTTCATTAAATCATGCTCAAATACATTTTACCCAATTTTAACCCTAAATCAAGTTTCATGCTTTTAACCTTGATTTGATACCATTGTTGGAGTTTCTACGGTCCCGAGGATCGAATAACAAGCAAGAAACATAGTGCGAATATATCGAAGAAGTTGCAGAATACTTACATCGATCGGTTGAGGCGATGCGGTGGACAATAAAAACTTTTATGCCTCCTCCTTGATGCTCGGCAGTGGGCTGTTTTTGGGTCCTCAAAATTTCGGCCATGGTCCTCCATTGTAGCTCCAAGCTCCAAGCTTTTGATGATGGTGATTCCATGCTCATGAAATTAGTTCCCTATCACCTTTGTATGTACTCATTTGAGTGCTAGCTCTTGATGATTTTGCCACAAAATCACCATGTGCTTCTCCTTGTAATTCGGTAAAACCAGAAAACAGAAGAACAAATTGGCCTTGAGGCCGAGAGAGAGAGAATGAGTAATTTCGGCTCTAAAAACGTGAACCAAAGAGAGAGAGAGATGGAAAATATGTATTAGTTAATTGTTTTCCAAAAACAATTAAACATATACCATTTATTTGATTTTCAAAAAGTCAAACAAGTATAAGCATTAAAGCTTATCCATCTACCACCATCAATCAACCAAGTGACAACTTGTCACATCACTCAAAGTGACATGTGATTTGACGCTTAATATGACTAATGATTTGATGCTTGATGTGACTTGCGTGCCGCACTCGAATTCGAAATGTGAGTGCGCTCGCAAACACTACCGGGCTCGGGTTCGCTAATTCCAAATTAACGAATTTTCCGTTGCGATGCAATTAAATGATTATGCCTAGCGAAATCACTATTCACATCGCTAACGAATTAATTCCAAATTAACTCGTTCGCCCGAATTAAAATCTAATTTCAATTCCGCGTCGAAATCCAATTTCGTATAATATATCGAATATATTATTTTATCGATTAAATCCAAATTAATCATTTTTCTCTCTTTTATTAATATTTTATACCAGATAAAATATCTCTGTAATTAATCCCAGATTAATTTTCTCTCTCTTCTAATTAATCCCAGATTAATTAAAGTGCGAGTCATACGTCATCGGTGAATCTTCAGGAAGCGACCCATGAGATCCCCGAATATGTTGGTAGTAAATTCGGTCGTCGGACTATCCGAACACGTAAGTACCTAGTACTGTGTTTTTACCGATTTACAAGACAAGGTTGGCTTCTAGCAAAGCGCCATGCCTACCCAATTCTCCAGAAATATCCTTACAGGAATATATGATCTATATCAGCGTAGTATACGTAGTATTGCGTATTTTGATCCAGTATCGGATGATCACATGCAAGGCCTAGGGCTGGTACAGTGTCTGCCCCGTACGAAGCATATATCGGATCACTAGCAACTAGTCTCTTTATTATCGGATAATCATGACCAAGTCATATTATCCCGATGCTTGCAACCCTTAGAGAACCAGTTCTGTATCCCTGCGCGATCATCATCTCCATATGAATGGAGTGATACTTCCGTCTTGACATCACACCCAACACACTGCAATTCTTGATATACCCAGAAGAGGCGTACACAGAAACCGGTTAAAGCCCTGGACGACCAAAACCAAAGTATATTGATTGTCGCAAATATTAGCGGTGCAAGTCTCAGGTTAAGACCAAATACACCTACCCTGATTTCAGACTTCCATAGACACATAGTCATACTACCAATAGAATTCAGAGGCGTCTATCCAAAGCGAAGCTGTTTTCCGTACCATCGATAAAACATAACCTCATACTACACTTGGATGAGTATCTTATACCCAAATATATGAGAACTATGTCGTTATGCCCTCACAACGCGCACAAATGTAATACTAGTCTTTTACGCATTATCGATGTCCAATCTCGATAATACTCTGACTAGGGATATTTAATGATTAAACCTTCGTGGATTGATATTGTCTCATATCATCTCAATCCAAGTACTAATCATAAGGACCTCCTATCATTTATACATCTTGGTGATCTAATCACAAATGATAAGAGAGCAATTTCCTTTGTCACATAGTTAATTTGTACAACAACACCATGATCTGTACAAATAGTGAGGCTATAGGTCGTAATTGTCCAACACCTAATACTCATCCATGGGTAGCTTCACGCTTATTGGTTATAGGCGGTCTATTTTTCTTTTTCTTCTCATTGCAAAGACTTTTTCTTTGTTTCCAACCATATCATATATCGTAGCATAAGTAAACCAGGATGGACATCCAGACAAACAGTCATTCACTGATCCACCATCTCTTCGACTAGTCATCTCGCCAACTACTCAGGCTTCTACTGTCGAGATCCTGTAATCAAGTGCTCGTGAGTCTAGCCAAGATCAATCCATTCAAAATACCGGATGAGAGCACATCTCGCACTTATCATTTCTAAGGTTTCTCCCTATAACAAACAATGTCATCACCGGACATATGCTTAACCATCAAAGACTTCATTCTCTCTCACTTCTTCTTCTTGTTTTTTTTTCTTGTTTTTTTTTCACTCCACTGGAATTCTTCTTTTCAACCTCTGAAAATATGGGCTTCGCCCTCTGGGATTTATTATCGAAAACTATTGATACTGTTTTGTTGCTCTGAACTTGCTTGTATTTTGCAGCTTTTCCTTCTTTTCTTCAAGACCTGCAAACACAAACAAAACAACAGAATAAAAACGCATACATGTGATGTGTACGTATGCATGTGTGGGGGTACTCCCTATTCCTGATGGGTTAGACCCTCATTGTGCTCCCTGGCGCCACGTGCTTACGCATGTCTCTGATCGCCCCATGGGTCTGCTTACAGTTTCCACCTACTGGTTCTTCTCTAGTGATTGTTCAGTTCTCTTTTGTTTGAAACCTAAAAACATAGAACAAACACAAAAATTGCAAGTATGTTACGTGTATGCATGTATGCACGGATGTGTTTCCTATCCCGCTGGGTTAGGTCTTCCGAAGACTGTTCGGTCTTTACTTCCTTAGGCCAAGTATTGCTTCATTCTATCCACGTTGGTTTACTCGGTGAACTCGTTCCCTTCTAAGTCTGACAACTTTACTATCCCGTTTCCCAATTTCTAAATGGCTATCTTGTCTTTTCTGTTTGCTTCTTCCGCGGATTCCCCGTGTTCTAAATATCACTGAGTATCATAGTGCTAGGGTTAAATGCCTTTGTCAAATATACTAATGTCATGCAAGTTGAAAGGAAGAGACTCAGGCAAGTAAGCGAAATGCACTTCTTTATTATCATTAAGAAAATGTTCGAACAAGTAGACAAAATCAATGTCTTTATTAAAAATGTAGGATCATAATTGAATAACATCAAGGAAACAAACATCCTCATAATTTACGACCTCATTTTCCCCATCTTCTTGCTTCCTTCGACCAACAGTTTCTCCAAGTACAATAATTCTTTTTCCCATCTACTTCCCCTTTTTGCCACCTCTTTCTCGTCACTGTCCGAGAAGTTTTCCCAGAAATCCTCCCTCTGCTCTATTTCATCTTTACCACAGTTATCTCGTATCCCCATACGAGAAGTTTGGTGGTTGTGGGTTTGGAAGACAAGGTTATCGGGTAGGCAGAAGTTGATCATGTGGGTGGGTGGAGCTTTTCTGTGTGCGTCGGGTATTTTGTGGGTGTCAATGAGGTCTTGGATTTCATGCCTAAGGCGGGTACAATTGTTAGTTTCATGGCCTCTCTGCTGGTGAAGGTAACAATATAGATTTAGGTCAAGGTCGCGTGGCACATGGTTTGGAAGTGGTTTAGGCTCTAAGGGATTTAGAAGTCCTTGCCTTCTCAGCTCTTCAAATACCTCCGACAAAGGTCTACCAAGATTGGAGAATCGTCTATTTCTGATAGGGGCAATCTCAGAGGCAGTGGGCTTGGTCCTCGAAGGTCCCCCAATGGTCTTTCCATTCTGGTTGTAAAACTTCCTGTTATTGGCTATACGGGGTACGGTCAGACTGGCCACAACATTGCTCAAAACTTGTAACTGCTCAGTATTTTTGGTTACTTTGGTCTCCAATTGATCCAAGCGGGATCCCTCGTTGACTGACTTGCTCATGTTGGCTGACGATCTTTTGACGAGTCCTTTTTCCCAAACCTAATGGGTATCTATGATGGCTTTTAAGACACATGGGGTTAGCATGATGCGTGTATGCATGAGATGTATGAGATGTGTACGATGTATGGAATATATCAGTCGGCCCATTATCATTTTAAAGCATTCAATCATACTATTGCGCGGTGCAAACTTGTCCCAGTTGAAAAGACCCAACAAGTTTATACTTTTGCGATAACATGGCTAAACAACTTCAAATAATAAGAGGTCTAAACACAAAATGGCCCATCAGCATTTTAGAAGCTTTTGGCCTAACTGTCAAAGGATAAGAACTCGTCCCAGTTTAAATGGCTCAACAAATTCATATCTTTTGACAAGAGGTCCAACTGAATCCAAATGACGATGATCCCAAACACAAACATAAAGAAATAATTTTTATTGTTCATACCACTATGGGTCACATGTAGGTTTAAAGGAATGTAAATAAAGGCTCCCGCTGACGAAGGATTGCCCAAAACTAGGACTCTCCACTCAAGGGTTCGAGCGACCAAGTGAGCGCACCTTTTTTATACCTTACGGTACGTGCCAACGAGTTACGGCATTTGACTAATTGTCAAATGGATTTCCTGTTGTAGATTCCCCAGAGGGAGGGTGGAGCGAACTCTCTTAAATACCCAAGCCTCTTAGGGTCTTATCGCCTTGGTGACATGAATAAACAATAAGTCCCCTAAATTAGTCTGTCACAATGAGCTACGGATAATGATTATCTAGATTCCTTCGCAGCTTTTCCTTATAGAAAGGTAGTGAATGAGGGAAGACACTAAACCATCACCTAGCTTTAATAACGCCTTTGATTAAACTCCTTAAACCCACTATAAACACGGTTAACTCAAGTAAAAATCACAAACATTACAAGACATTATTTCGGGGCCGATTCTCTATCCCATGTGGAGTCGCCAGACTGTAGAACACAGAAATTCGGTGACGCTGTTCCGGGCTCGCGACCCGGTCGGGAGTACAGAGTAGCCCGCAGGGGTTTAAACTGGAGAATAAAATGGAGTCGCCACCCGGTGTGAACCGGGAAAATGATTTAAGGCCGCACTCACCCATCGCAAGAGAATACCTCAAACCGTTGGGTTCGGAATGGTCCCTTACTTATGTCACTTGTAATGAATGGATTTGTTCAATAATTTAACTAGGTCTACGCAACATATATGCTCAAGAGTAACTTAGAACTAGTTCGTATTCATCAAAGTAAATCCTAGTCTAAGTTTGCATGCTTTGAAAGTAATTATCACAACAGCAAACATACGATATCACACAATAAGCATGTTGAATCATCAAATACAAAGAATAAATAACACCCTAAACATAAACGCAATTTAAATTCCTATTGTGAATGAAAATAACTAAATCATGCATAAAAATAAATAACACACTAAACTAAATCATGCTTAAGAAATAAATAACATACTAACGACTTAAATAAATAACATGCTAACGACAAATCATGCTCGTATACATGTTTGGATCAAACGAAATACGTGTGTCTCTTAAGTAGTACGTGGCATTGTATCCCGAGTGTAAACCGCACTACCGTCCATTCGGATTTGGCTACGGAATTTACGTCTGGGTTTCCATCCGATATACCACAAAAGAGAACACGCATTCCGTTCACCCGGAATTCACATCATGCATCAACAAACGACTCTCATGCGATAATATATTAAAATAAATAAAAAAATGAAGAATAATAAATAAAGAAGGTGCCCTCAGGTCTAACCTCTTTTGTCATCTCTCGAAAGCGTGTTACACGGCCGTCGGAAGGGTTGATATTCCATAACTTTCATGGTTCACTAATCCAATGTTTTTCCTCGATGTTTCGCTATTTGGGCTGCTGTTTTCACTCCATTTTGCTGCTATTTGTGTTGTATTTTCTGGTCACTGTTTTAAGGTAACTTAGGGTTTGGGTGTGGGCTTTGGCTGTATGGTTTGAAACGGAGGTCCAACAAGCGAACTCGAAGCTAAACAAGCGAATTAGATCCACTAAGGTGTCAACTTAAGAGGTAGTGCCTCCGTACGAGACTCATCATCGGGACTTACATGAAAAAATGCAGTGCCTACAGTAATGACACTCACTATCATCATGTGGTTCCTTCTCAACATGAAAAATGTTACGTGCTTGAGAAAAAGGGTACTCTAATTGGGAATTGTGTCACTTGTTCTTCCTCAGATGTGTTAGCACTATTAGCCTTATGGTCACCTATAGTGTCAGAAGTAATTTGAAAGCCTACCTCCTTACCACTTCTAGTTATTATAGCATTAACACTTTTTATATTGGCTACCTCATAATCAGCCTGTGCCATGTGCTGCCGCTGTGGAGTAGGTTGAGCCTGGGATGAGAATTTTCCTTTTTCTTACACACTAAGGACATTAGTCAATTTAGAGATTTGACTCTTAATCTCCTTATAGTCTTCAGCTACCTGAGCTACCAACAACTCAAACCTTTAATTGGTCTTACTCTAGGCTTCTATAATTGCATGCATCATAACTTCTATAGAATTCCTATGAATGGCATATGTGTGATACTCGGGAGCACTATAACCTCTTGGTTGGGATGTTTGACTCGGCTGATGAGAATCTTGTTTCCAACTAAGATTGGGATGGGCCCTCCAATTAGGGTTGTAAGTTTCTGAGTAAGGTGTATAAGGCTTTTGGTAGGTCTCTAAAGTGTTGCAGTGTTCCTGATATGTACCTCTTATCTCACCATATACCAGACACTCTTGGGATTCTAGGTGGGCGACTGAATGCATGGTCTTACTATCTCTGGCTTTTAAGGCTTCTGACTGTCTAGTTAATAGCTCAAGATGTGCCCTAAGATTATCTTCTTCCCTATAGTGGTGTATGCCTTTACTAGAAGGAGTGTGGTGTGTCATATCAGTGTTAACTATGGCATTAGGTCCAGTCCATGTATGAGCTTTCTCAGCTAATTTATCCAAGTACTCGAATGCCTCATCAGGGTCCTTTGAGATGAATTCACCATTACACATTGTCACCATAAACTGGCGATCTTTAGGGGTTAGACCATCATAAAAATAACTTACTAAGTGCCAACTGTCATACCCGTGGTGAGGATAACTCGCTAACATCTCTTTATACCTCTCCCACGTTTGATAAAGGGTCTCACTGTTTCTCTGGGAGAAGGTGGAGATTTTCCTTTTCAAGGCATTCGTCTTGTGGTATAGGAAATATTTATTAAAGAACGCGTGTGTCATCTCGACCCATGTTCCTATTGACCTAGGTCTTAAAGAATACAACCAGCTCTTAGCTCTATCCTTAAGGGAAAAGGGGAAGAACTTAAGTCTAATTGTGTCAGTAGTCCCAAACCGATCATGGAAAGTAGCTACAACTTCTTCAAACTCAATAATGTGCACGTAAGGATTCTCGCTCTCTAACCCGTGAAAAGTTGGAAGATATTGTATCATTCCAGGCCTAAAGTTTATATGTGGTGCATTAGGGGGAAACATGATGCACGAAGGTGTAGCTGTGCGAGTTGGGTGGAGGTACTCTTCAAGAGTCCTCCTGGGTGGTCTCTCGTATTCACTCATATTATGTGCGCTAGACGCGGATGGTGTGAAAAAAGGATTTTCAAATATACTCTTAGAATATGAGCTTTCTTCTTCAGTCCTATCAAATCTACCAAACATATCCTTACGTTTAGACATGTAATTAAAGCTCAAGTAAAACAATGAACCAAAAATAATAAATAAATAAATAAAAGATAAAATAAAAAGAATAAACTAAAAATTAAAATAAATAATAAAACTAAAACTAAAAACTGAAATAAAAGAAATAAATATATAATAAATAAACAAAAACTAGAAATTAAAATAAATAGATAAAAGAATAAATTAAAATAAGTAAAATAAAATAAAAAATAAGGAACGAAGTTATCGCTTTGTGTTGGCCAAGCAAACCTGCTCCTTTAAGTTATAAACCGTCTCCCCGGCAACGGCGCCGAATTTTGATTACGCCCAAAAATAACTTGCGGTTATCACAATATAACTGAGGTGTCGATTCCTCAGAGAGAAGGTTACAACAGAACTAATTCACTCAAGCAAAACTTTGATTATATGCACAGCATTAGCAGCCTTTTTCTTTTTCTTTAATTTTCAGCAGCCTATTTGTTTATTTATTCACGCACACTGCCCTTTTGTTTTTTAATATTCACGCTGCCGCCGTTTCGTTGCCAACTTTGCATGGTTTCATAATAAATAATTTTAACCCTAATGCACTTCTGGATCTTGGGCCTACTTTCTTCTTTGTTATGCATGGACTTCTCTTTTTAATTCCTACAGTAATAAAGAGAAAAATTACTAAATTAACATAAATAATAAATATTTTCTAAATTAATATAATAATAAAAATCATATAATAAAATATAAAATTTATTACTAAATACTTAATAATAAACCCGAATAAGTGATGTTCAAAATACATTTTTATGCACTTATCACACGTGTCATTAAACATATCAACACATTTCATACATTGGTTCCACACTCAGACCAAAACTAAACTGAAGTTTGGAAACTTCGTTAAAACTCTTTACAAAACATTTAAATCTCAAGTACGGAAGCGTACTCTACTTGAAGATATGCTTAACTATGAAAATGTAACGACAGCTTGTACTAAACTTTTCATGCTGATACTAGCTTGCTATTTAGAAACTCGACACTATGTATACTCTCAGACAATCTGTTTCTATACATGCTTGATCGGTGGTAATCACTCACGTAACGCAAGCGCACGTATCGCTAAAGTAGTATAAAATGTATCGATCTCACGAGAACTTAATACCTTAGCTAATAATTTATGAAGTTAAATTTATACAACTATCTAATAGAATTGTTGTTGATTAGATGGTGATTTTTATCTGAAAACAAATAAATAAAACATTGCGAAAGTAAATTTAAGGAAAATTCAATATTAAGAAACTATCTAGGGTTGTGAATCCTTCTAATATCTTTTAAAGATGAAGTAATTATCTAATGTTTGTGCAATTTATCGGTTTATTAACCTGGAACACGAATTTATGCAAAAGCCTCTTCTGATGGTCAGATGCAAACACCCAGAGTAACCCAATTAACTATATTACTTTGTTAACCAAGTTATCTAAATTCATTAAGATTAATTTCAAATTATGGCTACCCCCACCCGACAGGTATATCCTATCATGTAAGGAAATCTACCTAAGAGTACTTTGCCCCAACGTGAGATCGTGAGCTATTGAGTTTAAGGCTGAAACCTAAAATCCCTTTTCCAAGTTCATTTTAAATTTACCAAATTAATCTTATTAATGGCCAGTTAACAAGAAGCATTAAACTTAAGGCTCAATAAATAAACCTTTATATTACCCAAGACATATAATAATCACATATAAAACGGTGATATTGGAATTCATCACAACCCTAGATAAGAGGTTTAGTTACCACACATATCTAGGAATATTAAAGACATAAATAAAGTAAATGACATAAAGTAAACCTGGAAATTAAAAAGATAAATTAACAATAAATGAAAATATTGGGGGTTAGAGGATCCACTTTTTTTACTTCTAATTTAGATATCTTCCTTATTATAATATAGACTTTGCATGACATTACCAACCGACCATATATGTGGTATCCTGATTAAGTCAAATTTATGATTAATTCCAACTGACCATAAAGGTGGTATCCAATTTAGTCAGGTTAAAATCAATTTAGTTAAGTCCAACTGACCATAAAGGCGGTATCCTATTAAGTCGGGTTTTAAAGTAGTTTATAAATTATAATTAAGAGAGATTAATCTAGTTATGAGTAATAAAAGCTTTACCTTTCACCTCAGTAGAGGGGAGTTACCTCCTCATACTGAAAAGTAAAATAAAGAAAGAACTATTGCATAAAATAAAAATTAAATACAAGAAAGCTGTAAATAAAAAAAAAATACAATTTTCTTAGTATTCTTAAGAAAATCCTTAGAAGAAGGTATGAAAATTTCAAAAGAATTCGGCCTCAATTTACAGGCAAATTTTTGGTCCACGCGTCGTGACACAGAACCCTTTTACATCGCGATGCGCTGTTGATTTGCTGAGATGATGACACATGGCTATCGGCAGAATTATTGGCCCGAAGTCGAGACGCGTGAAGTTGTGCGCGTCGCGACGCTGACCTCATTACTTACGTCAATATGGACACATGTTGGTTAGTTGCATAATTGATTACTGATGTCATGATGATGCGTGTTGGCAGGCTGATTACGTCAGCGCATCGCGATGCAGAGGTTGTGTGCGTCGTGACACTGAAATGGAAATTTTACCCTTTTTGTCAATTTTCGCTATTTTGGCCCCAATTTGATTCCAGTGAGTCCTGAAACCTTATATATCTACAAAATACACAAAACACATCAAAATATTCACAAATCTTAAGAAACTATAAAAAATATTAAGTAAAAAGGGGCGATAAATATTGATATATTTTCCGCTTATCACTCCCTGAATCTAACATTTTGCTAGTCCTCGAGCAAAACAACAAAATAAAATACAATAAACAACTTTAAAATAAAATTAAACTAAGCTACTTTAGGGATCACTGTTGCATTTAGCGTATACAACAAGCCTTTAATCCCCTAGGTGTCCTTAGTGGATGAGTTGTAGTCTCGCGAGGGCTTACAATAACGATACCCACAAACGTCAAATGCACACAAAGGTAAAAAAGATCAAACAAGTTAGTGACTAAATAAGTGAAGCTCTTATCCAAGTTAATAGATGTTTTCTTTATTTCTAAATTATCAAATAAGTAAATTCTCCGATTATTTTTACCATTCTCCATATACACAACCAACAAAGTATTAATCAAATCATTGTGCCCTACAATATTCATAAGTGTAGTTGAAAAGAGAGTAATATTTTTGTCCTAAAGTTATATCAGAATTCACACCTTTTTTAGCAATGGATTTTTATTTTATTTATTTATTTACAACATCTTCAATCCATGTAGTGAGCTTTGGGCCAGTGACTCCCAAGCCAGTTGGCTTTAGAGCAATAGGTGTTAAGACACCCTTACAGACTTAATTACTCGGATTTCAGATATATATATATATATATATGTATATTTTATTTACAACATCTTCAATCCATGTAGCGAGCCGTGAGTCAGTGACTCCAAAACCAGTTGGCTTTAGGGCACTAGGTGTTAAAACACCCCTACGGACTTAATTACTCGGATCTCAAATGTTTTTTTTTATTTCATCGCTTTTTTAGATGATTCCTCTAATTAAACTAAAGCACTGAATGTTACAAACTTTTCAATTACAACTCATGGTCGTATGTTACCATACATGTGTGATAATACCTATCAACTGAGCATATGAAGATCCAATTTAGTCAGTATTATGGAAAATTCACAAATTAAATAATTCAAAAGGAAATAAACAAAAATTAACTTGTTACGAAATAAGTTAAGATACGTCTCAGGAGTGGAAATTTTTTTTAATTTTTTTTTTAAAATTTTGAAAATTTTTGACTAAAAACCAAGCAAAAATAACACAATGAAAAAAATAAAAATAAGATCATAATCAACTATTCCCCTTCCACACCTAATTGAGACATTGTCCCCAGTGTCGAAAAAGTAGAAGAAAAGTTTAAAAATAGTACCTGGTTAGTTGAAATTCTATATCTAAAAAGAAAATTAAAGGTTAAGATCCAGATTTATCCGACACTTCTTACCACGATAATTATCAGATCAGTTTATTTTGGAAATGATAGTTTCAATTTGTGGTTCAAAGGCTAAGAGTAGGTCAATTAAATCATGGGCTGTTTTGGCAATGAAGCGAATATCTTTTACAGGTTTTGAAACAAACCCATTCCTCAAAGCATCATCAAGAAACACACAAAGAAAGTCATAAAATCCATCAACATTAAACAGTCCTATTTATTTCTGGTGTATCTTCAAGTTCGCCTAAGATATCACTGTAAACATTTCCTCCATTGTGCCCAAGTCATCTGGCAAAGCAATAAAAACATCAGCACGACCAATCATTTCAACAAGTCGTTCATACATACCTGTCACGATGCATTCCTCTCCGTTTGATGGTCGTATAAGATTCGCCTTTGCCAAAGGTTTTGGGATAATTCCCAAAACTTGACTACATCTTTCCTGTACGGACCTTGAAATGCACCTCATTAGTTCAAGATTGCCACAACCATATATTAGGTGCATATTCCTCTCAGCTATGACTCTACCCAATTGATGTGCTGCCTCAACGAATTCTGGTTTAAAACCAACACTAGTACCGTAAAACACACAAATGTTTACAACTCGTATTCTTGAAGTTTCTTCCATTTTTTTATATATATTTCTTTCTCAAATCTGGACATTTTCAAGAGTGCAATGACGAGCTGAATTTATAGAACCTGAAAAAGGGTGAGTAATAATAGCACTAGTACTTGCCAAATAATAATTATTAGCGAAGCAATAAAATAAATCGTGAAAGTCAAAAAGTCTGGATCATGTCGGAGAAAATAAAAGAAAATAACAAAACTAATCACAATTATTTGTTAAAGACAAAGAGATAATAATATTTACAAATAGTAACGACTTGAATGACATCTATGCCTCAGGGAAAAGCTTCCCACCCAATTTTCTTATGAATGTGCAAACACTGTCTTTTAAAGTCAGATTCCCGAGACTTAATTGTTGCCTTTCTTTTCGAAACTGTGTAAGTAACATGCGAATTGCGTGATATACATATCTATTGGGATGCATCTCAAGAGTCAATGATATGTCATCTAGAGACTCCTTACTCATGTCATCCCTAATGAATTTAATTTTATCATCGCGGTTATCAGAAACCATTCCTAAAGAATGACTCCGAGTATTACATGTCATGCGTGAACATTTATAGCAAACACCTAATCTTTTAGCTCTTCTTTTCTTAGCATATGTGTTTTTTCCTAAACCAGACAGATATAAAATAAAAGAATCAGAAGACTCACCTGCCAATCGGACTCGTGCTTCATCAATCCAATGAATGTCATTAGGAATACCTTTGATCATCAAAAGTCTCATTCGTTCCATACGAGCTTTGTAGACTTTCATAAGAAACTTGCTTACTTATTGGATCGATCTAATTCACTCCGATTTCTCTTGGATTCTACCACAAAAACATATTCAATATGTTAATACTCAAACAATTCAATTTATATCATTATGCTAACCTACAAAGCTACTGGAAACATTCGAACATTTAATGGAAAACTTGATATTAACGAATTTTTATCGCGAGGTCTTACCTAGACATGCCAAGGATCTCTAAATCATGATTTGTGTGTGAATCTATCAAGAAAGTTTGCGGAAGAACTTACATTGATCGGTTTGAAATTTCAAAATTCTCCTTGGATGATGGAAGCTCCAAGCTTAAAGTTGAGTTTAAAACTCGAGGGTGAGTTTCCCTATCACCTTCAAAGACTCCCAAAGTGCTAGCTTTCTCAAATTTTTGCAACAAAAATTTTGTCTCCAAGACTTGAAAGAATCGGCCATGGAGGGTGGTGAAAAGAGAGAGAGGTGTGAATAGTAATGTCCAACAAAACAAGTTACCAAACTTATAAAAAATATGTTTTCCAAAAACCACTTAATCTTTTATATTTTCCAAAAACAAAAGTTAAGTTTGTTGGAAGAAAAATGCATTAAATGCATCCAACCACTTCCATCATCAAATGACCAGTGATGTAAGTTAGTGGGTCCCACCACTTTGACTTCAAAATTCAAGTTGGCTTACACAACACACTTTGGGCCCGGGTTCGGTTAATCTGATTAAATGAATTTTTCGTTGCGACGTAATTAAATCCAATTTAATTAAATAATAATGAATCGTAAAATTATTATGAAAGTCGCTTACGAATTAATTCCAAATTAATTCGTTCGCTTGAATTAAAATCCAATTTTAATTCCGTATTGAAATCCAATTTAAATGAATATATCCGATATATTATTTTAGCCCAATCAAATAAATTAAATAGTAAAATCAAATTTAACTATTAAATTTACTTTGCCGATTAATTCCAAATTAATCGTGCTCTCTCTCTTCTCTAGACGAATTTAATACCAGATAAATTCTTACCGCAATTAATCCTAGATTAATTTTTCTCTCTCATAATTAATCCCAGATTAATTATGTTCGAGTCAAATGTCATCGGTGAATCTTTGGGAAGCGACCCAAGAGATCCCTGGATATATTGGCAGTAAATATGGCTATCGGACTATCTGACATGTGCGTACCGCGTACCACATTCTCACCGATTTACAAGATATGGTTGGCTTGTAGCAAATCACCGTGCCTACCCAATTCTCCAGAAATATTCAACGAAGAATATATAATATATATCAGGTATAGTATACTATGTATTACGTAATACGATCCAGTATCAGATGTCACATGTTAGGCCTAGGGCTGGAATTGTGTCTGCCCCGTACGAAGCATATATCGGATCATTAGTGTAGGCATTGCATTTTCGCATGTGAAACCCGATGATGAGCCTCATTTGGAGGCACTACCTTTTGAGTCACGAAAGCCGCGGGAAACAGATATCGGAAGGGGAAATTCAGAATAAACAAGCTCACTGTCTTCGTTGGTGCTGCGTTCGTTACTTCGTTCGAACGGGAAACAGATTGCGGGTGTTCGTGTCGCATTCGAGTAAGCGTTCGAACGGTGTCGGTAATTCTGGTTTTGCTGCTAGCCTCACACCCAGCCCATTTAGCTCCCCAAAGCCCATAAAACACATCCCAAATTAAATAAATGAATATTAATTTAAACATTAAACATTAAATAAAATATTTAAACCATTTACCAATTAAATAAAATATTTACCAAAACTAAAAAGGAAGATATGCCTAATTAAAATCAATCTTAACCAATTAAAGCCAATCATATATTTGACTTCCTAATCTAATAAGATAATTACCAATATAAAATATTTGTATTCCTAAACCAACACAAATTAAATATTGCAACTCCCTAAATTAAAATATTTTGTCCCCCCTCAATCCTTTGATTTCCTTGTTTAAAACTAAATCATATCCTAATTAAATGCACAAAATCCCTTCCCTTGTCAACCCTAACCCTTCTATATAAACAACCCCTAACCAAAGCTATCCTCTCTTGACATATATAATTCACACCCAAACTCTCTCGAAATCTCTCTAGACTCTCTCTACACACCCAAGACTAAACAAAAGAGAAAACACTCCACACATACACAAGAAAGAAAACAAAGAAACCACCACAAGTCACCACCCTCCATAGTCGAATCCAAAGCACCTACAACCACCCTCCATAGCCGAATCTAAAGCACCAAACTCACCCTTAGCCGAATCCTAAAACACGCCTAAACAACCTCCTAGATTACCTTAAAACAGTAGCCCAAATCCTTAAAAAAACAGTAACATAAAAACTGCATAGATAATCTTAAAAATAATCACATATAATTGCACTAAGAACCCACACAAACTTGGAATAGTTTATTGGAAACGTTAAAACAGGTGGCCTGTGCAGTGAGCAGCAAGACAGAAGCCGAATAGGAGCAGAACGGAGTTCGAACCGTAAGCAAAACAGCGAAGCAGTGAGCTAGGACGTTGAACCAGTGGACCAGAAAGTTGCGGACCTTTACCCCCTTTCGATTTCCGTGGAACGCGAGTCCGAGAGACGGCTTAAAAGGTTAGACCTGAGGGTATCTTTCACACTTATTCTCATTTTTATTTTCTGGTCATTTATTTTGATTATATTTTCTGTATTTGTGGTATCCGTTGTGTGTATGATGTATGTTGTGGGTATTGGATGAATGAGAGATGTGTCAACTCTCGCGGTATATCGGATGGAAACCCAGACATAAATTTCATAGCCGATTCCGAATGGACGGTAATATGATCTGTACTCGGGCCACAACTCCACGTACCGCTTGGGTAAACGGCACCATCTTTCTTTTCTTGTGTTGCTTTTGTTTATTTAGTTTTCTTTACTTGAATTCAATATGTTGTTTAGTTATGCATGATTCAACCAAGCACATGGGCTTAGTGAGTTAGTTCAAAGGTCCTCCATTTGGGAGACAAAGAGCCGAAAAGGCCACCTTTGTGACACTACTTCGCCGCGCCGGTTGATGTGTGTTCGGTTGGATGCGAGATACGTTCAATCGGGCATACTTAGTTTGATGTTATTGAGTTTATCTTTTATGTATGGTTCAATCAAGCGCATGGGCTTAGTAAGTGGAATGAAAGACCCCTTATGGGGAGGGGTTAAAACCCGTTACCACGATGCTTTGCCGCGCCGGTTGATGTGTGTTCAGATTGAATGTTAGATGTGTTCAATCGGGCATACTTGGTTGATATGATTGGTTCTATTCTTGTATGTGTGATGTGACGCGCATGGGCTTAGTATGTTGGTCTAAAGGTCCTCTCTTTGAGAGATCAAGAGCCCCAAAAGGTCACCTTTATGGCAGTACTTCGCCGCGCCCTTTTATTTTGTGTTTATGTATTGCGTCCCATTTCATGCATCAGGTCTGTTCCCGTTCGAACGCGTTTACGAACGCAACTCGAACGCGCATGTTTTTTTTGCCTTATCATGTGTCAGGTCTCATTTCCGTTCGAACGCGTTAACAAACGCCATACGAACGTGAGCATTCTGCCTCATATCCGTTCGAACGCGTTAACAAACGCCATACGAACGTGAGCATTCTGTCTCATTTTCGTTCGAACGCGTTTACGAACGCTACTCAAACGTGAACATTCTGTTTCATTTCCGTTCGAACGCGTTTACGAACGCTACTCAAACGTGAACATTCTGTTTCATTTCCGTTCGAACGCGTTTACGAATGCTACACGAACGCGAACACACTGAACTGAGTCTTTTCCATTAGATTTCATGCATAGTTTTCCTAGTAGCTATCTCCACATGTATAAATGCAAATATGTTGATGTATTACAATTCATATGCTTGTGTCATGATAACATTTGAGTATTATTTCTTGCGGTATATCGGATGGAAACCCAGACGTAAATTCCGTAGCCGATTCCGAATGGACGGCAGTGCGGTCTGTACTTGGGCTACAATTCCACGTACCACTTGGAAGAGTGCCCATATGTGTGCTTGTATGGTTAACATGTGTGCTTGTATGGTTAATATGTGTGCTTGTGTTTTCCTGAATGTGATATGCAAGTAAAGTTGTATGTTAGTTGCTATCTTGATATATGTTAAGCATGCAAATTTAAATGTAAGATATATGCGAAATGCGTACATAAGTTTTATTTTACACATGAGAATTTAGAAGCATGATACTCTTGGAAATAAGTGTTACTTAAGCTTGATTAAATTATTACATAAATCCTTTCATTACAAGTGACATGAGTAAGGGACCATTCCGAACCCAACGGTTTGAGGTCTTCCCTTGCGAGGGGTGAGTGCGGCCTTAAATCTTTGTCCCGGTTCACACCGGGTGGTGACTCCATGTTATTCAGTACTTCCCAAACTAGGCCGCGAGCCTAGGAACGGCGTCGCCCAGGTCCTGTTGTCCTACAGTCTGGCGACTCCACTGGGGATAATGAGAATTGGCCCCGAAATATTATCTTGTAATGAGTGGATTTATGTTTTAATTGGCCATGTCTATAGTGGATAAGTGAGGGTTTAATCAAGGGCACTTTGAGGCTAGGTAATGGTTTGGTGTCTTCCTTCACTCACTACATTTCTAGAAGGAAAAGCTGTGAGGATACCTACATGACCATCTACTCGTAGCCTTTGTGATGGACTAATTTGGAGGACTCGTTGTTTATTCCTGACACCAAGCGATAAGAGCCTAAGAGGCTTGGGTATTTAAGTGAGCCTCGCTCCACCTTCCCTCTGGGGAATCTACAACGGGAAATCCATTTGACAGTCCGTCACACACCATAGCTCATTGGCACGTACCTTAGTGTATAAAAAGGGATACGCTCACTTGGTCGCTTGAACCCTTGAGTGGGGAGACCTAGTTGTGGGCTATCCTTCGCCAGTGAGAGCCTTTGTCCATACTCTTGCAAATCCACCCATAGACTGGTTTGTATGGTTAAAGTAACAATTATTTCCTTGAGTATGTGCTTGTGGACCATCCTCATTTGGATGCAGTTGGACTATTGTCAGAAATGCGGGCTTGCTGGGCCATTTAAACTGGAGCAAGTTCGTACTGTATGACTATTAGGCCCAAGGCTTCTGAAATGTTGATGGGCCATTATGTGAAAATTATTATTATTATGTTTGTATTATCTCCCTTCTATGCTTATGTTTGGGAACATCACCGTTTGGATCCATTTGGACCATCTGTCATGGGATATGGGCTTGTTGGGCCATTTAAACGGGACAAGAACGTATTTCATGACTATTGGGCCAAAAGCTTCTAAGTGATTGATAGGCCACCTTGTGCTTGTTTTCAGAATATTATCATTTGGATTTAGTTGGGCTCTTTTCCATAAGACATGAACTCGTTGGGCCATTTAAACTGGGACGGGTTCACCCTTATGACAGTTGTCCCAAAAGCTTCTAAAATGATAATAGGCCGATTTGTTTAAGAATTTTATTTGATTTAATATATGTTAAATATCTCTTATGCATATCATGCATACATATACCCTGTTAACATCCTCTGTGTCTTAAAAGACACCATAGATACCGTTTGGGTTAGAGAAGGAACCAGACTCACTAAAAGAACAAGTATGAGTGAATCCGATAATGAGGTGTCCCGTATGGATCAGTTAGAGAATGGTCTCGCCAAGATCACTGAACAGTTGCAGGCTTTGACTACTGCTATGGCTGGTATAGCTGGGTCTCGTGCCGGGGTTCATTCTGGGGATGTGAGGCAAGAGGAATCTCCGAACAGATTGGGGGATGATATCCCCGCTTTTGATGATGATATGGCAGAGTATGCAGCAGGCAAAGTATCTGGGTCTCAGACAGAGTTACAGAAACTTCGGGATTAGGTTGAGTCGGTTACCCGCAAGATGAGGGGTAAGAACGAGGATTTGCTGGATTATGACACTTTGACTTTTGAGGAACAGTTGCCTGCACAGTTCAAGATGCCGGATATGGCTAAGTTCAACGGGAATGGGGATCCGAGGGTGCATCTCCGACAGTTTGTATTAGTCATGAGTTCAGTTGGCTTATCTCAGCGCCAGGTACAGAAAATGTTTGGAATGTCGCTTGAAGGAGCTCCCGTGGTATGGTACCACAGTTTGGAGAAGAAAGTAAAGGAAGATTGGAGGGAGTTGGCCGATGCTTTCCTGAAGCAATATGTCACTGACTTGGAGATCGATCTGTCACTCCGTGATCTGGAGAATGTTAAGCAGAAAGCGGAGGAGAGTTTTAAGGAGTATGTGGACCGGTGGAGGGGTCAATTATTGAAAATGCAGACCAGGCCTTCGGAGAAGGATCAGATCAAGATGATTATCAAGGGCACCAAGCCCTCCATTTACGGCAAATTGAGGGGGATGACCTCCATGATTGCAGACTTTCGGCAGTTGAGGGAAACTGTCATGGATATTGAGGAAGAAGAAGCCGAGAATAGAAAATTCTATGGTCTAAACAGGAGGCCCATTGGGGGAACATCGGGAACAAAGCCCGTTTCTACTGAAGTTGCTACTATCCGGAACAGGCAGTTTTCCAACTTGGGAAGGCCCCTGTCTAAGGTGCTAGAGAAATTGAAGAGGCAAGGGCTCTTGAAACCCTTGGATACCAAACCATTACCCAATCCCCTACCATCACATTATAACCTTAACCTTTACTGCCACTTCCACCAACAAAAAGGCCATGACACCGACAACTGCGCCCGACTCCGCCATGAAATCCAAGACCTAATAGACTCCAAGAAAATACCCAACCCAGAAACAGAACAGCCCGACACACACAGAAACCCCTTACCCAACTACCGTGCTGTACCACCACCAGCCTACATGATCAATTCTGGCCTCCCAGAAGACCTTGTCCTAAAATCCTTTCACCCTCAAGCCTTTTGCCTGGGAATCTGGGATAGTACTAGTGAGGATGAGTCTGAGCAGAAGAAAAGCTTTTGGCTTGATTTCTCTAGCAGTGATGAGGAGGAAGTAAGGGGAATGACACGTAGCGGTCGTTTTTATAATGATATGGCGGAAAAGGGTAAGGAAGCTTTGACAGATGGTAGAGAAGTGATTGAGGCTGCAGAAAATACTGAAGGGGATATAGTGCTGAGGCAATTGAGGAAGACTAGAGCACAAGTCAGTATCTGGGAACTATTATGCGCATCTCGGGAGCATAGACAGGCTATGGTTGAGGCCTTGAGCAAGATTGTGGTACCGAGGATGCCAACCCCGCAATGTTTGTTGGGTCGGTTCAGAAGGAAGCTTTGCAGATATCCTTTTCTGAGGATGAACTCCCGGCGGAGGGAGAAGGAATAATAGGCCTTATTTATCAGGGCCGAAGTGAGGGGCAAGAAAACTTCATGTGTGATGGTGGATGACGGTTCGTCCATCAATGTGTGCCCGTTGAAAATTCTGGCAAGATTGGGTATGAATGCAACAGACTTGGACCCCTCTAGTATGACTATTAAAGCTTATGATGACAGTAAGCGGGGAGTTGAGGGTACCTTTGTGGCTATGGTCAAGGTAGGGCCGATTGAAGATGAGGTTGAGTTCACAGTGCTGGACATCCCAACCACTTTTGCTTTATTGTTGGGAAGGCCTTGGTTTCACAAGCTTGGGGGCGTGCCTTCCACTTTGCATCAGATGATCAGATTCCCGTATGAGGGAGAGATGTTACCATCCGGGCTGAGTTAGACAATGCCGTAGCTGCCTTGGAGATACTACCTTTCACGAGGTTCCAGGTATCAGCCACTTTTGAGGAGTGGGTGGATCCTAGAGTGGCTAGGATTATGGAGAAAATGAAGTTTGAGCCAGGTAAAGGTTCAAAATTGCCGGATTTCAGAGGACAGACTACTCGGAAGGTTTGGGATACAAATCTGACGAAGAAAAGCCAAAGGTCAAGAAAAAGGGCCTGAGGCTGATGGAGTGCTTTGTGAAAGCTTCAGGGTATCAAGGAGAACCTGAACCTGTGGAGGTTAATGGGATTGTTGTACCTGGGTTTGAGATCTTCCAGGATTTGTTGGGTGAGAAGCCACTGACCGGGAAAGCTGTGGAAGCAGATACTTGGGAAGAAGAGCTGATGAAGTTAGAGAGCCTGACTCTGGAAGAAGATGAGAAGCCTGAGGAAGACCTGATTGCAGAGGAAGAAGTGTCTCTAGATGATGAAGACATTTACCTTCCTGATTTGTTTGAATGTACTTCCGCATTATCCAATAATAAAGACATTTCTTTTGCTTACTTGCCTGAGTCATTTCCATTCACTCTGCATGAATCAAGCATATTTGACATCAGTTCAACCAGAACTATTGCATTTAACTTAGGCACACTTGAGAACCCCAAAGAAATTTTGATTGCAAGTGAAGTAACCTCCGAAGAGAGGGAGAAACTAGAAGAAGTGTTGGTCAGATATGCCAAAGTGTTTGCTTGGTCCTATGAGGACATGCCTGGGGTAGACAGAGAGGAGTGCCAATGAAGCACAGCAAAGAAACAACCAGAATAGGCAGAAAGCCAGTAAAGCAGAAACTGACGGATGAGACCGAATGGGCTGAGAAAGTCAAGAGGAAGTTCAGAAACAGATAGATGTGAGGTTCTTGGAAGTGGTAAAGTATCCTGAATGGTTGGCTAACATAGTACCAGTACCGAAGAAAGATGGGAAGGTCAGAATGTGTGTAGACTACATAGATCTCAATAAAGCTTGTCCGAAAGATGATTTCCCTTTGCCGCATATAGATGTTCTGGTTGATAGCGCGGCTTTATCCGCTATGTATTCATTTGCAGATGGGTTTTCAGGTTACAATCAGGTTCTCATAGCTGAGGAAGATAAACACAAGACTGCATTTGTTACCGAGTGGGGTACTTATTGTTACAAGGTAATGCCGTTTGGGCTTAAGAATGCGGGAGCTACTTATCAGCGGATGGCCACTACACTTTTCCATGACTTAATGCACAAAGAGATTGAGGTGTATGTGGATGACATGATGGTGAAATCAGAAACAAGAGTTGGGCATATTGAGGCATTGGAAAGGTTCCTTCAGAGAGTTGACAGATACAACCTGCGGCTTAACCCCAAGAAATGTGTGTTTGGGGTGACATCAGGGAAATTGCTGGGTCATACAGTGGGAATGGGCGGAATAGAGGTAGACTCCGAAAAGATCAAGGCAATCACAGAAATGCCTGCACCGAAGACAGAAAAGGAAGTCAGAGCAATCTTGGGGAAGATTCAGTACATAAGTCGGTTTATTACCAAGTTGACATCGGTATGTGAGCCTATCTTCAAACTGTTGAGAAAAGATCAGCCAGTGAGATGGAATGAACAGTGTCAGACCGCCTTCGACAGAATCAGAGAGTACTTGGTAAAGCCACCTGTATTGAAACCTCCGAGACCGGGCAGACCTTTGATATTGTATTTGGCTATAGAATCAGAAGCATTGGGGGTATGATGGTACAGGCAGATGAGACAAGGGGTAGAACATGCAGTGTATTATCTGAGTAAGAAGTTGCTTCCGTATGAGGGTCGGTATCAGGAAGTTGAGAAGATATGTCTTGCAGTGGTATGGGCTTCCAGAAAGTTGCGGCATTATTTCCAGTCCTACAAGATTCAGGTGGTGGCAAAGGAGAATCCTCTGAAATATCTTCATTCAGTGCCTTCACTAGTGGGAAAACTGGGCCGATGGTTGGTATTGTTGACAGAGTTTGACATTGAGTATCTCACCTCCAAAGTGATCAAGGGACGAGCAGTAGCGGAGTTTCTGGCATTGCAACCTGTTGAGGGGGATCAGTATAAGTTTGAGTTTCCAGATGAAGAGATCCAAGCAATAACAGTTCAGAGATGGAAGATGTATTTTGATGGAGCAGTGAATTACAAGGGAACCGGAATTGGGATCGTGATAGTAACCCCCGAGGGAGAAACTTTGCCTTTGGCTAAGAGGTTGACATTCAGAGTGACTAATAACATGGCCGAGTACGAAGCATGTGCTTTTGGTTTGACAACATTGATAGCCTTGAAGGCCGGGAGTGTGGAAATCTACGGAGATTCTATGTTAGTAGTCCAGCAGATCCGAGGAGAATGGGAATTGAAAGAAGAACGGTTGAAGCCTTACCTGTTTCACCTCAGAAAATTGGCACAGGATATCCCCGAGTGTAAGTTTCAGCACCTACCGAGGGAAGAGAATCAGATGGCAGATGCATTGGCTACACTAGCAGCGACTTGGGAAAATCCAGAGAAGTTAGTGATGAGACCGTTGGTACTGACAACAGCAAGTAAACCTGCTTATGAGATAGAAAAATATTCTGGAAGTTGAGGTTGACGACGGTAAACCTTGGTATTATGACATTCAGAGGTATCTGGAACATGGTGAATTCCCGGAAGGGGCGAGCAGAAAAGACAGAATAACCATTCAGAAGTTAGCTTCCCAGTATGTGACTTTGATAGGGGAACTGTACAAGAGGCAGGCAAACGGTATTCAGTTGAAGTGTTTGAGAAAGGAAGAAGCTCAACATGTAATGGAAGAGGTACACGCCGAGGTATGCGGTCCGCACATGAACGGGTTGAATCTGTCCCGCAAGATAGTGAGACAAGGTTTTTATTGGTCAACCATGGAACAAACACTGCGCGAAGATGGTAAAGCACTGTCATGACTGTCAAGCACATGGTAATTTGAACCACTTACCGCACACAGAATTACACGGGTTATCAGAGCCGTGGCCTTTCTCAGCATGGGGAATTGATATGATTGGGGAAATTCGACCAAATGCATCAAATGGGCATCGCTTCATAGTGGTGGCAGTAGATTACTTATCAAAGTGGGTGGAAGCCGAATCCTTCTGTAATGTTACAGCGAAGCAGATGGCAAAGTTCATAGCTCGGAACCTCATTTGTCGATATGGTATGCCGCATCATGTAGTAACAGACAACGGGGTCCAATTACAAGGAGAGACGAAGGCAATGTGACAGAGGCATGGGATAGGCCACCACAAGTCATCACCGTACAGGCCGCAGGCAAATGGGGCAGTTGAGGCAGCCAACAAGACTATAAAGACAATTTTAGCCAAGATGACAGAAAATTGTAGAGATTGGGCCGAGAAATTACCGTATGCTTTGTGGGGGTACAGACCATCAGTAAGAACGGCAACGGATGCAACACCTTATTCCTTGGTCTACGGAATGGAAGCAGTTTTGCCAGTAGAAGTGGAAATACAGTCCCTGAGGGTATTAGCAGAGGCAGAATTACCGGAACAGGAATGGGCCGCACAGAGATTTGATCAGTTAGCACTGTTGGATGAGAAGAGAACGAAGTCTTTGTATCACATGCAGTTGTATTAGAAGAGACTAGCCCGGGCATTCAACAAGAAAGTACGTCCCACAAAGATCAGAAAGGGTGATTTGGTACTTAAGCAGTCGAGGCCGTCGACGACAGATCCGAGAGGGAAATTCAGGCCTAACTGGGAAGGGCCTTACATCGTTCAGAAAGTCATGGGAAATGGAGCAGTGAAGCTATCAGACTTGGAAGTAAACGAGTTCATCGAGCCGATCAACGTAGACAGATTAAAGCAGTACTTTGCCTGAGGGAGAGAAGACTGAGCAGTCACCACAAGGATCGACAGAAGATCTAACCCAACGGAATAGGGAAACCATTCATACATACACGTAACGTTGCATTCTCTTTGTGTTTGTTTCTGTTTTGTGTTCGCATGAGAGAAGAAAGCGGCAAGAATGAGCCAAGCAATGTCAACGCAATTTCAGTTTTTGGGGTGAGTCCCAAGGGGCGAGGCCCACATCAGCTTGGGGGCGAGGCCCATATCATGTCATCTTCAGGTATGGAGACACATCATCGGTTCGAGGGCGAGGTCCCTATAGTCAGCGGTATTGGGTCAAGGTGCCCAGGGTCGAGGTGCCCCCGCTGTCAGTTGTAGTTCCGGGTCGAGTTGCCCAGGGTCGAGGTGCCCACTACATCATCAGTTCGAGGGCGAGGTCCCTATAGTCAGCGGTGTTGGGTCAAGTGCCCAGGGTCGAGGTGCCCCCGTTGTCAGTTGTAGTTCCGGGTCGAGGTGCCCAGGGTCGAGGTGCCCACTACATCATCAGTTCGAGGGCGAGGTCCCTATATTCAGCGGTGTTGGGTCGAGGTGCCCAGGGTCGAGGTGCCCCCGTCAGTTGTAGTTCCGGGGGTCGAGGTGCCCACTACATCATCAGTTCGAGGGCGAGGTCCCTATAGTCAGCGGTGTTGGGTCGAGGTGCCCCCATTGTCAGTTGCAATTATTGGGACGCGTCCCAGGATCGAGGCCCGCTGCAATACCAACTCAACTCGAGGCGGCAGCCGAGCCAGGTAAGTAAAATGCATTGCATAACTTTGATAGGATTGTTCAAAGTCACACACTGCACAAGTCCCATCAAAGTGGGGGTGACTGTAGGCATTGCATTTTCGCATGTGAAACCCGATGATGAACCTCATTTGGAGGCACTACCTTTTGAGTCACGAAAGCCGCGGGAAACGGATATCGGAAGGGGAAATTCAGAATAAACAAGCTCACTGTCTTCGTTGGTGCTGCGTTCGTTACTTCGTTCGAACGGGAAACAGATTGCGGGTGTTCGTGTCGCGTTCGAGTAAGCGTTCGAACGGTGTCGGTAATTCTGGTTTTGCTGCTAGCCTCACACCCAGCCCATTTAGCTCCCCAAAGCCCATAAAACACATCCCAAATTAAATAAATGAATATTAATTTAAACATTAAACATTAAATAAAATATTTAAACCATTTACCAATTAAATAAAATATTTACCAAAACTAAAAAGGAAGATATGCCTAATTAAAATCAATCTTAACCAATTAAAGCCAATCATATATTTGACTTCCTAATCTAATAAGATAATTACCAATATAAAATATTTGTATTCCTAAACCAACACAAATTAAATATTGCAACTCCCTAAATTAAAATATTTTGTCCCCCCTCAATCCTTTGATTTCCTTGTTTAAAACTAAATCATATCCTAATTAAATGCACAAAATCCCTTCCCTTGTCAACCCTAACCCTTCTCTATATAAACAACCCCTAACCAAAGCTATCCTCTCATTGACACATATAATTCACACCCAAACTCTCTCGAAATCTCTCTAGACTCTCTCTACACACCCAAGACTAAACAAAAGAGAAAACACTCCACACATACACAAGAAAGAAAACAAAGAAACCACCACAAGTCACCACCCTCCATAGTCGAATCCAAAGCACCTACAACCACCCTCCATAGCCGAATCTAAAGCACCAAACTCACCCTTAGCCGAATCCTAAAACACGCCTAAACAACCTCCTAGATTACCTTAAAACAGTAGCCCAAATCCTTAAAAAAACAGTAAAATAAAAACTGCATAGATAATCTTAAAAATAATCACATATAATTGCACTAAGAACCCACACAAACTTGGAATAGTTTATTGGAAACGTTAAAACAGGTGGCCCGTGCAGTGAGCAGTAAGACAGAAGCCGAATAGGAGCAGAATGGAGTTCGAACCGTAAGCAAAACAGCGAAGCAGTGAGCTAGGACGTTGAACCAGTGGACCAGAAAGTTGCGGAGCTTTACCCCCTTTCGATTTCCGTGGAACGCGAGTCCGAGAGACGGCTTAAAAGGTTAGACCTGAGGGTATCTTTCACACTTATTCTCATTTTTATTTTCTGGTCATTTATTTTGATTATATTTTCTGTATTTGTGGTATCTGTTGTGTGTATGATGTATGTTGTGGGTATTGGATGAATGAGAGATGTGTCAACTCTCGCGGTATATCGGATGGAAACCCGGACATAAATTTCATAGCCGATTCCGAATGGACGGTAATATGATCTGTACTCGGGCCACAACTCCACGTACCGCTTGGGTAAACGGCACCATCTTTCTTTTGTTGTGTTGCTTTTGTTTATTTAGTTTTCTTTACTTGAATTCAATATGTTGTTTAGTTATGCATGATTCAACCAAGCGCATGGGCTTAGTGAGTTACTTCAAAGGTCCTCCATTTGGGAGACAAAGAGCCGAAAAGGCCACCTTTGTGACACTACTTCGCCGCGTCGGTTGATGTGTGTTCGGTTGGATGCGAGATACGTTCAATCGGGCATACTTAGTTTGATGTTATTGAGTTTATCTTTTATGTATGGTTCAATCAAGCGCATGGGCTTAGTAAGTGGAATGAAAGATCCCTTATAGGGAGGGGTTAAAACCCGTTACCACGATGCTTTGCCGCGCCGGTTGATGTGTGTTCAGATTGGATGTCAGATGTGTTCAATCGGGCATACTTGGTTGATATGATTGGTTCTATTCTTGTATGTGTGATGTGACGCGCATGGGCTTAGTATGTTGGTCTAAAGGTCCTCTCTTTGAGAGATCAAAGCCCCAAAAGGTCACCTTTATGGCAGTACTTCGCCGCGCCCTTTTATTTTGTGTTTATGTATTGCGTCCCATTTCATGCATCAGGTCTGTTCCCGTTCGAACGCGTTTACGAACGTAACTCGAACGCGCATGTGTTTTTTGCCTTATCATGTGTCAGGTCTCATTTCCGTTCGAACGCGTTAACAAACGCCATACGAACGTGAGCATTCTGCCTCATATCCGTTCGAACGCGTTAACAAATGCCATACGAACGTGAGCATTCTGTCTCATTTCCGTTCGAACGCGTTTACGAACGCTACTCGAACGTGAGCATTCTGTTTCATTTCCGTTCGAACGCGTTTACGAACGCTACTCGAACGTGAACATTCTGTTTCATTTCCGTTCGAACGCGTTTACGAAGGCTACACGAACGCGAACACACTGAACTGAGTCTTTTCCATTAGATTTCATGCATAGTTTTCCTAGTAGCTATCTCCACATGTATAAATGCAAATATGTTGATGTATTACAATTCATATGCTTGTGTCATGATAACATTTGAGTATTATTTCTTGCGGTATATCGGATGGAAACCCAGACGTAAATTCCGTAGCCGATTCCGAATGGACGGTAGTGCGGTCTGTACTTGGGCTACAATTCCACGTACCACTTGGAAGAGTGCCCATATGTGTGCTTGTATGGTTAACATGTGTGCTTGTATGGTTAATATGTGTGCTTGTGTTTTCCTGAATGTGATATGCAAGTAAAGTTGTATGTTAGTTGCTATCTTGATATATGTTAAGCATGCAAATTTAAATGTAAGATATATGCGAAATGCGTACATAAGTTTTATTTTACACATGAGAATTTAGAAGCATGATACTCTTGGAAATAAGTGTTACTTAAGCTTGATTAAATTATTACATAAATCCTTTCATTACAAGTGACATGAGTAAGGGACCATTCCGAACCCAACGGTTTGAGGTCTTCCCTTGCGAGGGGTGAGTGCGGCCTTAAATCTTTGTCCCGGTTCACACCGGGTGGCGACTCCATGTTATTCAGTACTTCCCAAACTAGGCCGCGAGCCTAGGAACGGCGTCGCCCAGGTCCTGTTGTCCTACAATTAGCAACTAGTCTCTGTAATCAGATAATCATGACCTAGTCATACTATCCCGATAGCTGCATGATTTAAGAGTACCAGTTTTGTATCCTGCGTGATCATCATCTCCATATTAATGAAGTGATACTTCCATCTTGACATCACAGCCAATACACTACGATTCTCAATAAACCCTGAAGAGGAGTACACAGAACCTGTTAAAGCTCCGGATGACCAAAACCAAAGCGTACTGATTGTTGCAAGTATTAGCGATGCAAGTCTCAGGTTAAGACCACATACACCTACCTTGATTCGGATTCCTATAGACACATAGTCATACTACCAATGAGATTTTGAGGGGTCTATCCAGAGCGAAGCTGTTCCCGGTCCAACGGCTAACAGAACCTCCTATCACACTTGCATAAGTATCCAATACTTAAATATATGAGAACTATGCCATTAAGATTCCATAACGCGCACAAGTGTAATACTAGTCTATTCCGCATTATCGATGTCCAGTCTCTATAATACTACGACTATGGATATTTAATGATTAAACCTTTCGTGGATTAAAACTGTCTCATATCTTATTAATCCGGTAATAATCATATGGACTTTTATCATTTATATATCAAAGTAATCCAATTACAAAATGATAAAAGAGTAATTTCCTTTGTCACATAGTTAACTTGTACAAAGAACACCATGTCTTTTACAAATAGTGATGCTATGGGTTATAATTGTCCAACAATCTCCCACTTGTCCTATAGCCAATCACTCAAGTGTCCAACACCTGAACTATGTACTAGTCGCTCATGCTTATTCTGAGATATCTCTTTTCTCAGCGGATATGCATGGTTGTGATTTGATGCGATCTTAACATCGCCACGATGTATGACCTTATGAGTCAGATGAAACCATTGAAGTACATACTTGGATCATTGATGAGACCGTAATTCCTTAGCCTGCGTTGTAGCCCAGCTCAGCTACTAACATAACTACTCCTATGTTGGACAATTATGACCCATATCATCACTATTTGTACAAATCATGGTGTTTTTGTACAAATTAACTATGTGACAAAGGAAATTGCTCTTTTATCATTTGTAATTAGATTACCAAGATGTATAAATGATAGAAGGTCTATATGATTAGTTCAGGATTGAGATGATATGAGACAGTATCAATCCATGAAGGTTTAATCATTAAATATCCCTAGTCGTAGTATTATCGAGATTGGACATCGATAATGCGGAATAGACTAGTATTACACTTGTGCGTGTTGTGGGAGCATAACGGCTTAGTTCTCATATATTTAGGTATAGGATACTCATGCAAGTGTAATAGGAGGTTGTGTTTACCGATGGTACGGAAACAGCTTCTCTCTGGATAGACCCCTCAGAATTCCATTGGTAGTATGACTATGTGTCTATGGAAGTCCGAATCAGGGTAGGTGTATTTGGTCTTAACCTGAGACTTGCACCACTAATACTTGCGACAATCAGTACACTTTGTTTTTGGTCGTACAGGGCTTTAACAGGTTCTGTGTACGCCTCTTATAGGTATATTGAGAATCGTAGTGTATTGGATGTGATGTCAAGATAGAAGTATGACTACAGTCATAATGGAGATGATGATCACGTAGGATACATAACTGGTGCTCTTTTAAGCTGCCGCTATCGGGATATTATGACTAGGTCATGTTTATCCGATTATAGAGACTAGTTACCAGAGATCCGATATGTGCTTCGTACGTGGCATACATAATTCCAGCCCCAGGCCTTGCACGTGACATCCGATGCTGGATCGAAATACGCAATACCACGTATACTACGCCTGATATAGATTACATATTCCTTAAGAATATTTCTAGAGAATTGGGTAGGCACAGTGCTTTGCTAGAAGCGAACCGTGTCTTGTAAATCGGTAAAAACGTAGTACTAGGTACGTACGTGTTCGGATAGTCCGACGACCAGATTTACTGCCAACATATCCGGGGATCTCATGGGTCGCTTCCCAAAGGTTCACCGATGACGTATGACTCACACTTTATTAATCTGGGATTAATTAGAAGAGAGAGAAAATTATTATGGGATTAATTACAGAGATATTTCATCTGGGATAAAATATTATTTAAAGAGAGAGAACGATTAATTTGGAATTAATCGATAAAATAATATATTCGATATTTTATACGAAATTGGATTTCGACGCGGAATTAAAGTTAGATTTGAATTCGGGCTAACGAGTTAATTTAGAATTAATTCATTAGCGACGTGAATAGTAATTTTGCTAGACATAATTATTTAATTAAATTTGATTTAATTACGTCGCAACGGAAAATTCGTTAATTCAGAATTAGCGAACCCGAGCCTGAGAGTGTTTGCGGGCTCACTCGCATTTCAAATTCAACTACGGCCAATAAGTCACATCAAACGTCAAATCACTAGTCAATCAGGTGATGGAAGTCACATCACTTTGAGTGAAGTGATGCTTGTCATCATTGATTGATGTGAATAGTTGATGGGGGTGGTTGAAGACTTAAAGTCTTATACCAAAATTTGGAATTTTGAAAAATTGTAATTGTTTTTGTTATTTGTTTTAGGAAATGAAATAAACCAATATACATTACACATTTTTTCTCTTCCCTCTTCTCTCTCATTACACGGTTTTGGGAACCCTTTTTTTCCCTCCTCTCCCTCTCGACTTTTGAAGTCAAATTTCTCTCAGTTTCTTGGCAAGGCCAATACATGTAAGAAGAAACAAGGAAGATTTGTGGCAAATCTTTCCAATGCTAGCACATGAAGAGTCATTCAAGGTGATAGGGAAACAAACCCTTGAGCATGGAATCACCAACACAAAGCTTGGAGCTTGGAGATCCATCCATGGAGTTAAATGGAAGTGATGGAGAACAAATAAGCACCATTTCCGAAAGCTTCAAGGATTTTTTGTTGTTCCTCGCATCGCAAAAGCTGATCAATGTAAGTATGATTCCGCCATACTTATTTTGAGTATTCACAAATGTTTCTATGCTTAAATTGATCTTGGGACTAACCTAGAAACCCAACAATGGTATCAGAGCCATTTTGAGCATGAAATTGGAATTACGGTAAAATTGGGTAAAAATGATTTAAGCATGTTTTGATGAAATTGATTGTTGATATATGGTTGAATGATGATAAAATAGTGTTATGCATGATCAATTTGAAGAAAATTGGATTGGATCAATTTTTAACCAAATTTGAGGCTTGGCCGAAAGTTTAGAGTTGCCCTAAGTCATGGTGATTTTTGATTTGGATCATTGGATGAGTTGAAATCATTTGGGAAATGTTGATTTAGGATTTAATTGGATTGAATTCGGAATCAGACAAAAATTCCCCTAAATGCCGTGACTTTTAGCATGTAAAATGATTGATTTTTTGATTCAATTGTGTTGGACATAAGTTGATAATAATAAGCATAATTAATTGAGTAAATTAGTGTTTTGGAAATGTTAATTTAGTTAATTAATTATGGCTATACACTTAGATTAATTTAATTGTGAAATTTGGAATTTTGTGATTTAATTAATTGGGCTTATTTTGGAATTGGGCTTGAAAAGTTGTATTTGGGCTTAATGGGCTTGGTTGGGCCAAGTTTGGTTTAGGCTAATTGGTTGGAACCAATTGGTCCCAAAACCATATCCATAAAGTCCAAATATAACAAATGGACCTTTAATATTAATTGGGCCTAATGGGCCTAAATTGGTTTCTTGGCAAATAAGGGTGATTCCTTAAATGGGCTTTGGTATTTGGGTTTGACCCATATTGACCAAAATCCATGCCTTATGAAATTAATTAAAATCTCATTGGACTTTAATTAAATTGACATTGGATGTTAATCGGGCTTTGAGACCCGTAACGATTAGATTTAGAATCTAAGTCGTAAAGGCTCATTAAAAAGTGTAAATATTTAATTTAGAATTAAATATAGAATTAATATTAAATGCAAATTATATTGGATTTAATGTTGTAGTTTAATATTGTTGGTTTCTAGGTTAGTCCCCAAGATCAATTCAAGCAATGAAATATGTGTGAATACTCAAAAGAAGTATGGCAGAATCATACTTACATTGATCGGCTCTTGCGATGCGAGGAACAACAAAAATCCTTCAAGCTTTTCCTCCAAGGTTCTCGTCATTGACTCCTCTGTTGTGCTCCATTTGTTCGGCCAAGCTCCAAGCTTGGGTGTGCATTCCATGCCCACGGTGTTAGACATTATGTCCCATAGCGTCACTGTTTGTAAATGATATTGTATTATTGTACAAAATTAACTATGTGATAATGAAATTGCCTTTTGCCGTTTTGTAATATTATTTACTTTGATATATAAATGGCGAAAGTCCATATGATTAATACCGGATTGAAATGATATGAGACAGTATCAATCCATAAAGGTTTAATCATTAAATATCCCTAGTCGGAGTATTATCGAGATCGGACATCGATAATGCGGAATAGACTAGTATTGCGCTTGTGCACGTTGTGAGGGCACAACGACATAGTTCTCATATATTTAAGTATTGGATACTTATGCAAGTGCGATAGGAGGTTGTGTTTTACCGATGGTACGGAAAACAGCTTCGCTCTGGATAGACCCCGCGGAATCCCATTGGTAGTATGTCTGCGTGTCTATGGGAGGCCGCATCAGGGTAGGTGTATATGGTCTTAACCTGAGACTTACATCGCTAGTACTTGCGACAATCGGTAAACTTTGGTTTTGGGGGTTGGGGACCTTAACCGGTTCTGTGTACACCTCTTCTGGGTTTATCGAGAATCGTAGTGTACTGGATGTGATGTCGAGATGGAAGTATCACTTCAGACATATGGAGGTGATGATCACGCAGGACACAGAACTAGTACTCTATAAAAGGTTGCAACCGTCGGGACAATATGACCAGGTCAGGATTGTCCGATTTAAAGAGACTAGTTGCTTGATGTCCGATATATTTTTCGTACGGGGCAGACACATTTCCAGCCCCAGGCCTAACATGTGATCGTCCGATACTGGATCGATGTATGCAATACTACGGTATACTACGCTTGATATAGATCTGATATTCCTATAAGAATATTTCTGGAGAATTGGGTAGGCATGGCGTTTTGCTAGAAGCCAACCTTGTCTTGTGAATCGGTAAAAACGTAGTACGAGGTACGTACGTGTTCGGATTATCCGACGACCGTATTTACTGCCAACATATCCGGAAATCTCTTGGGTCGCTTCCCGAAGATTCACCAATGACGTATGATTCAAACTCGATTAATCTTGGATTAATTACGGAGAGACTTTATCTTAGATAAAGTACTATAAATAGAGAGAGAACGATTAATTTGGAATTAATCGTAAAATTATTATATTCGATATAATAATCGAAATTCGATTTCGACGCGAAATTAAAATTAGATTTTAATTGGGACAAACGAGTTAATTTAGAATTAATTCGTTAGCGACGTAATAATAATTTCGCTAGGCGCAATCATTTATTAAATTCGATTTAATTAACGTCGCGACGTAAGTTCGGTATTTCGGAAATATCGAACCCGAACGCGTGAGTGCACGTGGGCCCACTTTCATTTGGAAACGTGTGGGGCCCACATGACACATGTCATATTATGTATTATTTAATTGTGATGCATTGCATGGAGATAGTGTACAATGCACTCAATGGTTTTGCATGGAAATTGAGTGTTTGACACTCTAAGCCATTGCATGATTTGTGTCATAAGTTTATTATTAATTTAATAATATTATGGCATAAATATAAATTGATTTTTGAAATCAAATCACTCACTCTCCTCTCTTTCCTCTTGACCGAAACTGTGAAGTTTCACAGCCCTCTCCACTTTTCTGTTTTTGTTGCAAAAACTTGAAGAAATTGTGTTTTGTTTGGAACATAAATTCACACACAAGGCTAGCACCTTCAAGGGATCATACAAAGGTGTTATGGGAAACTAATTCTTGAGCTTGGAAGGATCAAAGAAAGCTTGGAGCTTCCCCACTCACCTTGGCCGAAACCTTCACTGCACAAAGGAGAAAATTTTCATTTCATCAACGCATCCGCATTCCGATCTTTGTGAGTATGATTCCGCCATACTTCATCTTTTAATATATATATTCATTGTTGTATTTAAATGCTTAATCTTTCCTTGGGACATATAATAGAAACCAACAATGGTATCACGGAGCCATGGTTAAGCATGAAATACTTTAGGTTAAAATTTGGGTAAAATTGATTGAAGCATGTTCTTGTGAAATTTGATGAATGAGTATGCTTATATGTATGTAAAATGACATAATATGAAATCAATTTTATGAAATGCATTGGATGATTTTTTTCCCCAAATTCATGCCTTGGCCGAATGTGTTGCTACTTGGAGTGGATTGGAATTTTTTGTGTTTAAGATCATTGGATGACTTAGAACGTATACGGGACGTAGATTAGTAATTCAATCGGATTGAAAACAAATCGACACAAAAAACTCACCTTGGCCGAATGTTAATGGACATGTAAAGGAGTTGATTTTTTGTTAAAATTAATGTTGGACATTTTTTTGAAAAATAGATGATTAATAAATTAAATGGGTATTTTTGAAATATTTGGTTTAATATATTAATCTTATTTGGTTTACACTTTAATTAATTGGACTTTAATGTTTGGAATATTAAATTTAATTAATGGGCTTAATTGGTGAATTGGGCTTTTAATATTGTATTTGGGCATAATGGGCTTGGGTGGACCAAGTAGATTTGGGCCAAAAGGATTGGATCCAATTTGGGCCTAAATCACTCCATTAAGTCCAAATATAATATAATGGGCTTTAAAAATTTAATTGGGCCTTATGGGCTTAAAATTGGTTTTATGGCATTTAAGGGTGATTCCTTATTTGGGCTTGGTAATTGGGTTTGACCCACATTGACCAAAGCCCAAGCCTTAATAAATCAATTGAAAGCCCATTTGACTTGAATTAAATTAAACATTGGATGTTAGTTGGGCTTTGAGACCCAATAGGATTAGATTTAGAATCTAAGTCTTTAAAGCACATTGAAAGTGTAAACATTTAATTTGGAATTAAATAATTGAATTAGTATTGAATACGAATTAAATTAGATTTAATAAGTAGTTCGATATAATTCGCGAATTCGTACCTTATGTACTTATTCTCAATCGAGTTGGACTCGCGCAAAATCAAACCGTTGTTTGAACATTGGATGATCACTTAAACATAGACTAATTAATTGGATTAGATTGGTTGTAAAAAGCATGTCTTGTTTGAAAATATATGTATGTGTTGAATGAATAGTGTATATCAGATGGATATTAGAAGGGAAATGGTAATTTTAGAAATTATTGTAAATTTGGAATTTTAAAATTGGACCTGCGTGTCCAGCCTTATCTCTTTATCTCTTTGTATTCTCTTCTCACCTAATTCCCCTCAATGTAAATGAGGTTTCTCTTATTGTATTATGAAAATGGGTAGAAGTAGAATAGTGCTAGCAGGGAGAGGAAAGGGAGTGATTTGTTCTAGGAACAAATTGTTTATATATCCATCCGCATATCACTATTAATTTACTTTACGCGCTTTATGATGTTTTAGAAGCATGCTTAAGGGTGTATGATGATGAGACCTAACAAAGATAAATAAATTGGTTGCCAATTACGCGAAAATCCCTCAATTTATATTAAGCAAATATCCTTCCAATGAATGATTCTTGTTCAAGATCCGAAGTTGGCATTGGTTTGTTTGGCCAAAGTCAAGACCTTTGTCAATCAAGGGTGTACTTGAATCATGAGAGTTTTGTTGCATATCGGTGTCTTGTCCAAATCGTGATTTTTATTGGCCAAAGTCAAGATCACTTTTTGTCCAATGACATTGATTACGAAACTTTCCTCGTCAATGGGTCCCGCTTAACTGGAATCATTAGGTTTGTTTTTGGCCAAAGCCAAGGCCTAGATGATTCGGAGGATATGGTTAGGAAAATGTAATGGATACATTGACATTATACATATGTTTCGGACTTGGATGTCCACCTAACCGGATCTAGGAATTGGATGAGATCCAATTGATCATAGAGATCTACCTAAGTTAAATAGCATACAGCTTTTATTGACCAAAGTCAAGGTTGTGTGTTATTTAACGGGATCCTAGCCCACTAGGAAATGCGATTTCCCGAGTTCTCCACAAGGGTTAGAGACTTGAAGAAAATAGTGGGAGGCTATTATTGAATTTGCAATTTCGTTCAGATACTTAGCCTTACGCGTCTTTCAAAATTATTTTTCGTCAATATTTTAATAATTAGTTGGACTTATATTGTTATTTTGCTTGTAACAGTTTGACTGTACCCATAACATCGTTGACTTTATAGTTGGACTATAGTTGTCAAGATGACTGGCAAGGGTAATGTCCGCGACATAATCATGGGCGATAATGTCTTCAAAGGGACAAACTTTGCCCACTGGGAAATGAACCTCAAGATAGTGCTTGGGGCTGAGAGGGTGTTGTATACTATTCAGAGACCTCTCCCGCCTAAACCCACTGAGCCACTGGAGCTAGAGTTATGGAAGACTCATAGTGACGATTGTGACCAAGCTCAGTCAGTTATGCTAGCTGCAATGACCCAGCATTTCAGACGCCAGAACAGGGACTTGGATCCCTATAACATGATGGCAAGATTGCGTGATCTCCACCGCACCAACAAGCGGATGGAGAGGTACGAGCTAGTAAGGAAACTCTTCCGCTCCCGGATGACAGACGGCGCATCAGTTGAGGCCCACGGGACTCAAATGATCGCTGACATAGATGAGTTAGCCAAGATGGGCATTGTCTTGGAGGCAGAGTTGACGATTGATATGCTATTACAATCGCTACCCGATACTTGGAAACAAATCATCATCAACTATAAGTTGATAGACACTGACGACACTCTTGGAGAGTTGTTGTCCGTGCTGAAGGAGTCCGAAAAGGAACTCCTAAAGGGGAGCAAGCGCGAGGCGCATTATGCATCGACCTCTCATGCGCCAAGGGCTGGGCCCAAGGCAATTGGAGGTGCGAGGAAGAAGAAGTTCAAGAACAAGGGCAAGGGCAAGTTGACAGTGGCTTCTAGGAAGCCAAAGGACAAATCTCGCGACATCTGCCTCAACTGCGGCAAGAGGGGTCACTGGAAACGTGACTGCCGAATGGGCAAAGGGCAGAGGGAGGATATCAAGGCTGGCAAGGCTGGCAAGGCTGGCAAGGCTATCGCCTCTGGTATGTTTGTTATTGAGATAAATATGAATACTTCTAGTTTTAAAAATTGGATTTTTGATTCTGGTTGTGGTGCTCATATTTGTACTGATGTGCAGGATCTGCAGGATAGCAGGGTGCTGGCATCAGGGGAGATGGATCTACGGGTCGGAAACGGAACACCAGTTGCTGTTTTGGCCGTAGGGACTTTTGTTTTAGAACTGCCCTCAGGGCATGTACTTAAACTTTTGAACTGTTATTTTGTACCTAGTTTAACTAGGAATATATATATGTATCCTTGTTAACCCAGCAGGGTTACACTTTTGTATTTAGAAACACTGGGTGTTATTTATATAAAAATGATGCAGAAATTTGCACAGCTGTTGCAAATAACGGTCTTTATATTTTGAATATAAATGAATCTCCTAAAATGACAAACAAAAGGCTCAAAAAGAGTAATCTAAAAGATGAAGCTTATATGTGGCATTGTCGTCTAGGACACATCAACAATACTCGCATATCCACACTTTCGAAGAGTGGGTACTTGGACGAATTTGATCCCAATTCATATGACGTCTGCGAATCTTGTCTTTTAGGCAAAATGCCTAAATCACCTTTTATCGGTAAAGGTGAACGTGCCACAGAATTGTTGGCTCTCGTTCATACTGACGTATGCGGGCCCATGTCTAGCCAGGCTAGAGGTGGATTTCACTACTTCGTAACCTTCACAGATGATGCATCTCGTTACGGTTATGTGTATCTTATGAGACACAAGTCGGAAACTTTTGAGAAATTCAAAGTGTTTCGACACGAAGTGGAGAAACAAACAGGGAAGAGTATTAAGACATTACGGTCAGACCGTGGTGGCGAATACTTAAGTTATGAGTTTCAAGATTACTTGAAAGAATATGGTATTCTTTCACAGTGGACTCCTCCTGGAACACACCGCAATTAAACGGTGTGTCCGAACGGAGAAACCGCACCTTGTTAGACATGGTGAGGTCAATGATGAGTCGCACTGAGCTACCAATATCCTTATGGGGATACGCATTAAACAGTGCTATACTTATTTTAAATAAGGTACCGTCGAAGTCTGTTGAACAGACTCCATATGAGATATGGACAGGAAGGAAACCAGGTTTCTCTTTCCTGAAGATTTGGGGATGCTGGGCATATGTTAAACGTTTGGAAGGTACCAAACTTGAACCCAAATCTGATAAATGCCTTTTCGTAGGATATCCTAGGGAAACCAAAGGATATTACTTCTATCACCCACAAGAGAACAAAGTATTTGTTGCTCTACAAGCATTTTCCTTGAGAAGGATTTTATAAATGCAGTGGTAAGTGGGAGGAAAGTAGAACTCGATGAAGATCGTAGTGATACTGTTCCTGGCAATGAATCAATGACGGAACAAGAACAGACCGTCCGGGATGAGTCTGTACCACAAACTTCACATACACAAGGACCGCGTAGGTCGGAGAGAGTCAGAACAGTACCTGAGAGGTATGGGTTCCTGATCTCACCTCATGTAGATATAATCTTATTGAGGATATTGAGCCGGCTACGTATGAGGAAGCGATACAAAATATCGATTCCGCTTTATGGCAAGAAGCCATGAAGTCCGAGATGGATTCCATGTACGCCAACCAAGTTTGGACACTGGTTGATGCACCAGAAGGCGTAAAGCCTATTGGATGCAGATGGATCTTCAAGAAGAAGACCGACATGGATGGCAACGTACAAACGTACAAAGCTAGGCTTGTAGCGAAGGGGTATCGTCAACAATATGGTATTGATTATGACGAAACCTTCTCACCCGTTGCCATGATTAAATCCATTCGGATAATGCTTGCAATAGCTGCATATTTCGATTACGAGATATGGCAGATGGACGTTAAAACCGCTTTCCTTAACGGAAACCTTTTGGAGGATGTTTATATGCAACAGCCTGACGGTTTTATCGTACCTAGACTTGCAAACAAGGTTTGTAAGTTAAATCGATCCATTTATGGATTGAAGCAAGCATCACGGTCATGGAATCAGCGTTTTGATGAGATCATAAAAGAATATGATTTCGTGCAAAACGCAGATGACCCTTGTGTATACAAGAAGGTTAGTGGGAGAGCACTTACTTTTATTGTCCTTTATGTCGACGACGTATTGCTTATAGGCAATGACATTCCCATGCTAACGTCGGTGAAAGCTTGGCTTTCATTAAAATTCTCCATGAAAGATCTGGGAGAATCAGCCTTTATTCTTGGAATAAAGATCTACCGGGATAGATCTAGAAAGCTGCTTGGACTATCCCAGAGTACATACATTGATAAAGTGTTGAAGCGATTCAACATGGAACAATCCAAGAGGGGATTGGTTCCAATGGTACGTGGTACCTCTCTGTCTAAGGACATGTGTCCTAAGACTCAGGAAGAGAGAGACAACATGAGTCGGATACCGTTCGCCTCGGCAGTCGGATCGATCATGTATGCCATGATATGTACACGACCTGATGTCTCATATGCTTTGAGCATGTGCAGTCGCTATCAGGCCGATCCAGGTGAAGGTCACTGGATAGCAGTTAAGAATATCCTTAAGTATCTTAAACGAACTAAGGATGCTTTCTTAATTTATGGAGATGGAGAACTTGCGGTATCTGGGTATACCGATGCAAGTTTCCAAACCGACAAGGATGACTACAAGTCGCAATCCGGGTACATTTTTTGTTTGAATAACGGAGCAGTGAGCTGGAAATCTTCCAAGCAAGATACTGTTGCCGATTCAACAACAGAAGCGGAGTACAATCGCTGCATCTGAAGCAGCGGAGGCAGTTTGGATCCGAAAGTTCCTAATCGGATTAGGAGTAGTTCCGTTAGCAGCTGAGCCCGTTCCATTGTATTGTGACAATAATGGGCTATAGCACAGGCTAAGGAACCAAGGTCTCATCAACGGTCCAAGCATGTTCTTCGACGTTACCATCTGATTCGGGAGATTATACATCGTGGTGATGTAAAGGTCGAGAAGGTCACATCAGATGACAACATTGCAGATCCGCTGACGAAGGCTGTTCTTCAGCAAGTTTTTGAACGACACATACATATTTCGGGTATTAGATGCTTGAGTGACTGGCTATAGGCCAAGTGGGAGATTGTTAGACATTATGTCCCATAGCGTCACTGTTTGTAAATGATATTGTTTATTGTACAAAATTAACTATGTGATAATGAAATTGCCTTTTGCCATTTTATAATATTATTTACTTTGATATATAAATGGCGAAAGTCCATATGATTAATACCGGATTGAGATGATATGAGACAGTATCAATCCATAAAGGTTTAATCTTTAAATATCCCTAGTCGGAGTATATTATCGAGATCGGACATCGATAATGCGGAATAGACTAGTATTGCGCTTGTGCACGTTGTGAGGGCACAATGGCATAGTTCTCATATATTTAAGTATTGGATACTTATGCAAGTGCGATAGGAGGTTGTGTTTTACCGATGGTACGGAAAACAGCTTCGCTCTGGATAGACCCCGCGGAATCCCATTGGTAGTATGTCTGCGTGTCTATGGGAGGCCGCATCAGGGTAGGTGTATATGGTCTTAACCTGAGACTTACATCGCTAGTACTTGCGACAATCGGTAAACTTTGGTTTTGGTGGTTGGGGACCTTAACCGGTTCTGTGTACACCTCTTCTGGGTTTATCGAGAATCGTAGTGTACTGGATGTGATGTCGAGATGGAAGTATCACTTCAGATATATGGAGGTGATGATCACGCAGGACACAGAACTAGTAATCTATAAAAGGTTGCAACCGTCGGGACAATATGACCAGGTCAGGATTGTCCGATTTAAAGAGACTAGTTGCTTGATGTCCGATATATTTTTTGTACGGGGCAGACACATTTCCAGCCCCAGGCCTAACATGTGATCGTCCGATACTGGATCGATGTACGCAATACTACGGTATACTACGCTTGATATAGATCTAATATTCCTATAAGAATATTTCTGGAGAATTGGGTAGGCATGGCGCTTTGCTAGAAGCCAACCTTGTCTTGTGAATCGGTAAAAACGTAGTACGAGGTACGTACGTGTTCGGATTATCCGACGACCGTATTTACTGCCAACATATCCGGAAATCTCTTGGGTCGCTTCCCGAAGATTCACCAATGACGTATGATTCAAACTCGATTAATCTTGGATTAATTACGGAGAGACTTTATCTTGGATAAAGTACTATAAATAGAGAGAGAACGATTAATTTGGAATTAATCGTAAAATTATTATATTCGATATAATAATCGAAATTCGATTTCGACGCGAAATTAAAATTAGATTTTAATTGGGACAAACGAGTTAATTTAGATTAATTCGTCGTAGCGACGTAAATAATAATTTCGCTAGGCGCAATCATTTATTTAAATTCGATTTAATTAACGTCGCGACGTAAGTTCGGTATTTCGGAAATATCGAACCCGAACGCGTGAGTGCACGTGGGCCCACTTTCATTGGAAACGTGTGGGGCCCACATGACACATGTCATATTATGTATTATTTAATTGTGATGCATTGCATGGAGATAGTGTACAATGCACTCAATGGTTTTGCATGGAAATTGAGTGTTTGACACTCTAAGCCATTGCATGATTTGTGTCATAAGTTTATTATTAATTTAATAATATTATGGCATAAATATAAATTGATTTTTGAAATCAAATCACTCACTCTCCTCTCTTTCCTCTTGACCGAAACTGTGAAGTTTCACAGCCCTCTCCACTTTTCTGTTTTTGTTGCAAAAACTTGAAGAAATTGTGTTTTATTTGGAACATAAATTCACACACAAGGCTAGCACCTTCAAGGGATCATACAAAGGTGTTATGGGAAACTAATTCTTGAGCTTGGAAGGATCAAAGAAAGCTTGGAGCTTCCCCACTCACCTTGGCCGAAACCTTCACTGCACAAAGGAGAAAATTTTCATTTCATCAACGCATCCGCATTCCGATCTTTGTGAGTATGATTCCGCCATACTTCATCTTTTAATATATATATTCATTATTGTATTTAAATGCTTAATCTTTCCTTGGGACATATAATAGAAACCAACACACGGGTGGGTTTCCCTGTCACCTTCGTAAGACTCTTAATGTGTGCTAGCACTCGGAAAAATTTGCCACAAATTCTTCCATGGCTTCTTCCAACTCTCGGCATTGAAGGAGAAAGAAGGAAGAAAATTGGCCCTAGGCTGAGAGAGTGAGGGAGAGGAAGAAGAGAGATTAATGTGTTTATGTATTGTGTATCTAATACACAAAATGAAAGTCAAATACCAAAATAATAAAAAGAAATGGCAAATGACAAAATGAAAGTCAAATACGAATTTTCCGTTGCAACGTAATTAAATCAAATTTAATTAAATAATTATGCCTAGAAAAATTACTATTCACGTCGCTAAAGAATTAATTCTAAATTAACTCGTTCGCCCGAATTAAAATCTAATTTTAATTCTGCGTCAAAATCTAATTTCGTATAATATATCGAATATATTATTTTATCGATTAATTGCAAATTAATCGTTCTCTCTTTTTAAATAATATTTTATCCCAGACAAAATATCTCCGTAATTAATCCTAGATTAATTTTCTCTCTCTTATAATTAATCCCAGATTAATAAAGTGCGAGATATACGTCATCGGTGAATCTTCGGGAAGCGACCTATAAGATCCCCGGATATGTTGGCAGTAAATCCGATCGTCGGACTATCTGAACACGTACATACCTAGTACTACGCTTTAACCGATTTAAAAGACATGGTTGGCTTCTAGCAAAGCAACGTGCCTACCCAATTCTCCAGAAATATCCTTAAAGGAATATGTGATCTATATCAGGCGTAGTATACGTAGTATTGCGTATTTTGATCCAGCATCAGATGTCACGTGCAAGGCCTGGGGCTGGAATTGTGTCTGCCCCATACGAAACACATATCGGATCTCTGGTAACTAGTCTCCATAATCGGATAAACATGACCTAGTCATAATATCCCGATAGTTGTAGCATAAAAGAGCACCAGTTTCGTATCCTACGTGATCATCATCTCCACTATGATTGGAGTGATACTTCCATCTCGACATCACACCCAATACACTACGATTCTCAATATACCCAGAAGAGGCGTACACAGAACATGTTAAAGCCCTGGACGACTAAAAACCAAAGTATGTTGATTGTCGCAAGTATTAGCGGTGCAAGTGTCAGGTTAAGACCAAATACACCTACCCTGATTCGGACTTCCATAGACACATAGTCATACTACCAATGGAATTCCGAGGGGTCTATCCAGAGAGAAGCTATTTCCGTACCATCGGAAAACACAACCTCATATTACACTTGCATGAGTATCCAATACCCAAATATATGAGAACTATGCCGTTATGCTCTCACAATGCACACAAGTGTAATACTAGTCTTTTACGCATTATCGATGTCCAATCTCGATAATACTCTGACTATGGATATTTAATGATTAAATCTTCGTGGATTGATAATGTCTCATATCATCTCAATCCGGAACTAATCATATGGACTTTTTATCATTTATACATCTAGGTAATCTAATTACAAATGATAAAAGGGCAATTTCCTTTGTCACATAGTTAATTTATACAACAACACCATGATCTGTACAAATAGTGATGCTATGGGTCATAATTGTCCAACAATCTCCGACTTGGCCTATAACCAATCACTCAAGTGTCCTACACTCGAACTATGTACGGTTCGCTCAAACTTCTGCTGAGGAAATGCTTTCATCAGCGGATTTGCATGGTTATCATCTGATGCGATTTATTCGATCATCACATCGCCATGATGTATGATCCGAACAAATCATATGAATATTTTGAAGTATATATCTGGATAGTTGATGAGACCATTAATTCTTTAGCCTGTGCTGTAGCCTAGCTCAGCTTCTAACAGAACTACTCCTAATCTGATTAGGATTATTATCAATCCAAAAGGCTTCTATTGCTGCCTCAGCTGCAGCAATAACCCGCTTTTATTGTTTATTAGGTAACAGTATCTTGCTTGGAAGATTTCCAGCTCACTGTTCCGTTATTCAAATATTATAGTACCATTGTTACGATTTATAGTCGTTTTAATCGGTTAGGAAACTTGCAACGGTGAACCTAGTCACTTCAAGTTCTCATTCTCCATATTATAAGACAATATCCTTAGTTCGTCTGAGATACTAAAGAATGTTCTTAACATCAATCCAGTGACTATCACTTGGATTGACCTGATTGTGACTCCATATGCTCAAATCAAATGAGACACCAGGTCGCATACATTTATATCAATGTACGAGTTCTCTTAGAGTGTCAACATCTTTTAGATCTATCCAGTAGATCCTTATTCCTAGAATAAAGGTTGTCTCTCCTAAGAATTCTAGGGAGAATTTTTCATGAAAGCCAAGCTTTCACCGATTGTATTATGGGAATATCATTTCCAAGAAATGATATGTCATCATTACTTAGGAGATCACTGTCAGTGCGCTCCCACTAACCTCCTTATATACACAAGAATCATTTTCGTATTGAATTAAATCATACACCATTATAATTACATCAAAATGATAGTTCCAAGAACGCAATGCTTGCTTCAATCCATAAATGGATCGAATTAACTTGCAAACCTTGTTTGCTCGTTTTGGTACGACAAAATCATCAGGATGTTGTAAACATCCTCCAAAAGGTTTCCGTTAAGGAAAATGATTTTGAAGTTCAGCTACCATATTTCATAAATGAAACATGCAGCATCAACAAGCATTATCCAAATGGATTTAACCATCGCAACGAGTAAAAGGTTCCGTCGTAATCGACACAATGTTGATAACGATACCTTTTCGCTACAAGCCCAGCTTAGTACGTTGGTATGTTGCCTTCCATGTATGTCTTCCTTGAAGACTCATATAGTACCAATAGGCACAATGCCTTCCGGTACAACAACTAGTATCTAAACTTAGTTGATATACATGGAATCCATTTCGGACTTCATGGCACTTTGCCATAATAGGGATGCGATACCTTGTATCACTTCCTCATACGTAGTCAGTTCGTATTCCTCAATAAGATTGACTTCTTTATAAGGTGAGATCAGAAACCCATACCTCCCAGGTTGTTTTCTGACTCTTTTCGACTTACGCGGTTCTTGTGTATTCAAAGATTATTGGTATAGTTTCATCCTTGATGAACTATTAGTGTTCCATTAAGGAATTGGTGCCTGGAATAGTATTACTCCGATTTTCATCGAGTTTTACTTTCCTCCCACTTACCACTGCATATAGGTATTCCTCTTAGGAAAACCGCATGGCGAGCAACAATTACATTGTTCTCTTGTGAGTTGTATAAGTACTATACTTTTGGTTTCCCTATGATAACCTACAACTTTGGCACTTATCCGATTTGGGTCCTAGTTTGGTATCATCCAAACATATGCCCAGCATTCCCAAATCTACAGGAATGAGAAAATCCAGTTTCTTTCATGTTCATATCTAATATGAAGTTTGTCTAACAGATTTTTATGGAACCTTATTCAAAATAATTTTTGCACTGTTTATGCGTATCCCTTGAAGGAAATGGTAGCTCAGAGCGACTCATGATTAACCTTATCATGTCCAACAAAATTCGGTTTCTCTGTTCGGACACACCGTCAAATTAACGTGTTCTGGGAGGAGTCCTCATTGAAAGAATACTATACTCTTTCAAGTATTTGAGAAACTTATTGCTTAAGTATTTTCCACCATGGTCTAACCGTGACGGTTTCAATACTTTAGCCGGTTTTTCTGTCTACTTCGTGTTGAAACTCTAAAAGTTTCCGATTCGTGTTTCATTAGAAACACATAACCATAACGCGATGCCACATCCGTAAAGGTCACGAAAAATTCAGATCCACCTCTAGCCTAGCAAGATATGGGCCCACTTACGTCACTATGAACGAGGGCTAACAGATCGGTGGCATTTTCAATTTTACCAAGTAAAAGGCACTTTAGGAACTTTGCCTAATAAACTAGATTCGTAGACATCATTTGAATAGAATCAAATCTGTCATAGTATCCACTCTTCAAAAGTGTGGATATACTAGTCTTGTTAATTGTGTCACAGACAACAATTCCACAAAAAAGTCTCAACTGATTAAATCAGTTTGAGCTATTTGTTTGTCATGTTATACGTTTGAGATTTCTTTATATTCAAAATATAAATATTGTTGTTCACATCTAATGTGTTTATCTCAATATCATCTTTATAAAATAAAACACTTTAGTGTTCTAGAATATAAAGGTATACCCGCAACAGGTTAAACCCTGATATAAAGATAATGTTTCTAGTCAAACTAGTTACATTGTAACATTTTCCTAATTTAAGTACACACCCAAAGGGTAGTTCCTAAACTTAGGTATCTACGGTTAAAACAACGACTCTCGTCCCATTTTCGATTCGTAGATAGATCTCATCTGAAGTCAGTATCCTGCTAATCAGCAGATTATGCGCACCAGTACATATTTATGTACCACATCAAGTATCTAAAATCCAATTTTAATACTAGTTGTGAACATGTTTATGACAAACATATTTGAAGTCGGAGCCTTGCCCCGTCTTCAATTCCTTCATGTCTGCCTTGTCCATACGAAAATCACGCTTCCAGTGACCCCGTTTGCCACAATTTAGGCAGACATTTTGGGATATGTTATTTGTCTTCCCAGAAGATTATAATGACTTTGCCTTTGCCCATTTTCCACACCCCAGAAGACTTTGGCCAAGCCTTGGTCTTCTGGGATGTCGAAGTATGATGCGTCCTTGCGCTTCTTGCCCTATTGAAAACTCTGGCTTTGTCTCATTGAGTATAGTCATTAACTCTCCAAGAGTTTTCTATTGCAATTAGTTCTTCTAAGATCTAAGGATAGATCTATGAAGATCCTTCAGTTTTTTTATCATACTATAAGGATCTAATCCTTAGTTCTGATTTAGAAATTAAGGAGTCTTTACGGCAAGCATAACAGATTAAGCACTAAAGTTATCATCACATGAATATTCCAAATATCATGTTCTACTATTTGCTCAACTCCGGGCTTAGGCTCGAGACGTCACTCTATCAAATAAAGTAACTTCTCGGTCTCCAGGACTATCCTGAAATTTTATTCCCAATCTGAAAATTAAAACCGTTTAAAATATTTTCACCTAGGTTTATATTTTAAACGCTAATCTTTCAGTTATCTTTGATTGCTATAGTCTAACTATTTAATCAACGATTTTATGTACTATTGATTATAATGATTACTATAGTCTAACTATATAATCAACTATAATTTGATTGGTTAAATTCAAATATATTGATTACTATAATCCAATTATATAATCAATTATATTTGAATAAGTTTGAATATAGTCCAACTGTTTATTTAAAACAACGATTAAATATTAGTCCAACTAATATATTAATTTATTGACGAAAAAAGAAATGAGCGCGTATTGGCAAGTAACTAAACGAATATTGCAAATTTAATACTTGCCTCCCTCTATTTTTTGGTGAGCCTCTAACCCTCTGTGGAGTACTCGGGAAACCTTGTTTCCTAGTGGGCTAGGATCCCGTTAAATAACACACAATCTTGACTTTGGCCAACAAATTGTATGATAATTAACTAGGTAGATCTCTAAGATCAATTAGATCTCATCCAATTCCTAGATCCATTTGGTGGACATCCAAGTCCGAAAAATATATCTTATATTTGCCAAAATATCCAATATATTCCATAACCTTTTTCCTCTGAATCAATTAAGCCTTGGCTTTGGCACTACAAACTTAATGATCCCAGTTAAGCGGAACCCATTGACTATGGAAAGCTTCGTAATCGATGTCGATGGACAAGAAGTGATCTTGACTTTGGCCAACAAATCACAACTTGGACAAGACACCGATATGGAACAAAGCCTTCATGATTCAAACACATCCGTGATGGACAAAGGTCTTGACTTTGGCCAACAAACCAGTGCCAATCTTGGATCTTGAGTAAGAATCACTCAATGGAAGGAAAAACGCTTAATATATGTTGAGGGTTTTTCGCGTAATTGGCAACCAATTAATTATCTTTGGTAGGTCTCATCATCATACACCCTTAAACATGCATTCTAAAAACATAATAAGGCGCATATAAATAAAAATAATAATGATATGCGGATGGATACTTAACACATTGTTCCTAGAACAATTCTCTCCATTTCCTCTCTCCCGCTAGCACAAGTATTACTTCTACCCAATTACATAACACTTCTAAAGAAACCTCATTTACATTGAGGGGAATAGGTGAGAAGAGAAATACAAAGAGTCAAGAGGTAATAGGCTGGACACGCAGGTCCAATTTAATAAATTCTAAATTTATTACAACAATTTCCAAAATTGCCCTCACCCATCTAATATCCATCCAATATACATTATTCATACATCGCATCCATGTATTCACACAAGCATGTTATCAATCAATCTAATCCAATTAATTAATCTGAAATTAATGACCATCCAATGTTCAAACAACGATTTGATTTTGCGCGAGTCAAACTCGTTTTACGAATAAGTACTCAAAATACGAATTCTTGAATTATATTAAACTACAATATTAAATCCAATTCAATTTTTATTCAATACTAATTCATTTATTTAATTCCAAATTAAATAATTACACTTTTTAATGTGCCTTTATGACTTAGATTCTAAATCTAATCGTTGCGGGTCTCAAAGCCCGATTAACATCCAATGTTAATTTAATTAAAGTCCAATGGGATTTTAATTAATTTCTTAAGGCATAGACTTTTGGTCAATATGGGTCAAACCCAAATACCAAAGCCCATTTAAGGAATCACCCTTATTTGCCAAGAAACCAATTTAGGCCCATTAGGCCCAATTAAAATTTTAAAGGTCCATTAGTTATATTTGGACTTTATGGATATGGTTTTGGGCCCAATTGGATCCAACCAATTAGCCTAAACCAAACTTGGCCCAACCAAGCCCATTAAGCCCAATTACAACTTTTACAAGCCCAATTCCAAATTTGGCCCAATTAATTAAATTACCAAAATTCAAAATTTCATAACTTAATTAACCTAAAGTGTATGCCATAATTAATTAACCAAATTAATATTTCCAAAACATCAATTTACACAATTAATTATGCTTATTATCATCAAAACATATCTAACACATTTGAATCAAAAATCAATCATTTTCATGCATAGTGGTCACGGCAATTAGGGGATTTCTTTGTCCGACTCGGTTTCAATCCAATTAAATCCCAAATCAACATAACCCAAGTGACTTCAACTCATCCAATGATGAAAAACACAAAAATCACCATGACTTTAGGGCACCTCCAAGTTTCGGCCAAGCCTATATTTTGGGGAAAAATTGATCCAATCCATTTTTCACAAAATTGATCACAAACAACTCCATGTCATCCATATACAAGCATGCTCAAACAAGTAATTTAGTCAAAACATGCTCAAATCCAATTTACCCAAATTTTACCCTAAGTATATTTCATGCTCAAAATGGCTCTCATACCATTGTTGGGTTTCTAGGTTAGTCCCCAAGATCAATTCAAGCAATGAAACATGTGTGAATACTCAAAAGAATTATGGCGGAATCATACTTACATTGATCGGCTTTTACGATGCGAGGAACAACAAAAATCCTTCAAGCTTTTCCTCCAAGGTTCTCGGTATTGACTCCTCTTTTGTGCTCCATTTGTTCGGCCAAGCTCCAAGCTTGGGTGTGAATTCCATGTGTTGGAATTTTCTAAGCATCCCAAGATCATTTCAAGCATTGAAAATAAGTGCGAATACAACGAGGGAGTTGCGAAATACTTACATCGATCGGTAGAGGCGATGCTACGAAGAACAAAACTTTTTTTACCCTTTGTTGAAGCTCACGACAGTGCATAATTTTTGCCTCCTCAAATTCGGTTTTGGACTCCATTAAAGCTCCAAGCTTTGTGATGAAACGATTCCATGCACACGAGTGGGTTTCCCTATCACCTACGGACGACTCCGGAGTGTGCTAGCACTTTGATTTTGCAACAAAATCACTCTTCGCCTCTCTACAACTCACGATTTTACTTAAACCAGTGAAGAGAAAATAGAAGCAGTGGGCGAGAGAGAGAAGAAAAATGGTGAAGAGAGAGTTGTGTGGTTGTTGGCTTAAAAGTGTATCTAATACACTTAATCAATTTCCAAAATTAATTTACCATTTATTTGATTTCAAAAAGTCAAATGATTTATGCCAACCACTTCCATCATCTCCCATCAATCAATGAATAGTGATTGGTGTCAATCACTCAAAGTGAAAGACATCTATCATTTGATTGACGGATGATGTGACGCTAGATGCGACTAGCGATTTGACGCTTGATTTGACTTGCGTGCCGCACTCGAATTCGAAATGCGAATGCGCTCGCAAATAATCCCGGCTCGGGCTCGCTAATTCCAGATTAATGAATTTTCCGTTGCGACGCAATTAAATGATTATGCCTAGCGAAATCATTATTCACGTCGCTAACGAATTAATTCTAAATTAATTCGTTCGCCCGAATTAAAATCTAATTTCAATTCCACGTCGAAATCCAATTTCATTTAATAAATCGAATATATTAATTTAATCGATTAAATCCAAATTAATCGTTACCTCTCTTTAATAATATTTTATCCCAGATAAAATATCTCCGTAATTAATCCCAAATTAATTTTCTCTCTCATCTAATTAATCCCAGATTAATTAAAATTGCGAGTCATACGTCATCGGTGAATCTTCGGGAAGCGACCCATGAGATCCGAACACGTAAGTACCTAGTACTACGTTTGTACCGATTTATAAGACAAGGTTGGCTTCTAGCAAAGCGCCATGCCTACAAAATTCTCCAGAAATATCCTTACAGGAATATAAGATCTATATCAGACGTAGTATACGTAGTATTGTGTATGTCGATCCAGTATCGGATGATCATGTGCTAGGTCTGAGGCTAGAATTGTGTCTGCCCCGTAAGAAGCATATGTCGGATGTCTGGTAACTAGTCTCTATAATCGGAAATACATGACCTTGTCATAATATCCCGATAGCTACAGCATTTAAGAGAACCAGTCCCGTATCCTACGTGACCATCATCTCCACTATGACTGGAGTGATACTTCCGTCTTGACATCACACCCAACACACTACGATTCTCGATATACCCAGAAGAGGCGTACACAGAAATCGGTTAAAGCCCTGGACGACCAAAACCAAAGTATATTGATTGTCACAAGTATTAGCGGTGCAAGTCTCAGGTTAAGACCAAATACACCTACCCTGATTTCGGACTTCCATAGACACATAGTCATACTACCAATGGAATTACGAGGGGGTCTATCCAGAGCGAAGCTGTTTCACATACCATCGGTAAAACACAACCTCCTATTACACTTGCATGAGTATCATATACCCAAATATATGAGAACTATATCGGTGTGCCCTCACAATGCGCACAAGTGTAATACTAGTCTTTTACGCATTTATCGATGTCCAATCTCGATAATACTCTGACTAGGGATATTTAATGATTTATCCTTCGTTGACTGATATTGTCTCATATCATTCTCAATCTAGGAACAAATCATAAGGACCTCATATCATTTATACATCTTGGTGATCTAATCACAAATGATAAGAGAGCAATCTCATTTGTCACATAGTTGATTTGTACAACAACACCATGATCTGTACAAATAGTGACGCTATGGGTCATAATTGTCCAACAATCTCCCACTTGGCCTATAGCCAGTCACTCGAGTGTCTTACACCCAAACTATGTACGGTTGGCTCAAACTGCTGAGAAGGTCTTTCATCATTGGATTTGCATGATTATCGTCTGATGCGATTTATACGAGCATTACATCGCCACGATGTATGATCCGAGTGAATCAGATAAATATCGAAGTATATATATGGATCGTTGATGAGACCATTAATTCTTTAGCCTGCGCTGAAGCCTAGCTCAGTTGCTAACAGAACTATATCTAATCTAATTAGATTTATTATCGACCCAAATGGCTTCTATTGCTGCCTAAGCTGCAGCAATATTCCGCATTTGCTGTTTATTCGATAACAGTATCTTGCTTGGAAGATTTCCAGCTCACTGTTCTGTTATTCAAACTGTATAGTACCGTTGTTACGACTTATAATCGTTATTATCGGTTTAGGAAACTTGCAGTAGTGATCCCAATCACTTCAAGTTCTCATTCTCTATAGTATAAGACATCATCCTTAGTTCTCTGAGATACTAAGTATGTTCTTAACTTCAATTCAGTGACTATCACAAGGATTGGCCTGTTTGTGAATCCATATGCTCAAAGCGTATGAGACACCAGGTCACGTACATTTTTCAATTTACGAGTTCTCAGATAGTTTTTCTCGAAAGCCAAGCTTTCACCGATTGTTATTATGGGAATGTCATTTCCAAGAAATGACATGTTACATTATTTATAGGACAGCCATGGTCAGTGCGCTCCCACTAACCCTCATATATACACAAGAATCATTTTCGTTTTGAATTAAATCATAAACCATTATGATTACATCAAAACGATAATTCTAAGAACCTAATGCTTGCTTCAATCCAAACATGGATCGAATAACCTGCAAACCTTGTTTGCTAGTTTTGGTACGACAAAACCGACATGATGTTGTAAACATCCTCCAAATGGTTTCCTTTTCAGGAAAGCGATTTTCCATTCAGTTGACATATTTCATGAATGAAACATGCAACATCAGCAAGCATTATCCAAATGGATTTACCATGGCAACAGTTAAAAGGTTGAATCGTAATCAACACAATGTTGATAACTATACCTTTCCGCTACAAGCCTAGCTTATTACGTTGGTATGTTGCCATCAATGTATGTCTTCCTTGAAAACTTATATAGTACCAATATGCATAATGTCTTGCGGTACATCAACTAGTATCCTAACTTGTTGATATACATGGAATCCATTTCGGACTCATGGCACTTTGCCATAATAGGGAGTCGATACCTTGTATCACTTCCTCATACGTAGTCAGTTGGTATTCCTCAATAAGATAGATATCTTTATGAGGTGAGATCAGAAACCCATACCCCAGGTTGTTTTCTGACTTTCTCCGACCTACGCGGTTCTTGTGTATTCGAAGATTATTGGTAATAGTTTCCTCCTTGATGAAATATTTATGTTCCATTAAGATTCGGTGCCTTAGAATAATATTACTCCGATTTTCATCGAGTTTTACTATCCTCCCACTTACCACTGCATATCGGTATTCCTCTTAGGAAAGCCGCATGGTGAGAAATAATTAAATTGTTCTCTTGTGAGTTGTATAAGTACTATACTTTGGTATCCCTAGGACAACCTACAATTGGCACTTATCCAATTTGGGTTTTAGTTTGGTATCATCCAAACATATGCCTAGCATACCCAAATATTCAGGAATGAGAAAGCCTAGTTTCTTTCCTGTTCATATCTAATATGAAGTCTGTCAAACAGATTTTAATGGAACCTTATTCTAAATAAGTTCTTGCACTACTTATGCTTATCCGTTGAAGGAAATGGTAGCTCAGAGCGACTAATGATTAACCTTATCATGTCTAACAAAATTCAGTTTATCGGTTCGGACACACCGTCAAAATGACGTGTTCCGGGAGGGGTCCTCTATGAAAGAATATTTTACTCTTTCAAGTATATTAGAAACTTATTACCTAAGTATTTTCCATTACGGTCTTACCGTGATGGTATAATACTATAGCCGATCTGTTTGTCTATTTTCGTGTCGAAACTTAAAAGTTTTCGATTTGTGTTTCAAAAGAGACACATAACCATAACGCGATGCCACATCTGTATAAGTCACAAAATATTCATATCCACCTCTAGCCTAGCTAGACATGGGCCTACTTGCTTCAATATGAAATATGGCTAACAGATTGGTGGCATTTGCACTTTTACCAAGTAAATGTGTTTTAGGCAATTTACCTAATAAACTAGATTCGTAGACTTTATTTGAATAGAATCAAATACGTCCTAGTACCCACTCTTCGAAAGTGTGGATATATGAGTCTTGTTTGATTGTGTCCCAGACAACAATGCCACAATTAGTTTCTTCTGATCAAATCAGTTTGAGCTATTTGTTTGTCATGTACGTTTGAGATTTATTTATATTCAAAATATAACGCTGTTATTCACATCTAATGTGTTTATCTCAATATCATCTTTATATAATGAAACACTTTAGTGTTCTAGAATATAAAGGTCAATCCGCAACAGATTAAACACTGATATAAAGATAATGTATCTAGTCAAACTAGTTACATTATAACAGTTTCCTAATTTAGGTACAAACCCGAGGGTAGTTCCTAAAAATATGTATGTACGGTTGAAACAGCGATTTTCGTCCCGTTTCCAATTCGCATATGAATCTCAACTGAAGTCAGTATCCTGCTCATAGCAGATTCTGCACATCAGTACATATATTTATGTATCACACTAAGTATATAAAATCCAATTTTAGTACTAGTAGTGAACATAATTATGACAAACATATTTGAAGTCAGAGCCTTGCCCCGTCTTCAGTTCCTTCATGTCTGCTTTGTCCAAACGGCATTCACACTTCCGCGATCCCGTTTGCCACAATTTAGGCAGACATTTTGGGATATGTCTTTTATCTTCCCAGAAGACTAAAATGATTTTGCCTTTGCCCATTTTCCACATTCCAGAAGCCTTTGGCCAAGCCTTTGCCAACTAGAATATCGAAGTAAGGTGCGACTTGCGCTACTTGCCTTATTGCAAACTTTGACTTTGTCTCATTGAGAATAGTCATTAACTCTCCAATAGTTAGTATTGCAATTATAGTACTTCTAAGATCTAATTATAGATCTATGAAGATCCTTCAATTTCTTTATCATACTTTAAGGATCTAATCCTTAGTTCTGATTAAGAAATTAAGGAGTCTACTGTGACAAGCTTAATGGTTTAAGCACTAAAGTTATCATCACATAAATCTTCCAAAGATTATGCTCTACTATTTGATTAACTTCGGGCTTAGGCTTAATATGTTATTTTATCAAATAAAGTAACTTATTATTTTCCAGGACCATCCTGAAATTTTTTCCAATTTTGAAAATTAAACCATTTAAATACATTTTCCCTAGGATTATGTTTTAAATGTCAATCTTTCAATTATATCTTGATTTTAATAGTCCAACTATTTAATCAACGATTTAGGTACTATTTATTATAATGATTACAATAGTCCAACTATTTAATCAACGATTTAGGTACTATTTATTATAATGATTACAATACTCCAACTATTTAATCAACTATAATTTAATTGTTTGAATATAGTCCAACTATTTATTAAAAAAATAATTTAAATATTAGTCCAACTAACATTTAATTTATTTGACGAATGATATTTGATTGAGCGCGTATGGCAAGTAATTAAACGAATATTGCAAATTCAATTCTTGCCTCCCACTATTTTTCGGCGAGCCTCTAACCCTCTGTCGAGTACTCGGGAAACCGTGTTTCCTAGCGGGCTAGGATCCCGTTAAATATCACACAATCTTGACTTTGGCCAACAAATTGTATGATAATTAACTAGGTAGATCTCTAAGATCAATTGGATCCTATCCAATTCCTAGATCCAGTAGGGGGACATCCAAGTCCGAAACATATATCTTATATATGCCAATATATCCAATATATTACCTAACCTTTTTCCTCTGAATCAACTAAGCCTTGGCTTTGGCACAACAAACTTAGTGATCCCAGTTAAGCGCGACCCAATGACCATGGAAAGCTTCGTAATCAATGTCGATGGACAATAAGTGGTCTTGACTTTGGCCAATAAACCACAACTTGGACAAGACACCGATATGGAACAAAGCTCTCGTGATTCAAACACATCCTCGACGGACAAAGGCATTGACTTTGGCCAACAAGCCAATGCCAGTCTCTTATCTTGAGTAAGAATCACTCAATGGAAGGAAAAATGCTTAATATTTTGCGAGGGTTTTTCGAGTGCAAATTGGCAACAGATTTATTATATTTGTTAAGGTTTCATCATCATACACCCTTAAACATGCATTCTAAACACATAATAAAGCACGTATAATAAAATAATAATGATATGCGGATGGATACTTTACATATTGATCCTAGATCAAATCTCTCCCTATCCTCTCTTCCGTTAGCACAAGTATTTACTTCTACCCGTTACACTACATTTCTAAAGAGACCTCATTTACATTGAGGGGAATAGGTGAGAAGAGAATACAAAGAATAAGGAGGTAATAAGGCTGGACACGCAGGTCCAATTAATAAATTCCAAATTTATTACAACAATTTCTAAAATTGCCCCACCCATCTTATATCCATCCGATATACATTATTCATGCATCGCAACCTTGTATTCACACAAGCATGTTATCAATCAATCTAATCAAATTAATTAATCTGATAATTAGTGACCATCCAATGTTCAAACAACGATTTGATTTTTCTCGAGTTAAACTCATTTTGCGAATAAGTACTCAAAGTACGAATTCTCGAATTAAATTAAACTACATAATTAAATCCAATTCATTTGTTTTTAATACTAATTCGCTATTTAATTCCAAATTAAATAACACACTTTATTAATGAACTTTTACGATTTAAATTCCAAATTTAATCGTTACGGGTCTCAAAGTCCGATTAACGTCCAACGTCAATTTAATTAAAGTCCAATGGGCTTTTAATTAATTTCTTTAAGGCGTGGACTTTTAGTCAATTCGGGTCAAACCCAATAACCAAAGTCCAATTCGGGAGTTACCCATAAGCCCAGAAATCAATTTAGGCCCATTAGGCCCAATTAAACTTTAACGGTCCATTAGTCGCATTTGGGCTTTATGGAGGCGGTTTTGGGCCCAATTGGATCCAACCAATTTAGCCTAAACCTCACTTAGTATAACCAAGCCCAATAAGCCCATTTACAACATTTCAAGCCCAATTTCTGAAATTAGCCCAATTCAATTAAATTACAAAATCCAATTTCAAAATTTAATTACCTAAAGTGTATAACACAATCAATCACCCAAATCAATATTTCCAAAACACCAAATTAGCCTAATTAATCGTGCTTATCATCATTAAATCATGTCCAACACAATTTAACAAAAATCAAACCAATATACATGCTATATATGTCTCGGCCAAAGGGGAATTTTTTGTCTAAATCAAATTCAATACAATTAAATTCAATTCAACATTAAATAAATATTCCCAATTGATTTCCAACACATCCAATGATAAAAAAATCAAAAATCCAAGACATTAGAGCTTCTTATCCATTCGGCTAAGCCTCATATTTTTGGCAAATTTGTTCCAAACAAAATTTGATCAAATTGATCCAATCAATTTCAATTAAAACACATTTAAGCATACTAATTCATCCAATTTCATTAAATCATGCTCAAAAACATTTTACCCAAATTTTAAGCCCGAAATCATTTTCATGCTCAACCTTGCTCATAGATGCCATTTTTGGAATTTTCTAAGCATCCCAAGATCATTTCAAGCATTGAAAATAAGTGTGAATACAACGAGGGAGTTGCGGAATACTCACATCGATCGGTAGAGGTGATGGTACGAAGAATAAAACTTTTTCTGCCCTTTGTTGAAGCTCACGGCAGTGCAGAATTTTTTGCCTCCTCAAATTCGGTTTTGGACTCCATTAAAGCTCCAAGCTTTGTGATGAAACGATTCCATGCACACGAGTGGGTTTCCCTATCACCTACGGACGACTCCGGAGTGTGCTAGCACTTTGATTTTGCAACAAAATCACTCTTTGCCTCTCTACAACTCACGGTTTTACTGAAACCAGTGAAGAGAAAAAAGAAGCAGTGGGTGAGAGAGAGAAGAAAAATGGTGAAGAGAGAGTTGTGTGGTTGTTGGGTTAAAAGTGTATCTAATACACTTAATCAATTTACAAAATTAATTTACCATTTATTTGATTTCAAAAAGTCAAATGATTTATGCCAACCACATCCATCATCTCCCATCAATCAATGAATAGTGATTGGTGTCAATCACTCAAAGTGAAAGACATCTATCATTTGATTGACGGATGATGTGATGCTAGATGCGACTAGCGATTTGACGCTTGATTTGACTTGCGTACCGTACTCGAATTCGAAATGTGAATGCGCTCACAAACAATCCCGGGCTCGGGCTCGCTAATTCTAGATTAACGAATTTTCCGTTGCGACACAATTAAATGATTATGCCTAGCGAAATCACTATTCACGTCGCTAACGAATTAATTCTAAATTAATTTGTTCGCCCGAATTGAAATCTAATTTCAATTCCACGTCGAAATCCAATTTCGTTTAATATATTGAATATACTAATTTTAATCGATTAATTCCAAATTAATCGTTATCTCTCTTTAATAATATTTTATCCCAGATAAAATATCTCCGCAATTAATCCCAGATTAATTTTCTCTCTCATCTAATTAATCCTAGATTAATTAAAAGTGCGAGTCATACGTCATCGGTGAATCTTCGGGAAGCGACCCATGAGATCCCCGGATATGTTGGAAGTAAATTCGGTCGTCGGACTATCCGAACACGTAAGTACTTAGTACTACGTTTGTACCGATTTACAAGAAAAGGTTGGCTTCTAGCAAAGCGCCATGCCTACCCAATTCTCCAGAAGTATACTTACAGGAATATAAGATCTATATCAGGCGTAGTATACGTAGTATTGTGTATGTCGATCCAGTATCAGATGATCACGAGCTAGGCCTGGGGCTGGAATTGTGTCTGCCCCGTACGAAGCACATGTCGAATTTCTGGTAACTAGTCTCTATAATCGGATATACATGACCTTGTCATAATATCCCGATAGCTGCAGCATTTAAGAGAACCAGTCTCGTATCCTACGTGACCATCATCTCCACTATGACTGGAGTGATACTTCCGTCTTTACATCACACCCAACACACTACAATTCTCGATATACCCAGAAGAGACGTACACAGAAACCGGTTAAAGCTCTGGACGACCAAAACCAAAGTATATTGATTGTCGCAAATATTAGCTGTGCAAGTCTCAGGTTAAGACCAAATACACCTACCCTGATTTCAGACTTCCATTGACACATAGTCATACTACCAATGGAATTCTGAGGGGTCTATCGAGAGCGAAGCTGTTTCCCGTACCATCGGTAAAACACAACCTCCTATTACACTTGCATGAGTATCCTATACCCAAATATATGAGAACTATATCGTTGTGCCCTCACAACGTGCACAAGTGTAATACTAGTCTTTTACACATTTATCGATGTCCAATCTCGATAATGCTCTGATTAGGGATATTTAATGATTTATCCTTCGTGGACTGATACTATCTCATATCATTCTCAATCCAGGAACAAATCATAAGGACCTCCTATCATTTATACATCTTGGTGATCTAATCACAAATGATAAGAGATCAATCTCCTTTGTCACATAGTTAATTTGTACAACAACACCATGATCTGTACAAATAGTGATGCTATGGGTCATAATTGTCCAACACCATGCCCACGTGTGGGTTTCCCTATCACCTTCGTAAGACTCCTAATGTGTGCTAGCACTCGGAAAAATTTTCCGTAAATTCTTCCATGGCTTCTTCCAACTCTCGGCATTGAAGGAGAAAGAATGAAGAAAATTTGCATTAGGCCGAGAGAGTGAGGGAGAGGAAGAAGAGAGATTAATGTGTTTGTGTGTTGTGTATCTAATACACAAAATAAAAGTCAAATACCAAAATAATAAAAAGAAACGGTAAATATCTTTCAAGCCATCACATAAGTGTGTTGCACACTCAACCATCAACCAACAACTTCCATCACAATAAAGTGATAAAGTTGACTAGTGATGTGACGCTTGATGTGACTTGTGGGCCCCACTTGATTCGAAATGCGAGTGGGCCCGCAAACACTCCCAGGCTTGGGTTCGCTAATTCCGAATTAACAAATTTTCCATTGCGACGTAATTAAATCAAATTTAATTAAATAATTATGCCTAGCAAAATTACTATTCACATCGCTAACGAATTAATTCTAAATTAACTTGTTCGCCCGAATTAAAATCTAATTTTAATTCCGCATCGAAATCTAATTTCGTATAATATATCAAATATATTATTTTATCGATTAATTCCAAATTAATCGTTCTTTCTCTTTAAATAATATTTTATCCCAGATAAAATATCTCCGTAATTAATGCTAAATTAATTTTCTCTCTCTTATAATTAATCCTAGATTAACAAAGTGTGAGTCATACGTCATCGGTGAATCTTTGGGAAACGACCCATGAGATCCCCAGATATTTTGGCAGTAAATTCGGTCATCGGACTATCCGAACACGTACATACCTAGTACTACGTTTTTACCGATTTACAAGACATGGTTGGCTTCTAGCAAAGCACCGTGCCAACCCAATTCTCCAGAAATATCCTTAAAGGAATATGTGATCTATATCAGGCGTAGTATACGTAGTATTACGTATTTTGATCTAGCATCAGATGTCACGTGCAAAGCGTGGGGATGGAATTGTGTCTGCCCCGTACGAATCACATATCGGATCTCTGGTAACTAGTCTCTATAATCGGATAAACATGACCTAGTCATAATACCCCGATAGCTGCAGCTTAAAAGAGCACCCGTTCAGTATCCTACGTGATCATCATCTCCAATATAACTGGAGTGATACTTCCATCTCGACATCACACCCAATACACTACGATTCTCAATATACCCAGAAGAGGCGTACACAGAACATGTTAAAGCCCTAGACGACCAAAACAAAAGTATATTGATTGTCGCAAGTATTAGCGGTGTAAGTCTCAGGTTAAGACCAAATACACCTACCCTGATTCGGACTTCCATAGACACATAGTCATACTACCAATGGAATTCCGAGGGGTCTATCCAGAGCGAAGCTGTTTTCCGTACCATCGGTAAAACACAACCTCATATTACACTTGCATGAGTATCCAATTCCCAAATATATGAGAACTATGCCGTTATGCTCCCACAACACGCACAAGTGTAATACTAGTCTTTTACGCATTATCGAAGTCCAATCTCGATAATACTCTGACTAGGGATATTTAATGATTAAACCTTTGTGGATTGATACTGTCTCATATCATCTCAATCTGGAACTAATCATATGGACCTTTTATCATTTATACATCTAGGTAATCCAATTACAAATGATAAAAGGGCAATTTCCTTTGTCACATAGTTAATTTGTACAAAAATACCATGATCTATACAAATAGTGATGATATGGGTCATAATTGTCCAACAAATATAATTCAAGAATTCGTACTTTGAGTACTTATTCTTAAAACGAGTTTGACTAGCGCAAAATCAAATCGTTGTTTGAACATTGGATGGTCAGTAATTTCAGATTAATTAATTAGATTAGATTGATTGATAACATGCTTTGTGTGAATACATGGATGCGATGTATGAATAATGTATATCAGATGGATATTAGATGGGTGAGGGCAATTTTGGAAATTGTTGTAATAAATTTAGAATTTATTTAATTGGACCTGCGTGTCCAGCCTATTACCTCTTGACTCTTTGTATTTCTCTTCTCACCTATTGCCCTCAATGTAATTGAGGTTTCTTTAGAAGTGTTATGTAATTGGGTAGAAGTAATATTTGTGCTAGCGGGAGAGAGGAAAGTGAGAGATTTGTTCTAGGAACAATGTGTTTAAATATCAATCTGTATATCATTATTATTTTATTTATACGCGCCTTATTATGTTTTTAGAATGCATGTTTAAGGGTGTATGATGATGAGACCTAACAAAGATAATTAATTGGTTGCCAATTACGCGAAAAACCATCACTACATATTAATCATTTTTCCTTCCATTGAGTGATTCTTACTCAAGATCCAAGATTGGCACTGGTTTGTTGGCCAAAGTCAAGACCTTTGTCCATCGCGGATGTGTTTGAATCATGAAGGCTTTGTTCCATATCGGTGTCTTGTCCAAGTTGTGATTTGTTGGCCAAAGTCAAGATCATTTTTTGTCCATCGACATCGATTACGAAGCTTTCCAAGGTCAATGGGTTCCGCTTAACTGGGATCATTAAGTTTGTTGTGCCAAACCCAAGGCTTAATTGATTCAGAGGAAAAAGGTTAGGGAATATATTGGATATATTGGCATATATAAGATATATGTTTCGGACTTGGATGTCCACCTACTGGATCTAGGAATTAGATGGGATCCAATTGATCTTAGAGATCTACCTAGTTAATTATCATACAATTTGTTTGCCAAAGTCAAGATTGTGTGTTATTTAACGGGATCCTAGCCTACTAGGAAACAAGGTTTCCCGAGTACTCCACAGAGGGTTAGAGGCTCGCCGAAAAATAGTGGGAGGCAAGTATTAAATTTGCAATATTCGTTTAGATACTTGCTAATACGCGCTCATTTCAATTTTTTGTCAAATATAAATTAATATATTAGTTGGACTAATATTTAATCGTTCTTTTAATTAAACAGTTGGACTGTATTCAAACCACTTCAAATGATAGTTGATTATATAATTGGATTATAGTAATCAATATATTTGAATTAACCAATTAAATTATAGTTGATTATATAGTTAGACTATAGTAATCATTATATTTAATAGTACCTGAAATCGTTGATTGGATAGTTGGACTATAGCAATCAAGATAACTAAAAGATTAGCATTTAAAATATCAACCTGGGTAAAAAATATTTTTTACGGCTTTAATTTTCAGATTGGGAATAAAATCTCAGGATAGTCCTGGGTGACCGAGAAGTTACTTTATTTGATAGAGTGACGTCTCGAGCCTAAGCCCGAAGTTGAGCAAATAGTAGAACATGATATTTGGAATATTCATGTGATGATAACTTTAGTGCTTAATCCATTATGCTTGCCGCAAAGACTCCTTAATTTCTTAGTCAGAACTAAGGATTAGATCCTTATAGTATGATATTGAAATTGAAGGATCTTCGTAGATCTATTCTTAGATCTTAGAAGTACAAATTGCAATAGATAACTCTTGGAGAGTTAATGGCTATTCTCAATGAGACAAAACCAAAGTTTGCAATAGGGCAAGAAGTGCAATGCGCATCTTACTTCGACATCCTAGAAGGCCAAGGCTTGGCCAAAGACTTATGGGGTGTGGAAAAGGGGCAAAGGCAACATCATCATAGTCTTCTAAGAAGACAAAATACATATCCCAAGATGTCTGCCTAAACTATGGCAAACGGGGTCACTGAAGCGTGACTACCGTATGGACAAGGCAGACATGAAGGAAGTAAAGACGGGGTAAGGCTCCGACTTTAAATATGTTTGTCATAAACATGTCCACTACTAGTATTAAAATTGGATTTTAGATACTAAATGTGGTACATAAATATGTGATGATGTGCAGAATCTGCTAAGAGCAGGATACTGACTTCAGATGAGATCTATATACGAATTGAAAAAGGGACGTGAGTCACTGTTTTAACCGCAGAAACCTAAGTTTAGGAACTACCCTTTGGTTATGTACTTAAATTAGGAAACTGTTACAATGTAACTAGTTTGACTAGAAACATTATCTCTATATCAGGGTTTAACCCGTTGCGGGTATACCTTTATATTCTAGAACACTAAAGTGTCTCATTTTATAAATATGATATTGAGACAAACACATTAGATGTGAATAACAGTATTTATATTTTGAATATAAATAAATCTCATACATATAATAGGACAAACAAATAGCTCAAACTGATTTAATCAGATGAGACTTATTTGTGGCATTGTTGTCTGGGACACAATAAACAAGACTCGTATATCCACACTTTTGAAGAGTGGATACTAGGACAGATTTGATTCTATTCAAATATTGTATATGAATCTAGTTAATTAGGTAAAGTGCCTAAAATACCTTTTACTTGGTAAAAGTGTAAGTGCCACCGATCTGTTAGCCCTCGTTCATAGTGACGTAAGTGGGCCCATGTCTAGCTAGGCTAGAGGTGGATATGAATACTTCGAAACCTTTACGGATGTGGCATCGTGTTATGGTTATGTGTTTCTTGTGAAACACAGATGAGAAACTTTTGATGAATTCAAAGAGTTTCGACACTAATTAGACAGACAGACTTGCTAAAATATTAAAACCGTCACGGTTAGACCATGATGGAAAATACATAAGCAATAAGTTTCTCAAATACATGAAAGAGTATAGTATTCTTTCAATGAGGACTCCTCCCGGAACACGTTAGTCTGATGGTGTGTCCTAATAGAGAAACCAAATTTTGTTAGACATGATACGGTAAATCATGAGTCGCTTTGAGCTACCATTTCCTTCAAAGGATACGCATTAAACAGTGCAAAACTTATTTTGAATAAGGTTCCATAAAAATCTATTTGACAGATTTCATATTATATATGAACAGGAAAGAAACTGGGTTTTCTCATTCCTATAGATTTGGGAATGTTGGGCATATGTTTGGATGATACCAAACTAGAACCCAAATTGGATAAGTGCCTAAGTTGTAGGTTATCCTAGGGTAACCAAAGTATAGTACTTATACAACTCACATGAGAATAATTTAATTGTTGCTCACCATGCGTTTTTCCTAAGAGGAATACCGATATGCAGTGGTAAGTGGAAGGAAAGTAAAACTCGATGAAAATCAGAGTAATACTATTCCAGGCACTGATTCCTTAATGGAACACAAATAGTTCATCAAGGATGAAACTATACCAATAATCTTCGAATACACAAGAACCGCGTAAGTCGGAGAGAGTCAAAAAACAACTTGGGAGGTATGAGTTTCTTATCTCACCTCATAAAGATGTCAATCTTATTGAGGAATACGAACTGATTACGTATGAGGAAGTGATACAAGGTATCGACTCCCTATTATGGCAAAGTGCCATGATATCCGAAATGGATTTCATGTAAACCAACCAAGTTTGGATACTAGTTGAAAGACCGCAAGGCATTGTGCCCATTGGTACTATATAAGTCTTCAAGGAAGACAAACATGGAAGGCAACATACCAACGTACTAAGCTAGGCTTGTAGCGAAAAGGTATCGTTATCAACATTGTGTCGATTACGATGGAACCTTTTACTCGTTACCATGGTTAAATCCATTTGGATATTGCTTGTTGATGCTGCATGTTTCATTTATGAAATATGGCAGCTGAACGTCAAAATCGCTTTCCTTAAATGGAAACCTTTTGGAGGATGTTTATAACATCCTGACGGTTTTGTCGTACCGAAACAAGCAAACAAGGTTTGCAAGTTATTCGATCCATTTATGGATTGAAGCAAGCATTGGGTTCTTGGAACTCCTAAAGCGTGCTAGCACCAAAACAAGCTCCAAGCTTTGGTTGATGATTCCATACTCACGGGTGCGGTTCCTTATCACCTTCGCAAGATTCCTAAAGCGTGCTAACTCTCCGAAAATTTTGCCTCAAAATTTCGTAATTTCTTCCTCTTCATTCTCGGAAATGCAGTGAGTTTTGGGAAGAAAAACAGCCCATTGGGCGTGTACGAGAGAAGAGAGAATAGAGAAAATATGTTGTGTGTATTAGATAATTGATTTCAAAAATCAATTAAACAGATACCAAACTTTTGCTTTCCAAAAGTCAAAAGCTTTAATGCCAACCAACCACTTCCATCAATCAATCAAGTGACAAATTGTCACATCACTCAAAGTGACAAGTGATTTGACGCTTGATGTGACTAATGATTTGACGCTTGATGTGACTTGTGGGCCACACTTAAACTCGCAATGCGAGTGCGCCCGCAAACACTCCCGGGCTTGGGTTTGCTAATTCCAAATTAAAGAATTTTCCGTTGCAACGAAATTAAATCAAATTTAATTAAATAACTTTGCCTAGCAAAATTCGTATTCACGTCGCTAATGAATTAATTCTAAATTAACTCGTTCGCCCGAATTAAAATATAATTTCGATTCCGCGTCAAAATCCAATTTCTTATAACATATCGAATATATTATTTTAATCGATTAATTCCAAATTAATCGTTATCTCTCTTTTAATAATATTTTATCCTAGATAAAATATCTCCGTAATTAATCCCAGATTAATTTTCTATCTCATCTAATTAATCCCAGATTAATAAAGTGCGAGTCATACGTCATCGGTGAATCTTCGAGAAGCGACCCATGAGATCCCTAGATATGTTGGCTGTAAATCCGGTTGTCGGGCTATCCGAACACGTACGTACCTAGTACTACATTTGTACCGATTTACAAGACAAGGTTGGCTTCTAGCAAAGCGCCATGCCTACCCAATTCTCCAGAAATATCGTTACAGGAATATGTGATCTATATCAGGTATAGTATACGTAGTATTGCGTATTACGATCCAGAATCGGATGTCACGTGCTAGGCCTGAGGCTGGAAATGTGTCTGCCCCGTACGAAGTACATATCGGATCTCTGGTAACTAGTCTCTATAATCGGATAAACATGACTTAGTCATAATATCCCGATAGCTGCAGCATATAAGAGAACAATTTTCGTATCCTACGTGATCTTCATCTCCACTATGACTGGAGTGATACTTCCATCTCTACATCACACCCAATACACTACGATTCTCAATATACCCAGAAGAGGCGTACACATAACCTGTTAAAGCCCTAGACGACCAAAACCAAAGTACATTGATTGTCGCAAGTATTAGCGGTGCAAGTCTCAGGTTAAGCCCAAATACACATACCCTGATTCGGACTTACATAGACACATAGTCATACTACCAATGGAATTCTGAGGGGTCTATCCAGAGCGAAGCGGTTTTCCGTACCATCGGTAAAACACAACATCCTATTACACTTGCATGAGTATCCTATACCCAAATATATGAGAACTATGCCGTTATGCCCTCACAACGCGCACAAGTGTAATACTAGTCTTTTTCGCATTATCGATGTCCAATCTCTATAATACTCTGACTAGGGATATTTAATGATTAAACCTTCGTGGATTGGTACTGTTTCATATCATCTCAATACTGGGATTCTACGGTCTAACCGGGATCATTTTAAGCAATGAAACATACATGTGAATACTCGAAGAAGTTGCAGAATACTTACATTGATCGGCTTTTGCGACACGAAAGACAACAAAAATCTTTTCTTAGCTCCTTGAGCTCTCGGTAGTAGCACATTTTTGGGCTCCAAAATTCGGTCATCACCTCCAAGTGTGCTCCAATGATGCTCCAAGCTCCAAGCTATGTTAATGGTAATTCCAAGCTCACATGTGCGGTACCCTATCACCTTAGGATGACCCTTAAGTGTGCTAGCACAAGAAGATTGCCACAATCTTCTATTTGGCTTCTCCTTTTACTCGGCCAAGTAAGAAAACAAGAAGAAGAATGGCTCCCAAAGCCGAATGGGAGAGAAGGAGGGAAATGGTCCCCAAACCGTGAATGATGGTGAGAGAGAGAAAAGAAATTGTGTTATATATTTGTTTTTGATTTTCCAAAAATCAAATACAAAAAAAAAACAATTTCCAAATCCAAAAAGTCAAGGCATTAAAGCCAACCACTTCCATCAACTATTCACATCACAATGAAAAGTTGTCATGTCACTCAAAGTTGTTGGAGTTCAATCAAATCCCAAAGATCACAAACAAAGCATAAAAACCACATATGAACACATCAAATGAGGTGGCGGAATCAACTCACATTGAATTCGGTTTTGATGGATGAAGAACAAGATGCGTTTTTAAGCTCCCTCCAAGCTCGGCAATGGCTTCCTTGACAGTGGGGCTGCTCGGTTTTGGACTTCTTTGCATCTCCAAAAATCGGCCATGAGTGGTCTCCATGGAAGCTCAAAGCTTCAAGCTCCAAAATGAATCCAAGCACATGAATTCGTTTCCCTATCACCTAAGTATGCTCAAGGTGTGCTAGCACTTGATTTTTGCCACAAAAATCATTATCTTGTTCTTCTCCATTTTCGGCAGAAAAACAGAACAAGAAGGAGGAAAACGGTCCAAGACCGGAGGAGAGAGATAGAAGGTTTTTTGGCTCCATTTTGTGTGAACCGTGAAGACCAAAAGAAAATAGAGGAGTGTCACATGAATCTAGTCTCAAAATTAGGCCAAATACATAACAACAAAGACCAAATGAGAGTCACGTGAATGGTAACAAAATTTGCCAAAAACGTGAACAAATAATTGGTCCAAGAGAGAGAGAATATTTTATATACATATATTCTTTATTCCATTTACCAAGTAAATGAATAAAATATTATACACAACAATTAATTTCAAAAGTCAAAGGTACAAGTCCTATCAACTTTCAAACAATCACTTTCTTTATTCACATCATGTCATTTTAATAAAGTGACAACATGTCATATCACATCACTCAAAGTGATAATTGATTTGAGACGATTGATGCGACTAATGATTTGACGCTTGATGTGACTTGCGTGCCACGTTCGAATTCGAAATGCGAATGCGCTCGCAATCACTCTCGGCTCGGGTTTCGCTAATTCCAAATTAACGAATTTTCCGTCGCGTCGTAATTAAATGATTACGCCTAGCGAAATCACTATTCATCACTATCGCTAACGAATTAATTCTAAATTAATTTGTTCGCCCGATTAAAATCTAATTTTAATTCCGCGTCAAAATCCAATTTCGATTAATATATCGAATATATTAATTCTATCGATTAATTCCAAATTAATCGTTCTCTCTCTTTAATTAATATTTTATCCCAGATAAAATATCTCCGCAATTAATCCCAGATTAATTTTCTCTCTCATCGAATTAATCCCAGATTAATTCTATCTCTCTCTTCTAATTAATCCCAGATTAATCAAAGTGCGAGTCATACATCATCGGTGAATCTTCAGGAAGCGACCCATGAGATCTCCGGATATGTTGGCAGTAAATACGATCGTCGACTATCCGAACACGTAAGTACCTCGTACTACGTTTATATCGATTTACAAGACAAGGTTGGCTTCTAGCAAAGCGTCATGCCTACCCAATTCTCCAGAAATATTCTTACAGGATAATAGATCTGTATCAAGCGTAGTATACCGTAGTATTGTGTATATCGGCCCAGTATCGGATAATCACGTGCTAGGGCTGGGGGTGGATAAGTGTCTCCCCCGTCCGAAGCACATATCGGATGTCTGGTAACATAGTCTCTATAATCGGATATACATGACCTGGTCACAATATCCCGATTGGTTGCGCAACACTCAAGAGCACTAGTACCGTATCCTGCGTGACATCAACTCCAATATGACTGAAGTGATACTTCCGTCTTGACATCACACCCAATACACTACGACGACTCTCTGATAAACCCAGAAATGGTGTACACATAACCCGTTTAAAGTCCCCTACCACCAAGACCAAAGTCTATCGATTATCGTAAGTATTAGCGATGTAAGTATCAGGTTAAGACCATACACACTACCTTGATTTCGGCCTCCATAGACACATAGTCATAATACCAATGGGATTCCGAGGGGTCTATCCAGAGCGAAGCTGTTCCCGTACCATCGGTGAAACACGACCTCATAGCGCACTTGCATAAGTATCCAACACTTATATATATGAGAACTATGCCGTTGTGCCCTCACAACGCGCACAAGTGCAATACTAGCCTATTCCGCATTATCGATGTCCAGTCTCGATAATACTACGGCTAGGGATATTTAATGATTAAACCTTCGGGGACTGATACTGTCTCATATCATTCCAGTCTAGGTACTATCATAGGGACCTCTCTTCATTTATATATCTATGGTGATCTAATCACAAATGATGAGAGTGCAATTGTCCTTGTCACATAGTTAATTTGCTACAACAACACAATGATCTGTGCAAATAGTGACGCTATGGGTCATTTTGTCCAACAAAAGTGACCAGACATCACATCAATCGATTGACTAGTGATTTGACGCTTGATGTGACTTGTGGGCCGCACTTGAATTCGAAATGCGAGTGCGCCCGCAAACACTCCCGGGCTCGGGTTCGCTAATTCCAAATTAACGAATTTTCCGTTGCGACGTAATTAAATAATTAAGCCTTGCAAAATCACTATTCACATCGCTTACGAATTAATTCTAAATTAACTCGTTCACCCGAATTAAAATCTAATTTAATTCCGCGTCGAAATCCAATTTCATATAATATATCAAATATATTATTTTAATCGATTAATTAAAAATTAATCGTTATCTCTCTTTTAATAATATTTTATCCCAGATAAAGTATCTTCATAATTAATCCCAGATTAATTTTCTCGCTCATCTAATTAATCCCAGATTAATAAAGTGCGAGTCATACGTCATCGGTGAATCTTCGGGAAGTAACCCATGAGATCCACGGATATGTTGGCAGTAAATTCGGTCGTCGGACTATCCGAACATGTAAGTACCTAGTACTCATTTTTACCTGTTTACAAGACAAGGTTGGCTTCTAGCAAAGCGCCATGCCTACCCAATTCTCCTGAAATATCCTTACAGGAATATGTGATCTGTATCAGGCGTAGTACACGTAGTATTACATATCTTGATCCAGTATCGGATGTCACGTGCAAGGCCTGCGGCTGGAAATGTGTCTGCCCCGTACGAAGCACATATCGGATCTCTGGTAACTAGTTTCTATAATTGGAGAAACATGACCTAGTCTTAATACCCCGATAGCTGCAGCATATAAGAGAACGAGTTTCGTATCCTATGTGATCATCATCTCCACTATGACTGGAGTGATACTTCCATCTCGACATCACACCCAATACACTACGATTCTCAATATACCCAGAAGAGGCGTACACATAACCTTTTAAAGCCCTGGACGACCAAAACCAAAGTACATTGATTGTCGCAAGTATTAGCGGTGCAAGTCTTAGGTTAAGCCAAATACACATACCCTGATTCGGACTTCCATAGACACATAGTCATACTACCAATGGAATTCTGAGGGGTCTACCCAGAGCAAAGCTGTTTTTCGTACCATCAGTAAAACACAACCTCCTATTACACTTGCATGAGTATCCTATACCCAAATATATGAGAACTATGCCGTTATGCCCTCACAACGCGCACAAGTGTAATACTAGTCTTTTTCGCATTATCGATGTCCAATCTCTATAATACTCTGAATAAGGATATTTAATGATTAAACCTTCGTGGATTGATACTGTTTCATATCATCTCAATGTTGGGATTCTACGGTCTAACCGGGATCGTTTTAAGCAATGAAACATACATGTGAATACTCGAAGAAGTTGCAGAATACTTACATCGATCGGCTTTTGCGACACGAGGGACAACAAAAATCTTTTCTTGGCTCTTTGAGCTCTCGGTAGTAGCAGATTTTTGGGCTCCAAAATTCGGTCATCATCTCCAAGTGTGCTCCAATGATGCTCCAAGCTCCAAGCTATGTTAATGGTGATTCCAAGCTCACATGTGCGGTTCGCTATCACCTTAGGATGACCATTAAGTGTGCTAGCACAAGAAGATTGCCACAATCTTCTATTTGGCTTCTCATTTTACTCGGCCAAGCAAGAAAACAAGAAGAAGAATGGCTTCCAAAGCCGAATGGGAGAGAATGAGGGAAATGGTTCCCAAACCGTGAATGATGGTGAGAGAGAGAAAAGAAATTGTGTTATATATTTTTTTTTCATTTTCCAAAAATCAAAATACAAAAAAGCAATTTCCAAATCCAAAAAGTCAAGGCATTAAAGCCAACCACTTCCATCAACTATTCACATAACAATGACAAGTTGTCATGTCACTCAAAGTGACCAGACATCACATCAATCTAATGACTAGTGATTTGATGCTTGATGTGACTTGTGGGCCGCACTTGAATTTGAAATACGAGTGCGCCCGCAAACACTCCCGGGCTCGGGTTCGCTAATTCCAAATTAACGAATTTTTCGTTGCGACGTAATTAAATAATTAAGCCTAGCAAAATCACTATTCACATCGCTTACGAATTAATTCTAAATTAACTCGTTTGCCCGAATTAAAATCTAATTTTAATTCCGCGTCGAAATCCAATTTCGTATAATATATCGAATATATTATTTTAATCGATTAATTCAAAATTAATCGTTATCTCTCTTTTAATAATATTTTATTCCAGATAAAATATCTCAGTAATTAATCCCGGATTAATTTTCTCTCTCATTTAATTAATCCCATATTAATAAAGTGCGAGTCATACGTCATCGGTGAATCTTCGGGAAGTGACCAATGAGATCCACGGATATGTTGGCAGTAAATTCGGTCGTCGGACTATCCGAACATGTAAGTACCTAGTACTACGTTTTTACTGATTTACAAGACAAGGTTGGCTTCTAGCAAAGCGCCATGCCTACCCAATTCTCCAGAAATATCCTTACAGGAATATATGATCTGTATCAGGCGTACTATACGTATTATTACATATCTCGATCCAGTATCGGATGTCACGTGCAAGGCCTGGGGCTGGAAATATGTCTGCCCCGTACGAAGCACATATCGGATCTCTGGTAACTAGTCTCTATAATCGGAGAAACATGACCTAGTCATAATATCCCGATAGCTGCAGCATATAAGAGAACGCGTTTCGTATCCTACGTGATCATCATCTCCACTTTGACTGGAGTGATACTTCCATCTCGACATCACACCCAATACACTACGATTCTCAATATACCCAGAAGAGGCGTACACAAAACCTATTAAAGCCTTGGACGAACAAAACCAAAGTATATTGATTTTCGCAAGTATTAGCGGTGCAAGTCTCAGGTTAAGACCAAATACACCTACCTTGATTCGGACTTCCATAGACACATAATCATACTACCAATGGAATTCCGATGGGTCTATCCAGAGCGAAGCTGTTTTCCATACCATCGGTAAAACACAACCTCTTACTACACTTGCATGAGTATCCTATACCCAAATATATGAGAACTATGCCGCTATGCCCTCACAACGTGAATAAGTGTAATACTAGTCTTTTTCGCATTATTGATGTCCAATCTCGATAATACTCGGACTAGGGATATTTAATGATTAAACCTTCATGGATTGATACTGTCTCGTATCATCTCAATCCAGGAACTAATCATATGGACCTTTCATCATTTATACATCTTGGTGATCTAATCATAAATGATAAAAGAGCAATTTCCTTTGTCACATAGTTAATTTGTACAACAACACCATGATCTGTTCAAATAGTGACGCTATGGGTCATAACTGTCCAACAATCTCCCACTTGGCCTATAGCCAGTCACTCGAGTGTCTTACACCCGAATTATGTACGGTTCACTCAAATTCTGATAAAAGACTTTCGTCAGCGGATTTGCATTATTATCATTTGATACGATTTATATGATCATCACATCGCCATGATGTATGATCTGAATGGTTCAGATGAATAATCAAAGTATGTATCTGGATCATTGATGAGACCATTAATTCTTTAGCCTGCGTTGTAGCCTAGCTCAGCCGCTAACAGAATTATATCTAATAAAATTAGATTTATTATCAATCCAGAAGGCTTCTATTGCTGCCTCAGCTGCAACAATAACCCGCTTTTGTTGTTTATTCGGTAACAATATCTTGCTTGGAAGATTTCCAGCTCACTGTTCTGTTATTCAAACTTTATAGTACCGTTCTTACGACTTACAGTTTTTTTTAACGGTTAGGAAACTTGCAGCAGTGATCCCAGTCACTTCAAGTTCTCCTTCTCCATAGTATAAGACAGCATCCTTAGTTCATCTAAGATACTAAAAGATGTTATTCACATCAATCCAATGACTATCACTTGGATTGGCCCGATTGTGACTCAATATGCTCAAAGCGTATGAGACACCAGGTCGCGTACATTTATTTCAATGTACGAGTTCTCAGAGAGTACTAACAACCTTCAGATCTATCCAGTAGATCTTTATTCCTAGAATAAAGGTTGTCTCTCCCAAGAATTCTACGGAGAATTTTCTCAAAAGCCAAGCTTTCACCGATTGTATTTATGGGAATATCATTTCCAAGAAATGATATATTACCATTATTTAGGACTTTCCCTGTCAGTGCGCTCCCACTAACCTTCTTATATACACAAGAATCATTTTTGTTTTGAATTAAATCATATACCATTATGATTACATCAAAAAGATAGTTCAAAGAACTCAATGCTTATTTCAATCCAGCCATGGATCGAATAACCCACAAACCTTGTTTGCTAGTTTTGGTACGACAAAACCGTTAGGATGTTGTAAACATCCTCCAAAAGGTTTACGTTAAGGAAAGCGGTTTTGGCATTTAGCTGCCATATTTCATAAATGAAACATGCAGCATCAGCAAGCATTTTCCAAATGGATTTACCATGGCAACATGTAAAAGGTTTCGTCGTAATCGACAACATGTTGATAACTATACCTTTTCGCTATAAGTCTAGCTTAGTACGTAGGTATCTTGCCTTCCATGTATGTCTTCCTTGAAGACTTATATAGTACCAATAGGCACATTGCCTTTCGGTACAACAACTAGTATCCAAACATAGTTGATATACATGGAATCCATTTCGGATATCATGGCACTTTGCCATAATAGGGAGTCGATACCTTGTATCACTTCCTCTACATAATGTATCTAGTCAAACTAGTTACATTTTAACAGTTTCCTAATTTAAGTACAAACCCGAAGGGTAGTTTCTAAACTTAGGTTTCTACTGATAAAACATCGATAGTCGTCCCGTTTCCAATTCGTAGATTAATCTCATCTGAAGTCAGTATGCTGCTTATAACAGATCCTGCACACCAGTACAAATTTATGTACCATATCCAGTATCTAAAATCCAATTTTAATACTAACAGTGAACATATTTTATGACAAACATATTTGAAGTCGGAGCCTTGCTCGTTCTTCAATTCCTTCATGTCTGCCTTGTCCATACGGCAGTCACGCTTCCGTGTCCCCGTTTGCCACAATTTAGGCAGACATTCTGGGATATGTCCTTTATCTTCCCAGAAGATTATAATGATTTTGGCTTTTGCCATTTTCACACTCCAGAAGCCTTTGGCCAAGCCTTGGCCTTCTAAAATATCGAAGTAAAGTGCGCCTTGCACTTCTTGCCTTATTACAAACTTTGGCTTTGTCTCTTTGAGAATAGCCATTAACTCTCCAAGAGTTTACTATTGCAATTTAGAACTTCTAAGATCTAGTGATAGATCTATGAAGATCCTTCAATTCCAATATCATACTATAAGGATCTAATCCTTAGTTCTGATTAAGGAATTAAAAAGTCTATTTGGCAAGCTAATTGGATTAAGCACTAAAGTTATCGTCACATGAATATTCCAAATATCATGTTCTACTATTTTCTCAACTCCAGGCTTAGGCCTAAGATGTTATTTTATCAAATAAAGTAACTTCTTAGATTTTCAGGACTATCCTGATGTTATATTCCCAATTTGAAAATTAAAGTTGTTTAAATACATTTTCACCCAGGACTATGTTTTAAACATTAATCTTTCAATTATCTTGATTATAATAGTCCAACTATTTAATCAACGATTTTAGGTACTATTTGTTATAATGATTAATATAGTCCAACTATATAATCAACTATAATTTAATAGGTTAAATTCAATTATATTGATTACTATAATCCAATTATAAAATCAACTATAATTCAATTTATTAATTCAAATATATTGATTACTATAATCCAGTTATATAATCAACTATAAATGAAATAGTTTGAATACAGTCCAACTATTTAATTAAAACAACTTTAATTACTAGTCCAACTAATATATTAATTTATTGACGAATAATTGGTAATGAGCGCGTATGACAAGTAACTAAACGAATATTGCAAATTTAATACTTGCCTCCCACTATTTTTCGGTGAGCCTCTAACCCTCTGTGGAGTACTCGGGAAACCTTGTTTCCTAGTGGGCTAGGATCCCGTTAAATAACACACAATCTTGACTTTGGCCAACAAATTGTATGATAATTAACTAGGTAGATCTCTAAGATCAATTGGATCCCATCCAATTCCTAGATCCAGTAGGTGGACATCCAAGTCCGAAACATATATCTTATATATGCTAATATATCTAATATATTGCCTAACCTTTTTCCTCTAAATCAACTAATCCTTGGTTTTGGCACAACAAACTTATTGATCCCAGTTAAGCGGAACCAATTGACCTTGGAAAGCTTCGTAATCAATGTCGATGGACAAGAATGGATCTTGACTTTGGCCAACAAATCACAACTTGGACAAGACACCAATATGGAACAAAGCTTTCATGATTCAAACACATCCTCGACAGACAAAGGTCTTGACTTTGGCCAACAAACCAATGCCAATCTTGGATCTTGAGTAATAATCACTCAATGGAAGGAAAAATGCTTAATATGATGTTGAGGGTTTTTCGCGTGCAATTGGCAACCAATTAATTATCTTTGTTAAGGTCTCATCATCATACACCCTTAAACATGCATTCTAAACACATAATAATGCGCATATAAATAAATAATAATGATATGCGGATGGATACTTAAACATTGTTACTAGAACAAATCTCTCACTTTCCTCTCTCCCGCTAGCACAAGTATTACTTCTACCCGATTACATAAAAATTCTAAAGAAACCTCATTTACATTGAGGGGAATAGGTGAGAAGAGAAATACCAAAAGTAAGGAGGTAATAGGCTGGACTCGCAGGTCCAATTAATAAATTCTAAATTTATTACAACAATTTCCAAAATTGCCCCACCCATCTAATATCCATCCGATATACATTATTCATGCATCGCAACCATGTATTCACACAAGCATGTTATCAATCAATCTAATCCAATTAATTAATCTGATAATTAATGACCATCCAATGTTCAAACAACGATTTGATTTTACGCGAGTCCAACTCGTTTTGTGAATAAGTACTCAAAGTAAGAATTCTTGAATTAAATTAACCTACAATATTAAATCGAATTTAATTTGTATTTAATACTAATTCACTATTTAATTCCAAATTAAATATTACACTTTATTAACGAACCTTTACGACTTAGATTCTAAAACTAACCGTTACGGGTCTCAAAGCCCGGTTAATTTAATTTAAAGTCCAATGGGCTTTTAATTAATTTCTAAGGCATGGACTTTTGGTCAATTTGGGTCAAACCCAAATACCAAAGCCCATTTAAGGAATCACCCTTATTTGCCAAGAAACCAATTTTGGCCCATTATGCCCAATTAATATTAAAGGTCCATTAAGTCATAATTTGACTTTATGGATATGGTTTTGGGCCCAATTGGATCCAACCAATTTAGCCTAAACCCATCTTGGTACAACCAAGCCCATTAAAGCCCAATTACAACTTTTAAGGCCCAATTCCAAAATAAGCCCAATTAATTAAATTATAAAAATTCCAAATTTTATAATCTAATTAACCAAAGTGTATTGTCATAATTAATTACCCAAATTAACATTTCCAAAACACAAATTTTTACAATTAATTATGCTCATTAACATCAAAACATGTCCAACACATTTTAATCAAAAATCAAACCCATTTCATGCTTCTATGTCACGACAATGGTAGGGTTTTCTTTGTCCTATTCGGTTTTAATCAAATCAAATCCAATTCAACATTACCCAATTGATTTTCAAGTCATCCAATGAATCAAAAATCAAAAATACCAAGACATTAGGGTATCTCTAAAATTCGGCCAAGCCTCATAAATTGGGGAAAAATTGATCCAATCAAATTTTATGAATTTGATCATGCAAAACTTCAATTAAACATCATTTAAGCATTCTCAATCAAACAATTTCACCAAATCATTCTCAAATTGATTTTACCCAATTTAACCCTAAATTCAAGTTTCATGCTCAACTTCGCTCTAATACCATTGTTGGGATTCTACGGTCTAACCGGGATCGTTTTAAGCAATGAAACATACATGTGAATACTCGAAGAAGTTGCAGAATACTTACATCGATCGGCTTTTGCGATGCGAGGGACAATAAAAATCTTTTCTTGGCTCATTGAGCTCTCGGCAGTAGCAGATTTTTGGGCTCCAAAATTCAGTCATCACCTCCAAGTGTGCTCCAATGATGCTCCAAGCTCCAAGCTATGTTACTGGTGATTCCAAGCTCACATGTGCGGTTCTCTATCTCCTTAGGATGGCCCTTAAGTGTGCTAGCACAAGAAGATTGCCACAATCTTCTCTTTGGCTTCTCATTTTACTCGGCCAAGCAAGAAAACAATAAGAAGAATGGCTTCCAAAGCCGAATGGGAGAGAAGGAGGGAAATGGTTCCCAAACCGTGAATGATGGTGAGAGAGAGAAAAGAAATTGTGTTATATATTTTTTTTTGATTTTCCAAAAATGAAAATAAAAAAATAACCAATTTCCAAATCCAAAAGGTCAAGGCATTAAAGCCAACCAGTTCCATCAACTATTCACATCACAATGACAAGTGGTCATGTCACTCAAAGTGACTATACATCACATCAATCGATTGACTAGTGATTTGACGTTTGATGTGACTTGTGGGCCGCACTTGAATTCGAAATGCGAGTGCACCCGCAAACACTCCCGGGCTCGGGTTCGTTAATTCCAAATTAACCAATTTTCCGTTGCGACATAATTAAATAATTATGCCTAGCAAAATCACTATTCACGTCGCTTACGAATTAATTCTAAATTAACTAGTTCGCCCGAATTAAAATCTAATTTTAATTCCGCGTCGAAATCCAATTTCGTATAATATATCGAATATATTATTTTAATCGATTAATTCCAAATTAATCGTTATCTCTCTTTCAATAATATTTTATCCCAGATAAAATATCTTCGTAATTAATCCCAAATTAACTTTCTCTCTCATCTAATTCATCTCAGATTAATAAAGTGCAAGTCATACGTCATCGGTGAATCTTCGGGAAGCGACCCATGAAGTCCCCGGATATGTTGGCAGTAAATCCGATCGTCGGACTATCCGAACACGTAAGTATCTAGTACTACATTTTTATCGATTGACAAGACAAGGTTGGATTCTAGTAAAGTGCCATGCCTACCTAATTCTCCAGAAATATCCTTACAAGAATATGTGATTTGTATCAGGCGTAGTATACGTAGTATTGCGTACCTCGATCCAGTATCAGATGTCACGTGCAAGGCATGGGGCTAGAAATGTGTCTGCCCCGTACGAAGCACATATCGGATCTCTGGTAACTAGTCTCCATAATCAGATAAATATGACCTAGTCATAATATCTCGATAGCTGCAACATATAAGAGAACGAGTTCTGTATCCTACGTGATCATCATCTCCACTATGACTAGAGTCATACTTCCATCTCGACATCACACCCAATATACTACGATTCTCAATATACCCAGAAGAGGCGTACACAGAACCTGTTAAAGCCTTGGACGACCAAAACCAAAGTATATTGATTGTCGCAAGTCTCAGGTTAAGACCAAATACACCTACCCTGATTCGGACTTCCATAGACACATAGTCATACTACCAATGGAATTTCGTGGGGTCTACCTAGAGCGAAGCTGTTTTCCGTACCATCGGTAAAACACAACCTCCTACTACACTTGCATGAGTATCCTATGCCCAAATATATGAGAACTATGTCGTTATGCCCTCACAACGCGCACAAGTGTAATACTAGTCTTTTTGGCATTATCGATGTCCATTCTCGAAAATACTCTTACTAGGGATATTTAATGATTAAACCTTCGTGGATTGATACTGACTCATATCATCCCAATCCAGGAACTAATCATATGGAACTTTCATCATTTATACATCTTGGTGATCTAATCACAAATGATAAAAGAACAATTTCCTTTGTCACATAGTTAATTTGTACAACAACACCATGATCTGTACAAATAGTGACGCTATGGGTCATAACTGTCGAACACTTAATCCAGGAACCAATCATATGGACCTTTCATCATTTATACATCTTGGTGATCTAATCACAAATGATAAAAGAGTAATTTCCTTTGTCACATAGTTAATTTGTACAATAATACCATGATCTGTACAAATAGTGACGCTATGGGTCATAACTGTCCAACAATCTCCCACTTGGCCTATAGCCAGTTACTCAAGTGTCCTACACCCGAACTATGTACGGTTCGCTCAAAATTCTGCTGAGATAATGATATCGTCAGCAGATTTGCATGACTATCATCTGATGCGATTTATTCGATCATCACATTGCCACGATGTATGATCCGAACTTTTCAGATGAATATCGAACTATATATCTGGATCGTTGATGAGACTATTAATTCTTTAGCCTGCGTTGTAGCCTAGCTCAGTTGCTAACATAAATATATCTAATCTAATTAGATTAATTATCAATCCAGAAGGCTTCTATTGCTGCCTCAGCTGCAGCAATAACCCGCTTTTGTTGTTTATTTCCTTAACAGTATCTTGCTTGGAAGATCAGCTAATTGTTCCGTTATTCAAACTGTATAGTACCGTTGTTACGACTTATAGTCGATTTTATCGGTTTGGAAACTTTTAGTAGTGAACCTAGTCACTTCAAGTTCTCCTTCTCCATAGTATAAGAAAGCATCCTTAGTTCCTCTAAGATACTCAAGGATGTTCTTAACATCAATCCAATGACTATCATTTGGATTGGCCCGATTTTGAATCCATATGGTCAAAGCATATGAGACACCAGGTCACGTACATTTTTCAATGTACGAGTTCTCGGAGAGTGCTAACAACTTTTAGATCTATCCCAGTAGATCTTTATTCCAAGAATAAAGGTTGTTTCTCCCAAGAATTCTACGGAGAATTTTCATGAAAGCCAAGCTTTCACCGATTATAATTATGGGAATATCATTTCCAGGAAATGATATATCATTATTATATAAGACATTTATTGTCAGTGCGCTCCCATTAACCCTCTTATATACATAAGAATCATTTTCATTTTGAATTAAATCATATACCATTATGATTACATCAAAACGATATCGTTCCAAGAACGCAATGCTTGCTTCAATCCATTCATGGATCGAATAACCTGCAAACCTTGTTTGCTAGTTATTATTACGACAAAACCGTCATGAAGTTGTAAACATCCTCCAAAAGGTTTTCGTTAAGGAAAACAGTTTTGGCATTTAGCTGCCACATTTCATAAATGAAACATGCAGCATTAGCAAGCATTATCTAAATGGATTTACCGTGGCAACAGGTAAAAGGTTTCGTCGTAATCAACACAATGTTGATAACGATACCTTTTTGCTACAAGCCTAACTTAGTATGTTTGTATGTTGCCTTCCATGTATGTCTTCCTTGAAGACTGATATAGTACCAATAGGCACAATGTCTTCCGGTACAACAACTAGTGTCCAAACTTGGTTGTTATACATGGAATCCATTTCAGATATCATGGCACGTTGCCATAATAGAGAGTCGATACCTTGTATCACTTCCTCATACGTAGTCAGTTCGTATTCCTCAACAAGATTGACATCCTTTCGAGGTGAGATCAGAAACCCATACCTCAGGTTTTTTTCTGACTTTCTCCGACTTACGCGGTTCTTGTGTATTCGAAGATTACTGGTTTAGTTTCATCCTTGATGAACTATTTGTGTTCCATTAAGGAATCAGTGCCTGGAATAGTATTACTCCGATTTTCATCGAGTTTTACTTTCCTCTCACTTACCACTGCATATAGGTATTCCTCTTAGGAAAACCGCATGGTGAGCAACAATTATATTGTTCTCATGTGAGTTGTATAAGTACTATACTTTGGTATCCCTAGGATAACCTACAATTTATGCACTTATCTGATTTGGGTTTTAGTTTGGTATCATCCAAACTTATGCCCAACATTCCCAAATCTTCAGGAATGAGAAACCCGGTTTCTTTCCTGTTCATATCTAAAATGAAATCTGTCAAACAGATTTTTATGGAACCTTATTCAAAATAAGTTTTGCACTGTTTATAAGTATCTGTTGAAGAAAATGGTAGCTCAGAGCGACTCATGATTAACCTTATCATGTCCAACAAAATTCGGTTTCTCCGTTCAGACACACCATCAAATTGACGTGTTCCGGGAGGAGTCCCCATTGAAAGAATACTATACTCTTTCAAGTATTTGAGAAACTTATTGCTAAAGTATTTTCATCATGGTTTGACCGTGACGATTAAATACTTTAGCCGATCTGTTTGTCTACTTCGTGTCGAAACTCTTAAAGTTTCTGATTTATGTTTCAAAAGAAAGACGTAACCATAACGCGATGCCACATCCGTGTAGGTCACAAAACATTCATATCCACCTCTAGCCTAGCTAGACATGGGCCCACTTGCTTCATTATGAACTATGACTAACAGATCGGTGGCACTTAAACTTTTACCAAGTAAAAGGTGTTTTAGGCACTTTGCCCAATAAACTAGATTCGTAGACATTATTTGATTGAATCAAATTTGTCCTAGTACCCACTCTTCGAAAGTGTGGATATACGAGTTTTGTTTAATTGTGTCCCAGACAACAATGCCATATTTAAGTTTTAACTGATCAAATCAGTTTGAGCTATTTGTTTGTCATGTTATATGTTTGAGATTTATTTATATTCAAAATATAAATACTGTTATTCACATCTAATGTGTTTATCTCAATATCATCTTTATATAATAAAACACTTTAGTGTTCTAGAATATAAAGGTATACCCGCAACGGGTTAAACCTTGATACAGAGATAATGTTTCTAGTCAAACTAGTTTCATTATAACAGTTTCCTAATTTAAGTACACACCCGAATGGTAGTTCTTAAACTTAGGTATCTACGGTTAAAACAGCGACTTTCGTCCCGTTTCCAATTCGTAGGTAAATCTCAAGTGAAGTCAGTATCATTCTTTTTAGCAGATTCTGCACATCAATACATATTTATATACCACCCTCAGTATCTAAAATCCAATTTTAATACTAGTAGTGAACATATTTATGACAAACATATTTGAAGTCAGAGTCTTACACCGTCTTCAATTCCTTCATGTCTGCCTTATCCATACGGCAGTCACGCTTCTGTGTCCCCGTTTGCCACAATTTAGGCAGACATCTTGGGATATGTCCTTTATCTTCCCAGAAGATTATAATGATTTTGCCTTTGCCCCTTTTCCACACTCCAGAAGCCTTTGGCCAAGCCTTGGCCTTCTGGAATATCGAAGTAAGGTGCGCCTTGCGCTTCTTGCCTTATTGCAAACTTTTGGCTTTGTCTCCTTGAGTATAGCCATTAACTCTCCAAGAGTTTACTATTGCAATTTATTACTTCTAAGATATTAGGATAGATCTATGAAGATCCTTCAATTTCATTATCATACTATAAGGATCCAATCCTTAGTTCTGATTAAGAAATTAAGGAGTCTATTTGGCAAGCTTAATGGATTAAGCACTAAAGTTATCATCACATAAATCTTCCAAAGATCATGCTCTACTATTTGCTTAACTCCGGGCTTAGGCTCGAGACGTCACTATATCAAATAAAGTAACTTCTCGACTTTCAGGACTATCCTGAAGTTTTATTCCCAATTTGAAAATTAAAGTCGTTTAAATACATTTTCACCCAGGATTATGTTTTAAACACTAATCTTTCCATTATCTTGATTCTAATAGTCCAACTATTTAATCAACGATTTAGGTACTATTTATTATAATGATTACTATAGTCTAACTATATAATCAACTATAATTTAATAGGTTAAATTCAATTATATTGATTACTATAATCCAATTATAAAATCAACTATTAATTGAAATAGTTTTAATACAGTCCAATTGTTTATTAAAACAACATTAATTATTAGTCCAACTAATATATTAATTTATATTGACGAAATAATTTGAATGAGCACGTATTGCAAGTAACTAAACGAATATTGCAAATTTAATACTTGCCTCCCACTATTTTTCGGCGAGCCTCTAACCCTATGTGGAGTACTCGGGAAACCTTGTTTCCTAGTGGGCTAGGATCCCATTAAATAACACACAATCTTGACTTTGGCCAACAAATTGTATGATAATTAACTAGGTAGATCTCTAAGATCAATTGGATCCCATCCAATTCCTAGATCCAGTAGGTGGACATCCAAGTCCGAAACATATATCTTATATATGCCAATATATCCAATATATTGCCTAACCTTTTTCCTCTGAATCAACTAAGCCTTGGCTTTGGAACAACAAACTTAGTGATCTCAGTTAAGCGGAACCCATTGACCATGGAAAGCTTCGTAATCAATGTCGATGGACAAGAAGTGATCTTGACTTTGGCCAAGAAATCACAACTTGGACAAGACATCGATATGGAACAAAGCCTTCGTGATTCAAACACATCCTCGACGGACAAAGGTCTTGACTTTGGCCAACAAACTAATGCCAGTCTTGGATCTTGAGTAAGAATCACTCAATGGAAGGAAAAATGCTTAATATGATGTTGATGGTTTTTCAGGTGTAATTGGCAACCAATTAATTATCTTTGTTAAGGTCTCATCATCATACACCCTTAAACATGCATTCTAAACACATAATAAGGCGCATGTAAATAAAATAATAATGATATGCGGATGGATACTTAACACATTGTTCCTAGAACAGATCGCTCTCTTTCCTCTCTCCCGCTAGCACAAGTATTACTTCTACCCGTTACATAACACTTCTAAAGAAACCTCATTTACATTGAGGGGAATAGGTGAAAAGAGAAATGCAAATAGTGAAAGAGGTAATAGGCTGGACACGCAGGTCCAATTAATAAATTCTAAATTTATTACAACAATTTCCAAAATTGCCCCACCCATCTAATATCCATCCGATATACATTATTCATGCATCGCAACCATATATTCACACAAGCATGTTATCAATCAATCTAATCCAATTAATTAATCTGATAATTAATGACCATCCAATATTCAAACAACGATTTGATTTTGAGCGAGTCAAACTCGTTTTGCGAATAAGTACTCAAAGTACGAATTCTTGAATTAAATTAAAATACAACATTAAATCCAATTTAATATGCATTTAATACTAATTCACTATTTAATTCCAAATTAAATATTACACATTTATTAACGAACCTTTACGACTTAGATTCCAAATCTAATCGTTACGGGTCTCAAAGCTCGATTAACATCCAATGGGCTTTTAATTAATTTCTAAGGCATGGACTTTTTGGTCAATTGGGTCAAACCCAAATACCAAAGCCCATTTAAGGAATCACCCTTATTTTCCAAGAAACCAATTTAGGCCCATTAGGCCCAATTAAATATTAAAGGTCCATTAGTCATAATTAGACTTTATGGATATGGTTTTGGGCCCAATTGGATCCAACCAATTTGCCTAAACCAATATTTGTACAACCAAGCCCAATTAGCCCAATTACAACTTTACAAGCCCAATTTCCAAAATAGGCCTAATTAATTAAATTACCAAATTCCAAATTTTATAACTCAATTAACCAAAGTGTATTGTCATAATTAATTACCCAAATTAATATTTCCAAAACATCAATTAGCCTAATTAATTATGCTCATTAACATCAAAACATGTCCAACACATTTTAATCAAAAATAAAACCCATTTCATGCTTACTAGTCTCGGCAATGGTAGGGATTTCTTTGTCCGATTCGGTTTTAATCCAATCAAATCCAATTCAACATTACCCAATTGATTTCAAGTCATCCCATGAATCAAAAATCAAAAATACCAAGACATTTAGGGCATAGTCATTCTCGGCCAAGCCTAGAATTTTGGGGGAAAATGATCCAATCCAATTTTCATGGAATTGATCCAATACAACTTCAATGAAACATAATTTAAGCATACTCAATTAATTAATTTAATCAAATCATGCTCAAAATTAATTTACCAAATTTTAACCCTAAGTTCAAGTTTCATGCTCAATCTCACTCTGATACCATTGTTGGGTTTGTACGGTCTAACCGAGATCGATTTAAGCAAAGAAACATCATGCGAATACATCAAAGAAGTTGCGGAATACTTACAATGATTGGTTGAGCGATGCGACGAAAACAAAAACTTCAAGCTCCCCTCCATGGGGTTCACGGCAGTGGACTATTTTTTAGCTCCCCAAATTCGGCCATGGATGATCCATCAAGCTCCAAGCTTTGGTTGATGATTCCATGCTCACGGGTGCGGTTCCCTATCACCTTCGTAAGACTCCTAAAGTGTGCTAGCACTCTGGAAATTTATCTAGATTAATTTGAGCTTTTAATAATATTTTATCCAAGATAAAATATCTCTGTAATTAATCACAGATTAATTTTCTCTCTCATCTAATTAATCCCAGATTAATAAAGTGTGAGTCATACGTCATTAGTGAATCTTCGCGAAGCGACCCATGAGATCCCCGGATATGTTGGTAGTAAATCCGGTCATCGGACTATCCGAAAACGTACGTACCTAGTACTACATTTGTAATGATTTACAAGACAAGGTTGGCTTCTAGCAAAGCACCATGCCTACCCAATTCTCCAGAAATATCCTTACAGGAATATGTGATCTATATCAGGTGTAGTATACGTAGTACTGCGTATTACGATCCATCATCGGATGTCACGTGCTAGGCCTGGGGCTGGAAATGTGTCTGCCCCGTACGAAGCACATATCGAATCTCTGGTAACTAGTCTCTATAATCGGATAAACATGACCTAGTCATAATATCCCGATAGCTGTAGCATATAAGAGAACAAGTTCCGTATCCTACGTGATCATCATCTCCATTATGACAGGAGTGATACTTCCATCTCGACATCACACCCAATACACTACGATTCTAGCTGTTAAAGCCCTGGACGACCAAAACCAAAGTACATTGATTGTCGCAGGTATTAGCGGTGCAAGTCTAAGGTTAAGACCAAATACACCTACCATGATTCAGACTTCCATAGACACATAGTCATACTACCAATGGAATTTCGAGGGGTCTATACAGAGCGAAGCTGTTTTCCGTACCATCGGTAAAACACAACCTCCTTATTAAATTTGCATGACTATCTTATACCCAAATATATGAGAGCTATGTCGTTATGCCCTCACAACACGCCCAAGTGTAATACTAGTCTTTTTCGCATTATCGATGTCCAATCTCGATAATACTCTGACTAGGGATATTTAATGATTAAACCTTCATGGATTGATACTGTTTCATATCATCTCAATCCATGAACTAATCATATGGACCTTTCATCATTTATACATCTTGGTGATCTAATCACAAATGATAAAAGAGAAATTTCCTTTATCACATAGTTAATTTGTACAACAACATCATGATCTGTAAAAATAGTGACGCCATGGGTCATAACTGTCCAACATGGCTTTCATGAAAATTCTCCGTAGAATTCTTGGGAGAAACAACCTTTATTATAGGAATTTGGATCTACTGGGATAGATTTAAAAGTTGTTGGCACTCTCTGAGAACTCATACATTGAAATAAATGTATGCGACCTGGTGTCTCATATGCTTTGAGCATATGGAGTCACAATCAGGCCAATCCAATTGATAGTCACTGGATTGATGTTAAGAACATCATTTAGTATCTTAGATGAACTAAGGATGCTTTCTTATACTATGGAAAATGAGAACTTGAAGTGACTGTGTTCACTGCTACAAGGTTCCTAACCGATAAAAATAACTATAAGTCGTAACAAAGGTACTATACAGTTTGAATAACGGAACAGTGAGCTGGAAATCTTCCAAGCAAGATACTGTTACCGAATAAACAACAAAAGTGAAATATTATTGCAGCAGAGGCAACAATAGAAGCCTTTTGGATTGATAATAATCCTAATCAGATTAGGATTAGTTCTGTTAGCAACTGATCTAGGCTACAGCACAGGCTAAAGAATTAATGGTCTCATCAACGATCCAGATATATACTTCAAATATTCATGTGATTAGTTCGGATCATACATCGTGGCGATGTGATGATCGAATAAATCGCATCAGATGATAACCATGCAAATCCGCTGACGAAAGCCTTTCCTCATCAGAAGTTTGAGCGAACCGTACATAGTTCGGGTGTAGGACACTTGAGTGATTGGCTATATGCCAAGTGGGAGATTGTTGGACAATTATGACCCATAGCATCACTATTTGTACAGATCATGGTGTTGTTGTACAAATTAACTATGTGACAAAAGAAATTACTCTTTTATCATTTGTAATTAGATTACCAAGATGTATAAATGATAGAAGGTCCATATGATTAGTTCCAGATTAAGATGATAAGAGACAGTATCAATCCAAGAAGGTTTAATCATTAAATATCCCTAGTCGTAGTATTATCAAGATTGGACATCGATAATGCGGAATAGACTAGTATTACACTTGTGCGCGTTGTGTGAGCATAACAGCATAGCTCTCATATATTTGGGTATATGATACTCATGCAAGTGTAATAGGAGGTTGTGTTTACCGATGGTACGGAAATAGCTTCTCTCTGGATAGACCCCTCAGAATTCCATTGGTAGTATGACTATGTGTCTATCGAAGTCCGAATCAGGGTAGGTGTATTTGGTCTTAACCTGAGACTTACACCACTAATACTTGCGACAATCAATATACTTTGGTTTTGGTCGTCCAGGGCTTTAATAGATTCTGTGTACGCCTCTTCTGGGTATATTGAGAATCGTAGTGTATTGGGTGTGATGTCAAGATGGAAGTATCACTCCAGTCATAGTGGAGATGATGATCATTTAGGATACGGAACTGGTGCTCTTTTATGCTGCAGCTATCGGGATATTATGACTAGGTCATGTTTATCCGATTATAGAGACTAGTTACCATAGATCTGATATGTGCTTCGTACGGGGCAGACACAATTCCAGCCCCAGGCCTTGCACGTGACATCTGATCCTGGATCGAAATACGCAATACCACGTATACTACGTCTGATATAGATTACATATCCCTTTAAGAATATTTCTGGAGAATTGGGTAGGCACGGTGCTTTGCTAGAAGCCAACCATGTCTTGTAAATCGGTAAAAACGTAGTACTAGGTACGTACGTGTTCTGATAGTCTGAACCGGATTTACTGCCAACATATATGAGGATCTCATGGGTTGCTTCCCGAAGATTCACCGATAACGTATGGCTCGCACTTTATTAATCTGGGATTAATTAGAAGAGAGAGAAAATTAATCTGGGATTAATTACGGAGATATTTTATCTGGGATAAAATATTATTTAAAGAGAGAGATTGTTTAATTTGGAATTAATCGATAAAATAATATATTCGATATTTTATACGAAATTGGATTTCGACCCGGAAATAAAGTTAGATTTTAATTCAGGCAAACGAGTTAATTTAGAATTAATTCTTTAGCGACGTGAATAATAATTTTGCTAGGCATATCATTTATGAGGTTCCATAGTGGCTTAGGGATTGCTGAATGATGATAGGGGCACTTTGGGAATTGGAATAAATAAAAAAAAAATTATAAATAGTAACGTGAATAGTAAATTTTTTTATTTGTTATTTGTTTTGAATTCTAATTAGGCCCAAACTCTTATTAGGGTTTTATAATCTCATTAAACCAATAAATTAATATCCAATGGCTAAGATTAAATTAGCATTTATCCCACATCGGATTCTTAATTAATTTTGTTGTCTTTGGAGCACCTATATAAACCCAAAGAATTCTTTACAAATATTTACACCAAAACCTTTCATATCTTGGGTTTATATAAGTGAGCAACTCTAAAGTTAAAAGAGTAAGCCATTTATTTTGAGGATCCTTAAGTCTAATTGACTAGAGGAACCTCAAGCTGAAAGTTTTGAGATATTTGCCTAAGCTAGCACCAAGGGCAAAATACCCGTGCACTCAAGACGTAGTCTTACCGTTGAGTTTTGGCTTTGGTGTGTGCACCTTTGGATGCCACACACTTGGGCGGCTCTTGGAACGTAGAAGAGCTTGCTGAGTTTGAGGAAAGCTTGTAGATTGGAGGGAGGACTGGAGGAGTCTTCGGTTCAAGTAAGTCATTTTCTTTCTTTATTTTAATTAGAGTTCTTATGATAGTTAGCATGTTTAGGTTTATGTTCTTTGCCTGTTTTATGAGTTTTTATGCTTAGAATATATATATAGTAACATGCCAAGGCTTGAAGAATAATCAAAACAAATGGGTCTTAGGCAAAGGGATATCGGCATCATAATTTTTTATAATTTTCCGCTGTTCACTCGCGGCCGCTTCCCAACTGTGGTATCAGCGCGCCATTTGTGTTTTAATTAGTTCTCTCTCACTTGAACTCGAAATTGGGTGTGTAAAGGCTAGTTGGAATGCTAACACCCTGAACTTAATTTTAGCCACAAGTTTTGCATGATTTTGTTAAGATTTGAATTGTGAAATTCCATTTAAGGTTCACACATCTGTAAAAAAATGTGAATAGTAAATTTATTTGAATAAAATAAAATGCAATATCCTAATTAAATATTAATCAAAGTTATTTAATGCCTAAAATAATTCCAACATATTAAAACTCATATGCTTGATGATTCTATGTATGATTAGAATTGGCATGATTATTTTATGGTGCAAGCATCTAGAGACTTTCTAAGGAAATAGAGAGTGTATTGTTTATCCCTTAGCTAAGTAATTATTCTGTGATGAACTTAGAGATTTATTACCTTTAAGGCTAATAAATATAAATCACTTGTTTATAATAAAAGACATTATAAAAGATACAAGTGGGTGTCCACAAGGACTAGCAAAAGTTATGGCATGTTTGATTTCTAACCCAATGATCAAGAAATTGTGATTTATATAATAAATTGGTTGAAAACCTACCTAATTATCATATTTTATAACGACCGGCCCTAGTCAGAGTTATGAAATGATGATAATGGGATCCTTGCCCCCAAGAAATCCATCATATTGGGGTTGATGCGATTTGCTTAAAATTTTAAAACAATTGAGTGGGAGCAACTTCATAATATTAAAAGCCATGTTATTATGAAACATTAATGAAAACATATTCCTAATTTTACCATTCTCTCTTAACAGGTGGGTTAAAATATTTCACAAACATTCTAATGGGAAACAGAGTATCACTTCGTTCCATCCTTGATGATCATAAGCTCAAAAGGGACAACTACAATGACTGGTTTAGAAACCTTAAAAATATCTTACGACAAGAAAATATTTTCTATGTTCTTGAAAGACCATTTCCCCTTGAACCCACAGAAAATGCTGACCAAAATACATTTGATACTGGGAAGAAACACGTCGATGATGATGAGCAAGCAGTTTGCATAATGCTTGGCTATATGTCGGACGAACTTCAGAAAGGTCACGAAGATATGGATGCTCAAACCATCATCTTTCACTTGAATGAGTATTATGCAACTTTCGTTCATACCGTGAGATTCCAAGTGTCATGTGCCTTATTCCAAACAAGGTACAATGAAGGATCTGTTAGTGGACATGTGCTTAAGATGATTAGCCACATTGAAAAATTGGCCAACCTCGGGTTCATCATGGATCATGAGATAGGTCACGATCTAATTCTTTAGTCCTTACCAAAAGACTTCTCTAACTTTATTATGCAGTTTCATCTGTCTGATAAAGAAGCTACTTTAGCAGTATTACACAATCAAATAAAGAAAGCAGAGAAGGATATGAAATCAGAGCTTAATACCTCCATCATGCTTATGGGTATGACCTGAAGCCACGAGGCCCAAAGAAAAATAAATGCAAGGCTAAGGCTCCAGATCACCTAAAGCCCAATGGTAAGTTGGAGAAGAAAAATGGGAAAGGGGAAATGTTTCTTTTGTGGAAAGAAGGGTCATTGGAAGAAAGACTGTAGATCCTTGAAAGCCAAGAAAGCTAGGGAAGCCCAAGAGGTCAAGAAGCCCAATGCTTCAGGTATGTTGTATATGATTGAACTATATTCTCAAAACTCTGAACCTTCTACTTGGGTGCTTGACACCGGTTGTGGGACTCACTTATGTAACAATGTGCAGGGCCTGAGAAACAGTAGGAGACTCCGTCATGAGGAGGTTGACTTACGCATGGGTAATGGAGCAAAACTGGCTGCATTGTGCATGGGGACTTATTCATTAGTTTTGCCGAATGGTTTAGTTTTATACTTAGAAGATTGTGTTTATGTACCTTCTTTAGTAAATAACATCATTTCAATTTCTCCTTTATCTAATAAAGGCTTTTCATCCCTAATAAGTTGTAATGAATGTTCTATTTATTTCAATGAAATAAAATATGGAGATGGTATTTTGAATAATGGTATCTATGTTTTACAAACTAACAATGGATGTTCAACCTCTAATATATATAATGTTAACTCGAATAATCTCAATGAATCACTTCTATGGCACAGTCGCTTAGGTCATATCATTGAAACAAGATTAACTAAGCTACATAAGGATGGGTATTTCAGACCCTTCAAATATGAACCTTATAGAACTTGTGAGTCTTGTTTACTTGGTAAAATGACCAAATTACCCTTCAAAGGTAAATGACAGCGTGCAGTGGAGACATTTGAACTTATACACTCTGATGTATGCGGACCAAAGTCAGTCACCGCTAGAGGTGGATTCTCATACTTCATTACCTTTATCGATGATCACTCGCGATATTGTATGTGTACCTTATGCGGTACAAATCTGAAGCCTTTGAGAAATTCAAAGACTTCAAAGCTGAAGTAGAAAACCAGCTTAATAAAAGTATTAAGTCACTAAGGTCTGACCGATGTGGTGAATACTTAAGCGACGAATTTCAAGATTACTTGAGACTCATCTGGGAACTCCACAACATAATGGGGTCTCCGAAAGGAGAAATCAAACATTATTAGATATGGTCCGATCAATTAAAGGCACGGATCTACCTCTTTCATTTTGGGGTCTTGCTTTAGAAAATGCAACACTACTTACTAAACCAAGTTCCTTCCAAGACTGTTAGTCAAACACCATATGAGTTATGGTCTGGGAAACGTCGTAGTCTTAGTTATCTAAGAGTTTGGGGATGTGACGCATATGTTAAGCTCACACAAACTAACAAATTGGATGATAGGGCAGTTAAATGTAAGTTTGTTGAATATGCCTTGAACTCAAAAGCATAAGTGTTCTACGTCCCAAATGAACAAAGAACATTTGTCTCACGAAATGCTAAATTTCTAGAGAATGAATTCCTTCTCAAGAAATATAGTGGGAGTAGACTTAACCTCGTTGAGGTACGAGAAGAACAAACTAACATAGAACTAAACCCCAGGCCCCTCAAATGGGCAGCGATGGAACAACCACAAGGTTATGAACTTAGAAGGTCTGGTAGGGAAAGATATTAGCTTGAAAGATATGGTTTTCATATTGATGAGGAACATGATCAGGTCATTGATAATGACGATCCCACCAGTTATGACGAAGCAATGCGTGACATTGATTCAGTCAAGTGGCTTGAGGCCATGAAATCCGAAATAGACTCTATGTATCAGAATCAAGTCTAAGAGTTGGTGGATGCACCTGAAGGGATAAAACCCATAGGTTGTAAGTGGATTTACAAGCGTAAAACTGATGTAGAAGGAAACATCCAAACCTATAAGGCTAGGTTGGTGGTGAAAGGTTATAGACAAATCCAAGGAATTGACTATGACGAAACCTTCTCACTTGTTGCAATGATAAAGTCCATTCGAATTTTACTGGCACTAGCTACAAACTTTGATTAACAGATTTGGCAGATGGATGTCAAACCAACTTTCCGCTGACGAAAGCCTTTCCTCAACAGAAGTTTGAGCAAACCTACATAGTTTGGGTGTAGGACACTTGAGTGATTGGCTATAGGCCAACTGGGAGATTGTTGGACAATTATGACCCATATCATCACTATTTGTACAGATCATGGTGTTGTTGTACAAATTAACTATGTGACAAAAGAAATTACTCTTTTATCATTTGTAATTAGATTACCAAGATGTATAAATGATAGAAGGTCCATATGATTAGTTCCGGATTAAGATGATAAGAGACAGTATCAATCCAAGAAGGTTTAATCATTAAATATCCCTAGTCGTAGTATTATCAAGATTGGACATCGATAATGCGGAATAGACTAGTATTACACTTGTGCGCGTTGTGGGAGCATAACAGCATAGTTCTCATATATTTGGGTATATGATACTCATGCAAGTGTAATAGGAGGTTGTGTTTACCGATGGTACGAAAACAGCTTCTCTCTGGATAGACCCCTCAGAATTCCATTGGTAGTATGACTATGTGTCTATGGAAGTCCGAATCAGGGTAGGTGTATTTGGTCTTAACCTGAGACTTGCACCGCTAATACTTGCGACAATCACTATACTTTGGTTTTGGTCATCCAGGGCTTTAACAGATACTGTGTACGCCTCTTCTGGGTATATTGAGAATCGTAGTGTATTGGGTGTGATGTCAAGATGGAAGTATCACTCCAGTCATAGTGGAGATGATGATCATGTAGGATACGGAACTGGTGCTCTTTTATGCTGCAGCTATCGGGATATTATGACTAGGTCATGTTTATCCGATTATAGAGACTAGTTACCAGAGATCTGATATGTGCTTCGTACGGGGCAGACACAATTCCAGCCCCAGGCCTTGCACGTGACATTCGATGCTGGATCGAAATACGCAATACCACGTATACTACGTCTGATATAGATTACATATCCCTTTAAGAATATTTCTGGAGAATTTGGTAGGCACGGTGCTTTGCTAGAAGCCAACCATTTCTTGTAAATCGGTAAAAACGTAGTACTAGGTACGTACGTGTTCTGATAGTCTGACGACCGGATTTACTGCCAACATATCTGAGGATCTCATGGGTTGCTTCCCGAAGATTCACCGATAACGTATGACTCGCACTTTATTAATCTGGGATTAATTAGAAGAGAGAGAAAATTAATCTGGGATTAATTACGGAGATATTTTATCTGGGATAAAATATTATTTAAAGAGAGAGAACGATTAATTTGGAATTAATCGATAAAATAATATATTCGATATTTTATACGAAATTAGATTTCGACCCGGAAATAAATTTAGATTTTAATTCGGGCAAACGAGTTAATTTAGAATTAATTCTTTAGCAACGTGAATAGTAATTTTGCTAGGCATAATTATTTAATTAAATTTGATTTAATTATGTCACAACGGAAAATTTGTTAATTCGAAATTAGCGAACCCGAGCCCGGAAGTGTTTGCGGGCCCACTCGCATTTCGAATTCAAGTGCGGCCCACAAGTCACATCAAGCGTCAAATCACTAGTCAATCAAATGATGGAAGTCACATCACTTTGAGTGAAGTGATGCTTGTCATCATTGATTGATGTGAATAGTTGATGGGGGTGGTTGAAGACTTAAAGTCTTATACCAAAATTTTGAATTTTGAAAAATTGTAATTGTTTTTGGTATTTGTTTTAGGAAATCAAATAAACCAATATACATAACACATTTTTTCTCTTCCCTCTTCTTTCTCATTACATGGTTTTGGGAACCCTTTTTTTTCCCTCATCTCCCTCTTGACTTTTGAAGACAAATTTCTCTCAATTTCTTGGCAAGACCGAGACATGTAAGAAGAAATAAGGAAGATTTGTGGAAAATCTTTCCAATGCTAGCACATGAAGAGTCATTCAAGGTGATAGGGAAACAAACCCTTGAGCATGGAATCACCAACACAAAGCTTGGAGCTTGGAGATACATCCACGGCGTTGACCGAAAATGATGGAGAACAAAGAAGCACCATTGTCGAGAGCTTCAAGGATTTTTTTTGTTCCTCACATCGCAAAAGTTTATCAATGTAAGTATGATTCCGCCATACTTCTTTTGAGTATTCACACATGTTTCTATGCTTAAATTGATCTTGGGACTAACCTAGAAACCCAATATCCTAATCCAATTAGGAGTTTAATAGATCCAAAATGCTTCTTTTGCTGCCTCAGCTGCAACAATATAATCCGCTTTTGTTGTGGAATCTGTTTGGGATATGCTTTATACCCAACTTGTGGATGGGCTATATGTATATGTATTTGTAATATTTTCTTTAATTAATAAAATGGATATCTTTATTATACGTGTCTTACATAACTTATATGAATCATCAAACACTGTAATAAAGCCCTTGGAGTAATAAGATGATGGCTTCCACGCCTTATGAGAATTATTACTCTTAAACGTTCCTAGTCACGGTTTTGTGAATAATCTGGGCATTTACAAAGCGGAGAGACTAGCATCATGATATGATCCGCCCTTAAGTGGGGTAGCCGATCTCATAGGTTACTATCGGATATCCGTCCGCTTGGTGTATCACATGGATGCATGAGTTGCTCGTGTCCATGGAACTGACCGCCGAAAGTTTTCACATGGAGTGTTTATCCCATGTGTCTGTGAGAACTTTCATGTATTGATTATATGACTAGTCCTTAGACTTGAGGTCTTTACAATCTTATATGTGGATCCAATAACTTTGACATTCTACTTCCCCGGGTCAAAAGATCCGATCATAAGGGCATAATTGGGTCATTTGTTGAAACACATGAAGTTTGTAATGATATAACAGAGAATCACCACTCTTTCGGATAATATTTTCTTACAAGAGTAGTATCCCAGTTCGCGGGTTGATATGTGTTATCAGTGTTTGAGACTGTGGCCTCATCGGAAGAATCATGTGAGATTCTTGGGTTAGCACGATTCATGACACTACCAACATTATACCTTTGACTATATGAGTAGACACTTTCCATACCCTATGTCAAATGGTGGGGATATAGTGAGGCGAGGGACCGTATCATATGTAAATCACATACAGAATGGGTATATATCTTTCCTTCTCATTTGGGGGCCTTGACATGTTGCTAGATGTCAACCTTGGTCATTGAAATCGAACGACCATCTGATCGGAGGATACTTTATGTTCGATTAAATTATCATGATTCATTTCATGTCCAACTTGAGGGGAACCCAAAAGGTCACACACAACAAAGTTGAAATCAATGGTTAACAGTGCATAGTATAAATTTAACAGCATATATGATTGTTGTAGGAATTTTTCATAAATGGTTCAATGCGTTTAATTATTGAACATATCATTTATGAGGTTCCATAGTGGCTTAGGGATTGATGAATGATGATAGGGGCACTTTGGGAATTGGAATAAATAAAAAAAAATTATAAATAGTAACATGAATAGTAAATTTTTTTATTTGTTATTTGTTTTGAATTCTAATTAGGCCCAAACTCTTATTAGGGTTTTATAATCTCATTAAACCAATAAATTAAGATCCAATGGCTAAGATTAAATTAGCATTTATCCCACATCGGATTCTTAATTAATTTTGTTGTCTTTGGAGCACCTATATAAACCCAAAGAATTCTTTACAAATATTTACACCAAAACCTTTCATATCTTGGGTTATATAAGTGAGCAACTCTAAAGTTAAAAGAGTAAGCCATTTATTTTGAGGATTCTTAAGTCTAATTGACTAGAGGAACCTCGAGTTGAAAGTTTTGAGATATTTGCCTAGGCTAGCACCAAGGGCAAAATACCCGTGCACTCAAGACGTAGTCTTACCGTTGAGTTTTGGCTTTGGTGTGTGCACCTTTGGATGCCACACACTTGGGCGGCTCTTGGAACGTAGAAGAGCTTGCTGAGTTTGAGGAAAGCTTGTAGATTGGAGGGAGGACTGGAGGAGTCTTCGGTTCAAGTAAGTCATTTTCTTTCTTTATTTTAATTAGAGTTCTTATGATAGTTAGCATGTTTAGGTTTATGTTCTTTGCCTGTTTTATGAGTTTTTATGCTTAGATATATATATAGTAACATGCCTAGGCTTGAAGAATAATCAAAACAAATGGGTCTTAGGCAAAGGGATATCGGCATCATAATTTTTTATAATTTTCCGCTGTTCACTCGCGGCCGCTTCCCAACTGTGGTATCAGCGCGCCATTTGTGTTTTAATTAGTTCTCTCTCACTTGAACTCGAAATTGGGTGTGTAAAGGCTCGTTGGAAAGCTAACACCCTGAACTTAATTTTAGGCACAAGTTTTGCATGATTTGGTTAAGATTTGAATTGTGAAATTCCATTTAAGGTTCACACATCTGTAAAAATGTGAATAGTAAATTTATTTGAATAAAATAAAATGCAATATCCTAATTAAATATTAATCAAAGTTATTTAATGCCTAAAATAATTCCAACATATTAAAACTCATATGCTTGATGATTCTATGTATGATTAGAATTGGCATGATTATTTTATGGTGCAAGCATCTAGAGACTTTCTAAGGAAATAGCGAGTGTATTGTTTATCCCTTAGCTAAGTAATTATTATGTGATGAACTTAGAGATTTATTACCTTTAAGGCTAATAAATATAAATCACTTGTTTATAATAAAAGTCATTATAAAAGATACAAGTGGGTGTCCACAAGGACTAGCAAAAGTTATGGCATGTTTGATTTCTAACCCAATGATCAAGAAATTGTGATTTATATAATAAATTGGTTGAAAACCTACCTAATTATCGTATTTTATAACGACCGGCCCTAGTCAGAGTTATGAAATGATGATAATGGGATCCTTGCCCACAAGAAATCCATCATATTGGGGTTGATGCGATTTGCTTAAAATTTTAAAACAATTGAGTGGGAGCAACTTCATAATAAAAAGCCATGTTATATGAAACATTAATGAAAACATATTCCTAATTTTACCATTCTCTCTTAACAGGTGGGTTAAAATATTTCACAAACATTCAATGGGAAACAGAGTATCACTTCGTTCCATCCTTGATGATCATAAGCTCAAAAGGGACAACTACAATGACTGGTTTAGAAACTTTAAAATATCTTACGACAAGAAAATATTTTCTATGTTCTTGAAAGACCATTTCCCCTTGAACCCACAGAAAATGCTGACCAAAATACATTTGATACTGGGAAGAAACACGTCGATGATGATGAGCAAGCAGTTTGCATAATGCTTGGCTATATGTCGGACGAACTTCAGAAAGGTCACGAAGATATGGATGCTCAAACCATCATCTTTCACTTGAATGAGTATTATGCAACTTCCGTTCATACCGTGAGATTCCAAGTGTCATGTGCCTTATTCCAAACAAGGTACAATGAAGGATCTGTTAGTGGACATGTGCTTAAGATGATTAGCCACATTGAAAAATTGGCCAACCTCGGGTTCATCATGGATCATGAGATAGGTCACGATCTAATTCTTTAGTCCTTACCAAAAGACTTCTCTAACTTTATTATGCAGTTTCATCTGTCTGATAAAGAAGCTACTTTAGCAGTATTACACAATCAAATAAAGAAAGCAGAGAAGGATATGAAATCAGAGCTTAATACCTCCATCATGCTTATGGGTATGACCTGAAGCCACGAGGCCCAAAGAAAAATAAAGGCAAGGCTAAGGCTCCAGATCACCTAAAGCCCAATGGTAAGTTGGAGAAGAAAAATGGGAAAGGGGAAATGTTTCTTTTGTGGAAAGAAAGGTCATTGGAAGAAAGACTGTAGATCCTTGAAAGCCAAGAAACCTAGGGAAGCCCAAGAGGTCAAGAAGCCCAATGCTTCAGGTATGTTGTATATGATTGAACTATATTCTCAAAACTCTGAACCTTCTACTTGGGTGCTTGACACCGGTTGTGGGACTCACTTATGTAACAATGTGCAGGGCCTGAGAAACAGTAGGAGACTCCGTCATGAGGAGGTTGACTTACGCATGGGTAATGGAGCAATACTGGCTGCATTGTGCATGGGGACTTATTCATTAGTTTTGCCGAATGGTTTAGTTTTATACTTGGAAGATTGTGTTTATGTACCTTCTTTAGTAAATAACATCATTTCAATTTCTCCTTTATTTAATAAAGGCTTTTCATCCCTAATAAGTTGTAATGAATGTTCTATTTATTTCAATGAAATAAAATATGGAGATGGTATTTTGAATAATGGTATCTATGTTTTACAAACTAACAATGGATGTTCAACCTCTAATATATATAATGTTAACTCGAATAATCTCAATGAATCACTTCTATGGCACAGTCGCTTAGGTCATATCATTGAAACAAGATTAACTAAGCTACATAAGGATGGGTATTTCAGACCCTTCAAATATGAACCTTATAGAACTTGTGAGTCTTGTTTACTTGGTAAAATGACCAAATTACCCTTCAAAGGTAAATGACAGCGTGCAGTGGAGACATTTGAACTTATACACTCTGATGTATGCGGACCAAAGTCAGTCACCGCTAGAGGTGGGTTCTCATACTTCATTACCTTTATCGATGATCACTCGCGATATGGTATGTGTACCTTATGCGGTACAAATCTGAAGCCTTTGAGAAATTCAAAGCCTTCAAAGCTGAAGTAGAAAACCAGCTTAATAAAAGTATTAAGTCACTAAGGTCTGACTGATGTGGTGAATACTTAAGCAGCGAATTTCAAGATTACTTGAGACTCATCTGGGAACTCCACAACATAATGGGGTCTCCGAAAGGAGAAATCAAACATTATTAGATATGGTCCGATCAATTAAAGGCACGGATCTACCTCTTTCATTTTGGGGTCTTGCTTTAGAAAATGCAACACTACTACTAAACCAAGTTCCTTCCAAGACTGTTAGTCAAACACCATATGAGTTATGGTCTGGGAAACGTCGTAGTCTTAGTTATCTAAGAGTTTGGGATGTGACGCATATGTTAAGCTCACACAAACTAACAATTGGATGATAGGGCAGTTAAATGTAAGTTTTTTGAATATGCCTTGAACTCAAAAGCATAAGTGTTCTACGTCCCAAATGAACAAAGAACATTTGTCTCACGAAATGCTAAATTTCTAGAGAATGAATTCCTTCTCAAGAAATATAGTGGGAGTAGACTTAACCTCGATGAGGTACGAGAAGAACAAACTAACATAGAACTAAACCCCAGGCCCCTCAAATGGGCAGCGATGGAACAACCACAAGGTTATGAACTTATAAGGTCTGGTAGGGAAAGATATTAGCTTGAAAGATATGGTTTTCATATTGATGAGGAACATGATCAGGTCATTGATAATGACGATCCCACCAGTTATGACGAAATAATACGTGACATTGATTCAGTCAAGTGGCTTGAGGCCATGAAATCCGAAATAGACTCTATGTATCAGAATCAAGTCTAAGACTTGGTGGATGCACCTGAAGGGATAAAACCTATAGGTTGTAAGTGGATTTACAAGCGTAAAACTTATTTTTTTTGTTTTCTTGTTTTTCAGGTTCTCAGAAATTACGTGAGACGAACCAGAAGCTTTGAACTCCGACCGCTTCACCCAGAAATTGAAAGAACCATCGGACCTCTGGAACACTAAATTATGTAAAAGTCTCTTCCGATAGTCGATTACAAATACCCAGTATAACCCAATTGAACCATATGTGTATGTCAACCAAATTACCGGGATTCATTAAGTTTAAGTTCCAATTATGGCTACCCCCGCCCGACATGTATATTTCTATCCTGTAAGGAAATCTATTAAAGAGTTATCTATCCTCAAGGAAGATCGTGGGCTATTGAGTCTAATGTCTTTAACCTAAAATCCATTTTCCAAAATTTGACGTCGTTGCCGGGGAGATGGTTTACAACTTAAAGGAGTGGGTTTGCTTGTTCAACAACGAATCGGTAACTTTGTTCCAATTTTTTAATATTTTATTTTATTTACTATTTGCTTATTTAGTTTATTTATTTTATTGACCTATTTAATTTATTTTAATTTTTTTAGTTCTTATTTAGATTTTTATATTTAATTAATTTTTTTATTTTTGTTTATAGTATTTTATTTTTGTGTTTATTTATTTCAACTTTAGTTTTTAATTTAGATTTTTATTGCTTATTTTATTTATTTATTTATTTTTATTGTTTCTCGTATTACTTGAGTTTAATAGCATGCCTAGACGTAGGGATATGTTTGGTAGGTTTGTTAGAACTGAAGTGGAAAATTCAGACTCAGACTTCGACAACATATTTGAAAATTATTTTTCCACACCATCCGTGTCTAGCGCACACAATATGAGTGAACACGAGAGACCACCCAGGAGGACTCTTGAAGAATACCTCCACCCAACTCGCACAGCTACACCTTCGTGTATCATGTTTCCCCCTAATGCACAACACATAGACTTTAGGCCTAAAATGATACAATATCTTCCAACTTTTCACGAGTTAGAGAGTGAGAATTCTTATGTGCACATTAGGGAGTTTGAAGAGGTAGTAGCAACCTTCCATGACCGTTTTGGGACTACCGACACAATTAGACTTAATTTCTTCCCATTTTCCCTTAAGGATAGAGCTAATAGCTGGTTGTATTCTTTGAAACCTATGTCAATAGGATCGTGGGGCGAGATGACTCAAGAATTCTTTAATAAATACTTCCCGCACCATAAGAAAAATGCCCTAAAAAGACAAATCTCCACCTTCTCTTAGAGAGAAAGTGAGATCTTTTATCAAACGTGGGAGAGGTATAAGGAGTTGTTAGCTAGTTTCCCTCACCATGGATATGAGAGTTGGCGTTTAGTAAGTTTTTTCTATGATGGACTGACCCCTAGGGAGCGCTAATTCGTTGAGACAATATGCAACGGTGAGTTCATCCGAAATAACCCTAAGGAGGCATTCGAGTATTTAGATGACCTAGCTAAGAAATCTCACACTTGGTTAGATAACACTGACAGGACACACACTACTTCTAGCAGGAGCGTACACCACTTTAGGGAAGAGGATAGTCTTAGGGCACAAGTTGAGCTATTGACAAAACAGATAGAAGCTTAAAAAGTCAGAAATAACAAGACTATGTATTCAGTAGCCCAGCTAGAACCCAAGAGTGTCCGGTATATGGTGAGATGAGAAGGATATATGAAGAACAATGTCATGCATTAGGGACGTACCAAAAGCCTTACACATTGTACTCAGACATCTATAATCCTAGTTGGAGGAACCATTCCAACCTTAGTTGGAAGCAGGAGTTTCATCAGTCGAGTCAAACACCACCACCTAGAGGTTATAGTGCTCTTCAGTATCACACAACTAGCATTCCTAGGAATTCTTTAGAGGATACAGTGTAAGCATTCGTGGAAGCCCAGAATAAAACAAATCAAAGGATTGAGTCATTGATAGCTCGGGTAGCTGAAGACCATAAGGAAATTAGGAGTCAAATCTCTAAATTTCCTAATGTCCTGAGTGTGCAAGAATAATGAAAATTTCTATCTCATACTCAACCAAACCCACAAGGCCAACACATGGCACAAGCTGATCACGAAGCAGCCAATGTAAAATGGTGTTAATGTTATATTCACTAGAAGTGGTAAGGAGGTAGGCTTGCAGGACATGTCCAACACCATATATGACCCCAAAGATAGTGGTGTAGGTACCCCTCAGGAAGAACCAGTGCCATATTTCCAACCAAGAGTACCTTTCCCACAAGCCCTTAGGCCCACAGTGAGAGTTCCAAATCCAAATGTTGAAAAACAATCACAGGGTGAGGATGAGTGTCATTACTTATACATGCTAGAAATAGTCTTGCGACAAACAGCTTCTCTACAACTTGAATAAAATCCTCTTGAACTGAAACTGGTCCCAAAGAACCGAAAAAAGAGGAAAATGAGAGTTTATGCTCAATTAAAGATGATACCCGGGAGATTAAAAATAAAGTTGAGCTAATGTTTCCTTATAAGCAGCCTAAAATTTCAACAATCCCCAGACCTTGGAGGATCAATGGATACACTACCACAACTAGACAGAAATTCCCTCTCGTGCCTTCATTAGTATGATAGATGGAAGCCACCATGAACAACTTAAGTGGTTACGTCTGGCTGAAGATGTTAAACTTAACGCTATCGGGGAGGCAACCCTTGCATTTGCATTTTATTTATTTTATTTTATTTACTTTAGTTTTATTTTATTGTGTGCTAATTGCATGTTTTTATTTTTATTGTTTGCATGAGTGTTTATGCATGAGTTAGTACAACCTACACAGCCACACAGCCAAAGTCTCACCAGCAGGAACCTGATCAACTCCGCGCCTGGTAGTGTTGTTCCTTAATTATTTTTCTTTATATTTATCTTACATTGAGGACAATGCAAGTTTTAAGTGTGGGGGTGTATTCATGTGCAAAATACATATTATTCTTATTAAAAAATTTGATTAATTTATTTTGTTTATTTTTAGTCCTTAATAGTTAAGCATAAGTCCAATAATGATATTGTTTGTTTTATGATGAAATCTTAGAAACGATAAGTCTTTTAATGCACTTTTATCTGATGCTTTGAATAGTTTATCTATGTTAGACTAGTAAGCACTTAATTATAGATTCTTAGCAGTGAAAGCCTGAGTATTTAGCAAGGTGATTTGAAGAAATTGCATATCGATGAGTGACCATTTGCTTAGATGTCTATTCTGATTTGCTTGTGTTATGATATGTGGTATGATTAAAAATAAAAGAAAAAGTCTCTAAAGAAAGAAAATAAACCACCTATAACCGATAAGCGTGAAGTTACCCATGGGCAAGTATTAGGACCACCATGAGGATAAATGCTACCTTAAAGGGTCGGTGTGTTGAGAAAAGAAAAAAATAGAAAAAAATTTCAAAAAAAAAATACAAGAAAAGAAAAGGAAAAAAAAAATCATACCCTATTGAGCACAGAAAAACAATTACAGAGCTTAATTGAGATATCTAGGTTGGTTTGACCCATCGATCCCAATTTTTAAACGAAATCGTTGAGTTGGCTTACCTAGGAATCAAGCTGTGATTAAACTTTTACACACACACTGTGAGTCTGACTTAGATGATTTATTCAAGGTCTTGGATTTGAGTTAAGTTGAGTACTTTGAAGGTTCTCTCGTTTCATTACTAGGCATTCTTTGAGGATAAAATTATGTGAAACTATTGGTACTATTTAATTTTTGTTTTTGCATGATTGTGTGTCTTCGATGACGTTTGTGAGTGTCGTCGTTGTAGGCCCTCACGAGACTATAACTCATCCACTAGGGACAACTAGGGGTTTAAAGGCTTGTTGCATACACTAAATGCAATTGTGATCCCTACAAATGTGGCTTAGATAGTTTTTATTTATTTAGTTTATATTTTATTTTACGCTTGAATTGTTAGAGACTAGCAATAAGCTGGTTGGAGGTTGTGATAAGTGCACGAAAGTGTACTTAGAACACTGCTAACTCAGCTTTATTATCATATGTTTTAATCTTAATTAGATTCATTTGGTGCTTTGTTAATAGGAAGCAATGGATCAAGGAGAATGAAGCAATTGAACATGTTTCAAAGCCTAAGAGACGTATGGGACGCACGCAGGAGCATCAGCCGCGCACTAAATTTAAAAGGCTATAAATTTTGATCTAGAAAGAGTTACGAGACCCATAATATATCAATTTATATGTACTCGAAGAGATCTAGTCAATTATTGCATGCTGCAAAGCCGCGATTCGAAACCGCGATTTCAGGATGCTGTTTGTGCGTTTTTTAATGTAATTTAGGGTTCTAGGACTTTTCTATATAAATCCAACTTCGTACTAAACCCTATAGGAGGATAAAATCAGAGAGAAACATAGGAGAAACACACAAAAAGAGCCAAAAATACAATTCATAGAGAGGAAGAACGTAGAACTTCAAGGAAACCATGACGTCTCTCCGATCTATTCAGGCTTCATCTCTATTCCTCATGGAGAACTAATCTCATAGGCAAAACTAATGATTTAATTTCTATATTTATGTTGTTGATTTCTTAAGAACCTATTAAAGTTTAATATAATTGATGGTTGTTATTTTCTATTATCTTTTGATTCTTGAATCTAGAAATTATGTTCTGTCAAACTCCCATATAGATGCAGTCATGCTTCTTCTATATGTGATTTCCGAACTTAGTTGTGACTGGTAAAAGTCATTTTATATGTTGGTCTTCTGCTCCAGTATTTCCTGAGGGTATATTGTCGACATTAGATAACCCGTAACGATGACTTTTGTGTGCTGTTAACATAGAGAAAATAACCATTGATTAACTAAAAATTTAATAGGAGTAGAATTGAATATTTTGCGATTGTTGGTTTGGGATTTGAAACCTTCAATTGAGTAATAACAGAAATCAATAACTGAATATCAGTGTTTGATATAAGAGGGATTATCGATGATTTGCCATATTTCTCTACTGATAAAATCCTGTAAACTTTTCTATAGTTTTTACTTTAATTATCAATTCATTCATTTTCTTTATTCAAGTTGCGATTAACGTTTTTCTTTGAGTAAATTAGTTCATGTAACCATCTCTCTGAGGAATCGACACCCCAGTTATACTGCGATAACCACAAGATATGTTTTGACGTTATCACATATAAAAAGAATAACCTTCATTAAATGTTCTGGATTTCCCAGCTATCTTGCTAATCATCCAGTGAGATAAGCCTGCGTAAGATAACTATAGACACAGCAGCCCAAGAATATCATTTCATCAACGTATGTAGGACAGTCTCAAAATTCACTTATGTTAGTAGATTCCTTGTGTGATTTAGGCCGTGAGGCCATTGATGTGTGAGTGTTGTTGGTGTTTATGAGATTGTTATGAAATGATAAGTATGATTTATTGAAATTTCATTAGCATCATTATGATTATTTTTATGTCATTGATAGTGTCCGAATTCTTATTTTACAGATGGTACCGGGCAATCACAGACGCGCTAATGTGACTCCATCTACATCTGTAAGGATATATGCCACTGTTGGGGTCTCTGCTAGCACAGGTGACTCGAGTAAAGCGAAGGGTTGAGGACTCACCCGTGGTCTGGGGTTGGTTAAGCACGTTAAGACTCACAGCCGTATCCGGATAGAGATATCAGATGATGGACAAATAAAAATTGGGCAACATTGTTCAGTGCTTACTACAGCTATAGGTGCTTGATTACCCCCAAAGGATTACTTGCGGTTATCGCAGTATAGTTGGGTTGTCGATTCCTCAGAGATATGGTTACATGAACTAATTTACTTAGGTAAAAACGTTAGCAATAACTTTAATGAAATGAAAATGAATGAATTTATACTTTAAGATAAAAACTATGGAAAAAAAAATAAAAGATATCAGCACAGAGATATGGCAAAGCGTTGGGAATCCCTCTTGTATCAAACTCCTATATTTAGTTATTGATTCCATTTATTACACAATTGAAGGTTTCACATCCCAAACCAACAACCGGAAGATATTCAATTCTACACATATTCAAATTCTAAGGTAATTAATAATTATTTTCTCTATGTTAAAAGCATACAAAATTCATCATTACGAGTACCCTCAGGCAATACTGCAGCAGAAGACCAACACATAAAATAACTTTTACCAGTCACAACTAAGTTCGCAAATCACATATAGAAGAAGCATGACTGGATCTATATGAGAGTTGACAAAACATAATTTCTGGATTCAATAATCAGAAAATAATAAAGAATAACAAACATCAATTGTATTAAATAGTTTAAGTTCATCCAAGAATCAACAACATAAATAATAGAAATCAAAAATAAGAGTTCATCCCTAGCTTATCGTAGGAGATTAGTTCTCCATAAAAATAAATCTAGCCTGAAGGAATCGAAGAGACATATTATTCTGAGTTTTCATCACTGCTCCAATTCTCCAAACTGATCCGCGTCTCGACCTTGTAATTCTTTTTCTGCTCTCGGCTCTCGCACTGCTTCTGCTTCTTCAACTCTCGGCCGCAGCTCAGCTCTCCCTCAAAATATTTCTCTTCACTCGTGAGCTCCTGCTTGCCACCTTTTGCATGCTTTTTATAACAAGAAAATTTGAAACCTAATTCAATTTTCAACTTGGCCCACGTGATGCTTTTTTTAAACAAATAATTTCCCTTTTCAATTATTTTTATTTTGGTCAACATTGGTGGTTGAAGCTCTATTGTTTCACGCCTCTCTTCTTTCTTTATTTTCAAATAAAGAAACAACTTCTTATTCTCTAATTTTTCCAAGTCAAAGTTCCTTCTCCCAAATTCTTCTCTCGGCCCCACTTCTTTCAACTCTACTTATTTCCTTTGTCCACCTTTTGTTTGGCTTTTGTAAACATGAAATATTGGAAGGTGGCCTACGTGGAAGCTCTCTTCTTTGTATTTGTTTTCTTTCCAATTCGACGGAAATTACTAAATTAACTTAAATAACAAACACTTTCTAAATTAATATAATTATAAAAATTATATAATAAAATATATAATATAGAAATAAATACTTAACAATAAACCAGAATAAGTGATGTTTAAAGTGCATTTTCATGTACTTATCACAACCCCCAACCAACTTATTGCTAGTCCCTAGCAATTCAAGCGCAAAAGAAAATAAAAACTAAACTGAATAAATAGATAAAAAAAATAAAAACTATCTAAGTCATTTTCGTAGGGATCACGGTTGCATTTAGCATATGCAACAAGCCTTTAAACCCCTAGGTGTCCCTAGAGAACGAGTTTTAGTCTCATGAGGGCTTACAGCGACGACACCCACATACAATCATGCAAACTGAAAATAATAAAATAAACTAATCCCAACAGTTACACATATGACTGTCCTCAATGAATGCCTAATAATGAAACCAGAGAACCTTTAAAGTACTCAATGTTAGGTAGAGCACCAATTTCTTATTTATTTCCCTGTAAATACTCTTATATATATATATATATATATATATATATTATATATATATATATATATATATATATATATTATTAATGAATAAAATAGATAGTTTCTGTAATATAAATTCTTTTATTATATGGTAAAGACGTAAATGACCGTACAATGATTTGTTATGATACAGTTGCAAAAGCGTCGCAACTGGCATTGAGCACTATCATAACAATATCATTCTTTAACTATTCCTAGTCAATGTTTACAATTACTTGGTCAGTAAGTAAACCCGCTGAGACCGGTACATGTCGTATATTGTGTTTGACAATTATGACCCATAGCATCATTATTTGTAAAAGACATTGTAGGACACAGAAACTGGACGACGCTGTTCCGGGCTCGCGGCCCGGTTGGGAGTACGGAGTAGCCCGCGGGGGACTAAACCGGAGAAATAAAATGGAGTCGCCACCCGGTGTGAACCGGGAAAAATGATTTAAGGCTGCACTCACCCCTCGCAAGGGAAGACCTCAAACCGTTGGGTTCGGAATGGTCCTTTACTTATGCCACTTGTAATGAACGGATTTGTGCAATGATTTAACCAAGTCTACACAACATACATGTCTGAGATTAACCTAGATTTAATTCACGTTCATAAAGGTAAACATACAATATCACACAACGAACATGTTACATTATCAAACATGAAAACTAAACAACAACCTAAACAAACATAGATAAAACTCCTATTGCGAAGTAAATAACTATAACATACATAGGGAAATAACATACTAACAACCTAATCATGCTTAAGGAATAAGTAACATACTAGACTAAATCATGCTCGAATACAAGGTTAGATGAAACGAAACATGTGTGTCTCTCAAGTGGTACGTGACATTGTATCCTGAGTGCAAACCGCAATACCGTCCATTCGGATTCGGCTACGGAATTTACGTCCAGGTTTCCATCCGATATACCACAAGAGAGAACACATGCTCCGTTCACCCGGAAATCACATCATGCACCAATTCACAATACTCATGCGAAATAAAATAATAAAATAATTAAAAATAAAGGATAATAAATAAAAGGGTGCCCTCAGGTCTTACCTTTTAAGTCGCTTTCCGGGAGTGCGTTCCACGGTGCCGGAAGGGATATCGTTTCGCTGCTTTCACTGGCCCGCTGTTTCCACTGTTTTCACAGGTTCGCTGTTTCCACTATTTTCACAAGTTCACTATTTTCGATGTTTCCGTTATTTTGTCTGTTTTCACTCGGTCCGCTGTTTCCGCTGTTTTTGCTATTTTCACATGCGATTTTCACTCACTGTTTTCTCTATTTTCTCACTGTTTTAACTCGCCATTTTCTCCGTTTCACTCGCGGTTTCAGGATGATTTTTCTCACGGTTCCAGGGCAGTTTGAGAGGCCATTTACGTGTGCATGTCTAGGGTTAATTGTGGGCTAGTTTCTTGTGCATACATGCGGTGGTTTAAGGCAGTTCATGGGCTCGGTTTCAGGGCAGTTTCTGGGTGATTAGGGTCACGGTTTCAGGGTTATATTTTTTTACTGGTTTGGCAGGGATTTCACGTGGATTAGGGCTAGTCTTAGGGGCTGGTTTTGTGGTTATTATCGTGTCAGTTAGTAAGGATTTCGATGGCAGTTTGTTATTGCTATCTGCGTGCGTGAAGGGCAGTTAAGGGGAGTTAACCTGGCTGTGTTCAAGTGTTGCTACGGTTGAGGACAATATGAGGGTTACTGGGTTGTTTATCCACGCATAATGAGAGACATAGCTGAGTGGGTTTGTTGTTACGTGAAGCTGCCGAATGAAGAGAAGATAGAGAGGAAGGTGCGTGAGATGGCTCATTACTTGATTGAGAGGCGTGAGTGATTTGTGGTCTGGGCACCGTGTGTCTGCATGAATGGTGTGGCCTGAGGGCTTTGGGCGTGAGGCTGCAGTGTATGTTTGAGGGCGTGTGGGGCTGTTTGAAGTGAAGGTTATGGACGTGAGAAGGCTTTGTTGGAGGGTTGCCTTGCCGAGTGGAGAGAAGTGAGAGCCGTGAGAAGTGAGGGCCAATGGGGGGTCTGTACGTGAAAGATATGGCGAGAGAGAAGAGGATGAAGTCAGCTAGGGTTCTTCTATTTCTTGTTCACGGTGAGGAGAGAGACGCATGAGTTTAGAGACGTTGTGAGGAGAGTTTACTGGTCTTTGGTTTTGTGGCCTGTGGTGAGTTGAATGGTGCCGTGTGTTCGTGTGAAAGGGAAGAGAAGTGAGTTGAGCGTGAAGGCTTGGGCGTTAAGGATCTGATTGTGCTGCTGCTACCGAGAATAGAGGGTCTATGGAGATGGAGGGGGCTGCTTGTGTTTGTTTGAGAATGAGAGGGCTGCCCAGGGTTGGGAGTGACGATGGTTGGTTTATGTGTTAAGGGCTGTTACATATGAGCTGCATGGAGGCTGTGTAGGGGCTTTGAGTGTGGCTGAGACAGAGGCAATAACATGGGTTGTTGTGGTGTCTAAGTGTCTGCTCCTCTACAATGAAGGGCTGCGTAGGGTGTCATCGTGAACGTGAAGGGGTGAAGGGCTTGCTGTGCATTAAAGTTGGCGAGAGCTGAGACTGTTGGTTGATTCAGTTTGTGCATGGCTTTTAGGGCTAGTCAAGACTGTTTGTGGCGTGCAGGTTTATGGCGTGAAAGGGGCAGTGTCAGCTTCTGTGTGGGGCGTGCGTGACTGAGGGAGATAATGGAGAAGATTGGGAGGATGATTGAGGCAAATAATGTAGTTAATTCGGTGATGGGAGGCCTGAAAACGTGTGGGGTTTTTGACATTTGTAAAGGAAGAAATGGTGTTTGTGGGCATGGTGGTTTTGATTTTGTTGTTGTTTTGTATCTGGATTTTTGGCTTGGTGAGATGCATGATTGGTGTGGGTGTGGCATGGCTCACGTGGGAGTTGTGGTGGTGGAATAGGTTTTTGTACTTTGGTGGTTTGTTGCTTGGTATTGTTATGGAAAATGGGTGGCTTTCACGTGGGGTGATGGGTAAGAAAAGGTTGGTGAATTATTTGTTTATTGATTAATGGCATGAATGGTATGGGTGGTTGCATGAGTGAGGGTATATGTTTTGGTTTGTTCACGTGCTGTGTGAATGTGAAGGAATGGGTTGTTCACGTTGGGTATTGGTATTTTGGGCCGAGGATAATTTTAAAATTGAGACCGAACGAGCGAACCCAAAGCTTGAACAAGCGAACCAAATCCAATAAAAATGTCAATTCTTGACCCTTCCCTTCCGACGACCGCTTTCCGCAACTTCCGCAACTAAAAAGTAGTGCCTCCATTCGAGGCTCATCATTGGGCTGATATGCAAAAATGCAATGCCTATAGTCGCCCCCACTTTGATGGGACTTGTGCAGTGTGTGACAATGACAATTCTATCAAAGTACGTGCAATGTATTTTTACTTACCTGGCTCGCCAGCTGCCACCTCACTCACCTGTTGCTTCGAACTGAATTGATTTGGTGGTGAGGTACTGCGACCCCTGAGTCTTGTTCCCGAAGTGAGCTGAGGGTCTATTTCCCTGAATTGAGTTGTGGGTCTTGTTCTCGATCTGAATTGTGTTGAGGGTCTTGTTCCCTGAACTGAGTTGTGGGTCTTGTTCTCGATCTGAATTGTGGGTCTTGTTCCCGATTTGAGCTGAGGGTCTTGTTCCCTGAATTGTGTTGAGGATCTTGTTCCCTGAACTGACTTGCGGGTCTTGTTCTCGATCTGAATTGTGGGTCTTGTTCCCGATTTGAGCTGAGGGTCTTGTTCCCTGAATTGAGTTGTGGGTCTTGTTCCCGATCTGAATTGTGTTGAGGGTCTTGTTCCCTGAACTGAGTTGTGGGTCTTGTTCCCGTGCTGAATTATGGGTCTTGTTCCCATTTTGAGCTGAGGGTCTTGTTCCCTGAATTGAGTTGTGGGTCTTGTTCCCGATCTGAATTATGTCGAGGGTCTTGTTCCCTGAACTGAGTTGTGGGTCTTGTTCCCGTGGGTCTTGTTCCCTGAATTGTTGAGTTGTGGGTCTTGTTCCCGTGGGTCTTGTTCCCATTTTGAATTGAGGGTCTTGTTCCCTGAATTGTGGGTCCTGTTCCCAATTTGATACTGATATGGGCCTCGCCCCAACTGATACTGATATGGGCCTCACCCCAAACTGATACTGATATGGGCCTCGCCCCAAACAGATACTGATATGGGCCTCGCCCAAACTGATACTGATATGGGCCTCGCCCCCAGACTAATACTGATGTGGGTCTCGCCCCAAATTGATACTAATGTGGGCCTCGCCCCCAGATTGATGTTGATGTGGGCCTCGCCCCAAACTGATATGGGCCTCTCCCCAAACTGATACTAATGTGGGCCTTGCCCCCAGACTGATACTGATATGGGTCTCGCCCCAAACTGATACTGATATGGGCCTCGCCCAAACTGATACTGATATGGGCCTCGCCCACAGACTGACATTGATGTCGGCCTCGCCCCCGACTGATACTGATGTGGGCCTCGCCCAAACTGATACTGATATTGGCCTCGCCCCAAGACTGACACTGATGTGGGCCTCGCCCCCGACTGATACTGATATGGGCCTCGCCCCAACTGATACTGATATGGGCATCACCCCAAACTGATACTGATATGGGCCTCGCCCAAACTGTTACTGATATGGGCCTCGCCCCCAGACCGATATTGATGTGGGCCTCGCCCCAAACTGATACTGATGTGGGGCTCGCCCCAAACTGATATGGGCCTCGCCCCCAGACCGATATTGATGTGGGCCTCGCCCCAAACTGATACTGATGTGGGGATCGCCCCAAACTGATATGGGCCTCGCCCCAAACTGATACTAAGTGTGGGCCTCGCCCCCAGACTGATACTGATGTGGGCCTCGCCCCCAGATTGACACTGATATGGGCCTCGCCCAAGCTGATACTGATATGGGCCTCGCCCCCAGATTGATTCTGATGTGGGCCTCGCCCCCAGACTGATACTGATATGGGCCTCGCCCAAACTGATACTGATATAGGCCTCGACCCAAACTGATACTGATATGGGCCTCGCCCCCAAACTGATATATGGGCCTCGCCCCCAGACGGATACTGATATGGGTCTCGCCCCAAACTGATACTGATATGAGCCTCGCCCCAAACTGATACTCAACAAAGACTGAATACCGATGTGAATGATTTACTTCAAACTATACTGCTCTCCTCGAGATAATCCTGATAGCTAAACATATTTTTTTCCTCAACGAATGTTTCATGTCAAAACCAGAGAACCTTCAAAGTACTTGATACACTCAATTTCGATTGTCTGAATGGGTGATCTGAACTAGACTCTTAGTGTGTGTGTGCTAAGGCTCTTTCGCAGCTTAGTCTTTTAGTAAGCCAACTTGGTGATTTCGTTTCAGAGAATCGAACCAGTGGGTCTAACCAACCTGGATGTCTTAATCACATTCTGTGATTACTTCAGCATACTCAACATAATATGATTTTCATCTTTTTTCTTTTGTCTCTTTCTTTTCATTTTGGATTTTCTTTTTTTCTTTTCTTTTCTTTTCTTTTTCTGACACACCTACCCTTTAAGGTAGCATTTCTCCTCATGGTGGTCCTAATACTCGCCCATGGGTAGCTTCACGCTTATCGGTTATAGGTGGTCTATTTTTTTTCTTCTTTTATTTTTTATTTTTTATTTCAGAGACTTTTTTTCTAACCATATCATATATCATAGCATCAGTAAATCAGTGTGGACTTCCAGGTAAACGGTCATTCACTAATACATCATCTCTTCAACTAGTCACCTCGATAACTACTCAGGTTTCTACTGCTAGGATCTTGTAATCAAGTGCTCGTGAGTCTAAATGAGATCAATCCATTCAGAATACCGGGAGAGAGCGCGTCTCGCACTTATCGTTTCTAGGGTTTCCCCCTACAGCATTCAATGTCATCACCAGACATATGTCTAACTATCAAAGACTTCTTTCACTCAATTTTTTTTTTCATTTTTTATTATTTATTATATAAATAACACAAAATAAACAAGATACTAATACAGAAGACTTAGAGGTTAAGATCCAGATTCAGTTTACGCTTTTTACCACGATCGTCCTCGGACCATTTGATCTCGGAAAGGGTAGGGTCCACATGCGGTTCAAAGGCCAAGATTTGGTCAATTAAATCCTGGGCAGTTCTGGCTGTGAAAAGGAGTTCGTTCACAGGTTTTGTTACGAACCCATTTCTTCGGTTGTCTTCAAGAAACACATAGAGAAAATCATAAAATCCATCAACGTTAAACAATCCAAGAGGTTTCTGGTGTATGTTCAGGTTCGCCCAAGATAGCACTATAAACATTTACTCCAACGTGCCCAAGCCTCATGGTAGAGCAATAAAGGCATCTGCACGCTTAATCATTTTCACCAGTCGCTCTGACATTCCCGGCACGAGCAATTCTTCTCCGTTTGATGGTCCTATCAAATTCGCCTCCGCCAAAGGTTTTGGGATGATTCCCAGAACTGGACTGCCTCCGTCATGTACAGCCTTTGAAACAATTCCCATCAGTCCAAGATTGCTTCCACCGTATATTAAGTGCATATTCCGTTCAGCAATGACTCGACCCAATTCTTGTGCTGCCTCTATGTATTGCGGTTTAGTAACCACACTGGTACCGCAAAACACACAAATGGTTTCAACTCGTCTTCTTGAAGTGGCTTCCATTTTCTCTCTTTTACTCGGATGTATATTTGAATGTGTTGAGGAGAGAAATATTGAGCTGAATTTATAGTACTTAAAAAAGGATGAGTAATAATTGTACTAATACCTTTCACCGAATGGTGGTTAGCTAAACCACAAAAGAGGTCACGAGAAGTCAAAAGGTCACTGGATCCTGTCTACGAAAACAAAAAAAGAAATCGTGAAATGTCAAAAAGTCGTGGATTCCATCCACGAAAATAAAAGAAAATGCCAAAAGAAGTCCTAAAAGGTCCAAAGTTGTGGATCATGTCCACGAAAATATCAGAAAATAACAAAAGAAGGCAAATCAAAGCAAAGGAATTGTGTACTCAATACGCCTCTTGCTTGGCATAAGTTCATTAGGATGCGTCTCATGAATTCTTCTTTTACTCTGCCACCACTAACGAATTAGCTCCCATCTTCATGATTGCCAAACACCATCCCCTCTGTCTTAAAATGCTATGTCTTCGCTTTTACCTACCAAAATAACACACAAAATTAAAAATTCTACGACATGTATACACAAAACATGAAAATAGAAATCGCAACAAAGTGTATGGGTTGCCTCCATGTTAGCACTAAATTCATCGTCTTCAGCCAGACATGACCGAAATCCATCTGTCAAGGTGGCTTCAATGTCGTCCTCAGTGCTTGTGCCACTTTTTGATCTTTGCCGCTTTCTTTTCATCGCAACAAAGTGTATGGGTTGCCTCCCTATTAGCACTAAATTCATCGTCTTCAGCTAGACATGACCGAAATCCATCTGTCAATGTGTCTTCAATGTCATCCTCAGTGCTTGTGTCACCTTTTGATCTTTGCCGCTTTCTTTTTCTTTTTTTCTCCGTTGAAACCTGCAAAGACAAAACAACATAATAAAGACGTGTGCATGTAATGTATACGTATGCAAGTGTAGAGGTACTCCCTGTTCATGATGGGTTAGACCCTCATTGTGCTCCTTGGCGCCATGTGTTTCTTCCTGCTAGTTCTTCCTTTCTGTTTAAAAACCTGTAAAAACAAAACACCAAACAAGGGATGCAAGTTACGTGTATGCATGTATGCACGGATGAATTTCCTATCCCGTTGGGTTAGGTCTTCCGCCAATTCCTTTGGTGACTGCTCAGTCTTCTCTTCCTCAGGCTAAAAACTGCTTCAATCTGTTTACATCGATCGACTCGGCAAACTCATTCTCTTTCAAGTCTAACAGTTTTACTGCTCCGTTTCCTAATTTCTGAATGGCTATCCTGTCTTTTCTGCTTGCTTCTTCTGAGGATTCCCCGATGGTCTTTCCATTCTGATTGTAAAACTTTCTGTTATCGGTTATACCGGGTATGGTCAAACTGGTCACAACATTAGTCAGAACTTGCAACATCTCAATAATTTCAGTTACTTTAATCTCCAATTGATCCAGGCAGGATCTCTCGTTTTCTAATTTTCTCGTGTTGACTGACGGTCTCTTGACGAGTCTCTCTGCTTTCCTAACCCAACGGGAATCTATGATGGCTTTTAAGACACAAAAAGGGTTAACATGATGCGTGTATGCATGAAATGCGTGAGATGCATGTGATGCGGAAAATACATAAATAAGTTGGCTATCATCATTTTAAATCATTCAATCACATCATTGCGCGGTGCAAACTTGTCCCTGTTGAAAAGGCCCAACAAGTTCATACTTTTGCGATAACATAACTAAACAACTTCAAATGATAAGATGCCCAAATACAAAATGGCCCATCGGCATTTTAGAAACTTTTGACCCAATTGTCAAAGAACACGAACTCGTTCCAGTTTTAAATGGCCCAACCAGTTCATATCTCTTGACAAAAAGTCCAATTGAATCCAAATAACGATGGTCCCAAACACAAGCATAAAAGAAATGATTTCTATGGGTCATACAACTAGGGTTCAATGCAAGTTTAAATGAATGTAAACAAAGGCTCTCGCTGACGAAGGATTGCCCACAACTAGGACTCCCCACTCAAGGGTTCGAGCGACCAAGTGAGCGCACCTTTTTTATACCTTACGGTACGTGCCAAGGAGTTATGGTGTGTGACTGACTGTCAAATGGATTTCCCGTTGTAGATTCCCCAGAGGGAGGTTGGAGCGAGGCTCTCTTAAATACCCTAGCCTCTAAGGCTCTTATCGCTTGGTGTTAGGAATAAACAAAGAGTCCTCCAAATTAGTCTATCACAATGAGCTACGGGTGAATGATTATCTAGGTGCCTTCACATCTTTTCCTTATAGAAAGGTAGTGAGTGAAGGAAGACACCAAATCATCACCTAGCCTTAATACCTTTTATTAAACTCCCTAAACCCACAGTAGACATGGTTAATTTAAAGCACAAATCACAAACAATACAAGACATTATTTCGGGGCCGATTCTCTATCCCCAGTGGAGTCGCCAGACTGTAGGACACAGAAACTGGACGACGCTGTTCCGGGCTCGCGGCCCGGTTGGGAGTACGGAGTAGCCCGCGGGGGACTAAACCGGAGAAATAAAATGTAGTCGCCACCCGGTGTGAACCGGGAAAAATGATTTAAGGCTGCACTCACCCCTCGCAAGGGAAGACCTCAAACCGTTGGGTTCGGAATGGTCCCTTACTTATGCCACTTGTAATGAACGGATTTGTGCAATGATTTAACCAAGTCTACACAACATACATGTCCGAGATTAACCTAGATTTAATTCACGTTCATAAAGGTAAACATACAATATCACATAACGAACATGTTACATTATCAAACATGAAAACTAAACAACAACCTAAACAAACATAGATAAAACTCCTATTGCGAAGTAAATAACTATAACATACATAGGGAAATAACATACTAACAACCTAATCATGCTTAAGGAATAAGTAACATACTAGACATAATCATGCTCGAATACAAGGTTAGATAAAACGAAACATGTGTGTCTCTCAAGTGGTACGTGACATTGTATCCCGAGTGCAAACCGCAATACCGTCCATTCGGATTCGGCTACGGAATTTACGTCCAGGTTTCCATCCGATATACCACAAGAGAGAACACATGCTCCGTTCACCAGGAAATCACATCATGCACCAATTCACAATACTCATGCGAAATAAAATAATAAAATAATTAAAAATAAAGGATAATAAATAAAAGGGTGCCCTCATGTGTTACCTTTTAAGTCGCTTTCCGGGAGTGCGTTCCACGGTGCCGGAAGGGATATCGTTTCCCTGCTTTCACTGGCCCTCTGTTTCCACTGTTTTCACAGGTTCGCTGTTTCCACTGTTTTCACAGGTTCACTGTTTTCGCTGTTTCCGTTGTTTTGTCTGTTTTCACTCGGTCCGCTGTTTCCGCTGTTTTTGCTATTTTCACATGCGATTTTCACTCACTGTTTTCTCTGTTTTCTCACTGTTTTAACTCGCCATTTTCTCCGTTTCACTCGCGGTTTCAGGATGATTTTTCTCACGGTTCCGGGGCAGTTTGAGAGGCCATTTACGTGTGCATGTCTAGGGTTAATTGTGGGCTAGTTTCTCGTGCATACATGCGGTGGTTTAAGGCAGTTCATGGGCTCGGTTTCAGGGCAGTTTCTGGGTGATTAGGGTCACGGTTTCAGGGTTATATTTTTTTACTGGTTTGGCAGGGATTTCACGTGGATTAGGGCTAGTCTTAGGGGCTGGTTTTGTGGTTATTATCGTGTCAGTTAGTAAGGATTTCGATGGCAGTTTGTTATTGCTATCTGCGTGCGTGAAGGGCAGTTAAGGGGAGTTAACCTGGCTGTGTTCAAGTGTTGCTACGGTTGAGGACAATTTGAGGGTTACTGGGTTGTTTATCCACGCATAATGAGAGACATAGCTGAGTGGGTTTGTTGTTACGTGAAGCTGCCGAATGAAGAGAAGATAGAGAGGAAGGTGCGTGAGATGGCTCATTACTTGATTGAGAGGCGTGAGTGATTTGTTGTCTGGGCACCGTGTGTCTGCATGAATGGTGTGGCCTGAGGGCTTTGAGCGTGAGGCTGCAGTGTATGTTTGAGGGCGTGTGGGGCTGTTTGAAGTGAAGGTTATGGACGTGAGAAGGCTTTGTTGGAGGGTTGCCTTGCCGAGTGGAGAGAAGTGAGAGCCGTGAGAAGTGAGGGCCAATGGGGGGTCTGTACGTGAAAGATCTGGCCAGAGAGAAGAGGATGAAGTCAGCTAGGGTTCTTCTATTTCTTGTTCACGGTGAGGAGAGAGACGGATGAGTTTAGAGACGTTGTGAGGAGGGTTTACTGGTCTTTGGTTTTGTGGCCTGTGGTGAGTTGAATGGTGCCGTGTGTTCGTGTGAAAGGGGAGAGAAGTGAGTTGAGCGTGAAGGCTTGGGCGTTAAGGGTCTGATTGTGCTGCTGCTACCGAGAATAGAGGGTCTATGGAGATGGAGGGGGCTGCTTGTGTTTGTTTGAGAATGAGAGGGCTGCCCAGGGTTGGGAGTGACGATGGTTGGTTTATGTGTTAAGGGCTGTTACATATGAGCTGCATGGAGGCTGTGTAGGGGCTTTGAGTGTGGCTGAGACAGAGGCAATAACATGGGTTGTTGTGGTGTCTAAGTGTCTGCTCCTCTACAATGAAGGGCTGCGTAGGGTGTCATCGTGAACGTGAAGGGGTGAAGGGCTTGCTGTGCATTAAAGTTGGCGAGAGCTGAGGCTGTTGGTTGATTCAGTTTGTGCATGGCTTTTAGGGCTAGTCAAGACTGTTTGTGGCGTGCAGGTTTATGGCGTGAAAGGGGCAGTGTCAGCTTCTGTGTGGGGCGTGCGTGACTGAGGGAGATAATGGAGAAGATTGGGAGGATGATTGAGGCAAATAATGGAGTTAATTCGGTGATGGGAGGCCTGAAAACGTGTGGGGTTTTTGACAATTTGTAAAGGAAGAAATGGTGTTTGTGGGCATGGTGGTTTTGGTTTTTTTGTTGTTTTGTATGTGGATTTTTGGCTTGGTGAGATGCATGATTGGTGTGGGTGTGGCATGGCTCACGTGGGAGTTGTGGTGGTGGAATAGGTTTTTGTACTTTGGTGGTTTGTTGCTTGGTATTGTTATGGAAAATGGGTGGCTTTCACGTGGGGTGATGGGTAGGAAAAGGTTGGTGAATTATTTGTTTATTGATTAATGGCATGAATGGTATGGGTGGTTGCATGAGTGAGGGTATGGGTTTTGGTTTGTTCACGTGCTGTGTGAATGTGAAGGAATGGGTTGTTCACGTGGGGTATTGGTATTTTGGGCCGAGGATAATTTTAAAATTGAGACCGAACGAGCGAACCTAAAGCTTGAACAAGCGAACCAAATCCAATAAAAATGTCAATTCTTGACCCTTCCCTTCCGACGACCGCTTTCCGCAACTTCCGCAACTAAAAAGTAGTGCCTCCATTCGAGGCTCATCATTGGGCTGATATGCAAAAATGCAATGCCTACAGACATGTTATTTTTGTATAAATTAACTATGTGACAAAGGAAATTACTTTTTTATCATTTTGTAATTGAATTACTTGGATATATAAATGATAAAAGTCCATATGATTAGTACCAGATTAATAAGATATGAGACAGTATTAATCCACGAAAGGTTTAATCATTAAATATCCTTAGTCCTAGTATTATCAAGACCAGATATCGATAATGCGAAATAGACTAGTATTACACTTGTGCGCGTTATGGAAGCTTAACAACATAGTTCTCATATATTTAAGTATTGGATACTTATGCAAGGGTGATAGGAGGTTCTATTAGCCGTTGGATCGGGAACAGCTTCGCTCTGGATAGACCCCTTGGAGTACCATTGGTATTATGACTATGTGTCTATGGGAATCTGAATCAGGGTAAGTGTATGTGGTCTTAACCTAATACTTGTATTGCTATCACTTCAGTCATATGGAGATGATGATCACGTAGGATACAAAACTAGTACTCTTAAATGCTGCAGCTATCGAGATAGTTTGACCATGTCATGATTATCTGAATACAGAGACTAGTTGCTAGTGATCCGATATATGCTTCGTACGTGGCAGACACAATTCCAGCCCTAGGCCTAGCATGTGACATCTGATACTAGATCGTATTACGTAATACATTGTATACTATGCCTGATACAAATTATATATTCCTCGTTGAATGTTTCAGGAGAATTGGGTAGGCACGGTTCTTTGCTAGAAGCCAACAATATTTTATAAATCGGTGAGTGTAGGTTTCTAATATAGGTCCCAAGAATCATGAAATCAAGCAAGAAAACACATGAATACATCAAGGAGTAAGGCGGAATTCATACTCACATTGATGGGTTTTGATGAAATGAAGAATACAAGCCTTCAAGCTCCCTCCATAAGCTCGCCCAAGGCTTCTCCTTGCTATGGACTGCTCGGTTTTGGTGGTGGTGGTCTCCTCCATGATCGGCCATTGATGACTCCATGGAAGCTCAAAGCTTCAAGCTCCAAAATGGATTCCAAGCTCATAAATTCGTTTCCCTATCACCTATGTAAAACCAAAGGTGTGTCCTAGCACTTAGATCTTGCAACAAAATCCAAAAGCTTCTCCATTTGCTCGGTCAAACCAGAAGAAAAGATGAAGAAAATGGTCATGGAGACCGTGAGAGAGAGATGAAGGTTTTTGCCTCCAAAAGCCTAAAACCGTAAAATGAGAGAGAGAATGAGTTTCCAAATAAAAAATTGTAAAAGGGTTTATAAAATTTCCAAAATATATAATAAACCATTTACCTTTTTTCTATTTCAAAAAACAAAGCATTAAATGCTTGTCAATCACCACAAATCAACTTATATCAATCACTCAAATGTCACATCACTCAAAGTGACATGTGATTTGACGTTTGATGTGACTTGCGATTTGACGCTTGATTTGACTTGCGTGCCGTACTCGCATTCGAAATGCGAATGCGCTCGCAAAGAATCTCGGGCTCGGGTTCGCTAATTCCAAATTAACAAATTTTCCGTTGCGTCGTAATTAAATGATTACGCCTAGCGAAATCACTATTCACGTCGCTAACGAATTAATTCTAAATTAATTCGTTCGCCCGAATTAAAATCTAATTTTAATTCCGCGTCGAAATCCAATTTCGTTTAATATATCAAATATATTAATTTATCGATTAATTCCAAATTAATCATTCTCTCTCTTTAACGATACTTTATCCGAGATAAAATATCTCTGTAATTAATCCCATATTAATTTTCTCTCTCTAGAAATTAATCTTCTCTCTTTACTAATTAATCCCAGATTAATCATAGTGCGAGTCATACATCATCGGTGAATCTTTGGGAAGCGACCCATGAGATCTCCGGATATGTTGGCAGTAAATACGGTCGTCGGACTATCCGAACACGTAAGTACCTCGTACTACGTTTATACCGATTTACAAGACAAGGTTGGCTTCTAGCAAAGCGCCATGCCTACCCAATTCTCCAGAAATATTCTTACAGGAATATATAGATCTGTATCAAGCGTAGTATACCGTAGTATTGTGTATATCGGCCCAGTATCGGATAGTCACGTGCTAGGGCTGGGGCTGGATAAGTGTCTGCCCCGTCCGAAGCACATGTCGGATGTCTGGTAACTAGTCTCTATAATCGGATATACATGACCTTGTCATAATATCCCGATGGCCGGCCAGCACTTAAGAGCACTAATACCGTATCCTGCGTGACATCATCTCCACTATGACTGAAGTGATACTTCCGTCTCGACATCACACCCAATACACTACGACTCTCTGATAAACCCAGAAGTGGTGTACGCAGAACCGGTTAAAGCCCTGTACCACCAAGACCAAAGTCTATCGATTATCGTAAGTATTAGCGATGCAAGTCTCAGGTTAAGACTATACACACCTACCTTGATTTCGGCCTCCCATAGACACATAGTCATAATACCAATGGGATTCCGAGGGGTCTATCCAGAGCGAAGCTGTTTCCCGTACCATCGGTGAAACACAACCTCCTACTGCACTTGCATAAGTATCCTATACTTAAATATATGAGAACTATGCCATTGTGCCCTCACAACGCGCACAAGTGCAATACTAGCCTATTCCGCATTATCGATGTCCTGTCTCGATAATACTACGACTAGGGATATTTAATGATTAATCCTTCGTGGACTGATACTGTCTAAAACATATCATTTTCAATCCAGGAACTAATCATATGGACCTCTCTTCATTTATACATCTAAGGTGATCTAATCACAAATGATGAGAGTACAATCTCCTTTGTCACATAGTTAATTTGCTACAACAACACAATGATCTGTGCAAATAGTGACGCTATGGGTCATTTTGTCCAACAATCTCCCACTTGGCACATAGCCAGTCACTCAAGTGTCTCACACCCGAACTATGTACGGTTGGCTCAAACTGCTGAGAAAATGTTTTCGTCAGCGGATTTGTATGATTATCATTTGATGCGATTTATACGATCATCACATCGCCACGATGTATGATCCGAACGAATCAGATGATATAGAAGTATATATCTGGATCGTTGATGAGACCTTCAATTCCTTAGACTGTGCTGACGCATAGCTCAGCAGCTAACAGAACTATATCTAATCTTATTAGATTTATTATCGACCCAAATGGCTTCTATTGCTGCTTCAGCTGCAACAACAACCCGCATTTGTTGTTTATTCGGTAACAATATCTTGCTTGGAAGATTTCCAGCTCACTGTACCGTTATTCAAACTATATAGTACCGTTTGCGACTTTTAGTCGTCTTTATCGGTTATAGGAAACTTACTACAGTGACCTCAGTCACTTTAAGTTCTCATTCTCCATAGACTAAGACAACATCCTTAGTTCTCTAAGATACTAACGGATGTTCTTAACATTAATCCAGTGACTATCACTCGGATTGGCCTGTTTGATAATCCATATGCTCAAAGCGTATGATACACCAGGTCTTGTACATTTTTCAATGTACGGTTTCTAGAAGAGTATTTCGAAAGCCAAGCTTTTGCCGATATTTATTTTATGGGAATATCATTTCCAAGAAATGACGTATTATCATTATTTTAAAGGACAGCCATTCTTAGTGCGCTACCACTAACCTCATTATATACACAAGAATTATTTTCGTTTTGAATTAAAACGTACACCATTATGATTATATCAAAACGATAATTCCAAGAACCTAATGCTTGCTTCAATCCAATCATGGATCGAATAACCTGCATTATCCAAATGGATTTACCGTGGCAATAGGTAAAAGGTTGAATCGTAATCAACACAATGTTGATAACGATACCTTTCCGTTTAAAAGCCTAGTTTTATACGCTGGTATGTTGCCATCCATGTATGTCTTCCTAGAAGACTTTTAAGTACCATTAGGCACAATGCCTTGTGGTACATCAACTAGTATCCAAACTGGTTGAGATACATGGAATCCATTTCGGATTATATGGCACTTTGCCATAATTAGGGAGTTGATATCTTGTATCACTTCCTCATACGTAGTCAGTTGGTATTCCTCAATAAGATTCACATCTTTATGAGGTTAGATCGGAAACCCATACCCCAGGTTGTTTTTTGACTCTGTCCGACCTACGCGGTTCTTGTGTATTCGAAGATTAATGGTAATAGTCTCATCCTGGATGAACTATTCATGTTCCATTAAGATTCAGTGCCTTGAACAGTATTACTCTGATTTCCATCGAGTAATACTATCCTCCCACTTACCACTGCATATCGGTATTCCTCTCAGGAAAACCGTATGGTGAGTAACAATCTAATTGTTCTCTTGTGAGGTGTATAAGTACAATACTTATGGTATCCCTAGGATAACCTACATTTGGCACTTATCCTATTTGGGTTTTATTTTGGTATCATCCAAACATATGCCTAGCATACCCAAATTATCAAGAATGAGAAACCCGGTTTCTTTCCCGTTCATATCTAATATGATATCTGTCAAACAGATTATTATGGAACCTTATTCAAAATAAGTTCTTGCACTGTTTAAAGCTTATCCGTTGAAGGAAATGGTAGCTCAGAGCGATACGTGATTAACCTTATTATGTCTAACAAAATTCGGTTAATCCGTTCGGACACACCGTCAAACTGACGTATTCCGGGAGGAGTCCTTATTTGAAAGAATACTATACTCTTTCATAAAAACTAGAAACTTATTGCTTAAGTATTTTCCATTACAGTCTTACCATGATGGTTTAATACTTTAGCCGATCTATTTTTCTATTTCGTGTCGAAACTCTAAAAGTTTCCGATTTGTGTTTCAAAAGAAACACATAACCATACGCGATGCCACATCCGTACAGGTCACGAAATATTCATATCCATATCTAGCCTAGCTAGACATGGGCCCACTTACTTCACTATGAAGTAGGGCTAACAGATCGGTGGCATTTACACTTTTACCAAGTAAATAGTGTTTTAGGCACTTTGCCCAAATAGACTAGATTCGTAGACTTTATTTGAATGGAATCAAATCAGTCCTGGTATCCGCTCTTCAAAAGTGCGGATATACGATTCTTGTTTATCAGTGTCTCTGACAACTATGCCACAATTAAGTTTCTTAACTGATCAAATCAGTTTGAGCTATTTATTTGTCATGTAATATATTTGAGATATTATTTATATTTCAAAATATAAATCCTGTTATTCACATCTAATGTGTTTATCTCAATATCATCTTTATATAATGAAACACTTTAGTGTTCTAGAATATAAAGGTACACCCGCAGCGGGTTATACACGATATAGAGATAATGTTTCTAGTCAAACTAGCTACATTATAACAGTTTCTAAATTTAAGTACTAACCCGAAGGTAGTTCCTAAATTCAGGTATCTACGGTTAAAACAGCGACTTTCGTCCTATTTCCAATTCGCAGATAAATCTCTATTGAAGTCAGTATCCTGTTCAAAACAGATTCTGAACATCAATATATTTTATGTACCACACTAAGTATTTAAAATCCAATTTCAATACTAGTTGTGAACATAATTATGACAATCATATTTGAAGTCAGAGCCTTGCTCGTCTTCTATTCCTTCTTAGGATATGTCATTTATCTTCCCAGAAGATTATAATGATTTTGCCTTTGCCTGTTTCAACACTCCAGAAGCCTTTGGCCAAGCCTCGTGTTTCTGGAATATCGAATTAAGGTGCGCCTTGCGCTACAAGCTTAATATATTATTTTATCAAATAAAATAACCTATTAATTTCCAGGACCATCCTGAAACTTTATTCCCAATTTGAAAATTAAACCATTTAAACACATTTTCCCCAGGATTATGTTTTAAATGTCAATCTTTCAATTATATCTTGATTCTAATAGTCCAACTATTTAATCAACGATTTGTGGTACTATTTATTATAATGATTATAATAGTCCAACTATATAATCAAATATAATTTAAATTAATTAACCTCAATTACATTGATTACTATAATCCAATTATAAAATCAACTGTAAATCGAAATTAATTAATTCAAATATATTGATTAATATAATCCAATTATATATAATCAAATATAATACAGTCCAACTGTTTATAAAAACAACAATTTAAATATTAGTTCAACTAACATTTAATCTAATGACGAAATAATTTGAATGAGCGCGTATGGCGAGTAATTGAACGAGTATCGCAAATTCAATTCTTGCCTCCCACTATTTTTCGGCGAGCCTCTAACCCTCTGTCGAGTACTCGGGAAACCGTGTTTCCTAGTGGGCTAGGATCCCGTTAAATATCACACAATCTTGACTTTGGCCAACAAATTGTATGATAATTAACTAGGTAGATCTCGAAGATCAATTGGATCTCATCCAATTCCTAGATCCAGTAGGCGGATATCCAAATCCTAAACATATATCTTATATATGCCAATACATCCAATGTATTACCTAACCTTTTTCCTCTGAATCAACTAAGCCTTGGCTTTGGCACAACAAACCTAGTGATCCCAGTCAAAAGCGACCCATTGACCATGGAAAGCTTCGTAATCAATGTCGATGGACAAGAAGTGGTCTTGACTTTGGCCAACAAACCACAACTTGGACAAGACACCGATATGGAACAAAACTCTCATGATTCAAACACATCTTCGACGGACAAAGGGCTTGACTTTGGCCAACAACCCAATGCCAATCTCGGATCTTGAGTAAGAATCACTCAATGGAAGGAAAAACACTTGATATTGAGCGAGGGTTTTTCGCGTGCAATTGGCAACCAATTTATATCTTTATTAAGGTCTCATCATCATACACCCTTAAACATGCATTCTAACACATAATAAAGCGCATATGAAATAAAATAATAATGATATGCGGATGGATACTTTACATTGATCCTAGATCAAATCTCTCATTTTCTCTCTCCAAAGCTAGCACATGTATTTACTTCTACCCGTTACACTACACTTTTAAAGAAACCTCATTTACATTGAGGGGAATAGGTGAGAAGAGAATACAAAGAGTATAGAGGTGATAAGGCTGGACACGCAGGTCCAATTAATAAATCAAATTTATTACAATTTCCAAAATTGTCCCACCCGACTAATATCCATCCGATATACATTATTCATGCATCGCAACCATGTATTCATACAAGCATGTTATCAATCAATCTAATCCAATTAATTAATCTGATAATTAGTGATCATCCAATGTTCAAACAACGATTTGATTTTTGCTCGAGTCAAACTCGTTTTGCGAATAAGTACTCAAAGTACGAATTCTTGAATTAAATTAAACTACATAATTAAATCCAATTTAATACGCATTTAATTCTAATTCACTATTTAATTCCAAATTAAATATTACACTTTTATTAACGAACCTTTACGACTTAAATTCCAAATTTAATCGCAACGGGTCTCAAAGCCCGATTAACATCTAATGTTTATTTAATTAAAGTCCAATGGGCTTTTAATTAATTTCTATAAGGCGTGGACTTTTGGTCAACTCGGGTCAAACCGAACAACCAAAATCCAATCCGGGAGTTACCCCATAAGCCCATAAATCAATTTTGGCCCATTAGGCCCAATTAAATAATTAAGGTCCATTAAGTCATAATTGGACTTTATGGATACGGTTTTAGGCCCAATTGGATCCAACCAAATTGGCCTAAACTCAACTTTGTACAACAAAGCCCAAAAGCCCAATCACAACCTTAAAGGCCCAATTTCCAAAATAAGCCAATTAATTAATTAACTATAAAATTCTAAATTCCATAATTAATTAACCTAAGTGTAATACACAATTAACCACCCAATTAATATTTCTAAAACATCAATTAGCATACTTAATCATGCACTTTAATGACAAATAGTGTCCAACACAATTTATTAAAATCAAACCCATTTTACATGCTTTTGTTCTCGGCAATTAGGGGTTTTTCCAATCCGATTCGGTTTCAATCCAATTGAATCCACAATCATCATTTCCCAAATCAATTCAACTCATCCAATGAATTAAAATAAAAAACACAATGAATTTCAAATTCAATTGAATTCGGCCAAGCCACTTTAATTTGGGAAAAATGTTCCAAATCAAAATTCAATCAAATTGAACTTCAAAACAACATTACCCAATTGTTTTAAGTCATCCAATGATCAAAAAAAACAAAATCACCAAGAAATTTAGGGTTCTTTAATTTCGGCCAACATAAGCAATTTGGGGAAATTTGTTCCAAACACAATTTCAACAAATTGATCCAATCAATCTTAAATTAAACATACTTTAAGCATTCTCATTCATCCAATTTCACAAAATATGCTCAAAATCAAGTTTACCCAAATTTGTCACTTTATGCCAACATAAAAAATTGGGGAAATTTGTTTCAAACATAATTTCTTCAAATTGATCCAATCAATCATTAATTCATCAACATTTAAGCATACTTAATCAATCAATTTAATCAAATCATGCTTCAATTGATTTTACCCAATTTGTCATGCCCAAAATTTAGGGAAAATTGAATAGAATCCGATTTCATGAAATTGATCATACACAACTTCAATTCAACCTCATTCAAGCATACTTCATCAAACAATTCAACCAAATCATGCCTAAATCGAGTTTACCCAATTTTAACCCTAACTTTTTCATGCTTGATCAAAGCTCAAGATACCATTGTAGGTTTCTAATATAGGTCCCAAGAATCATGAAATCAAGCAAGAAAACACATGAATACATCAAGGAGTAAGGCGGAATTCATACTCACATTGATGGGTTTTGATGAAATGAAGAATACAAGCCTTCAAGCTCCCTCCATAAGCTCGCCCAAGGCTTCTCCTTGCTATGGACTGCTCGGTTTTGGTGGTGGTGGTCTCCTCCATGATCGGCCATTGATGACTCCATGGAAGCTCAAAGCTTCAAGCTCCAAAATGGATTCCAAGCTCATAAATTCGTTTCCCTATCACCTATGTAAAACCAAAGGTGTGTGCTAGCACTTAGATCTTGCAACAAGATCCAAAAGCTTCTCCATTTGCTCGGTCAAACCAGAAGAAAAGATGAAGAAAACGGTCATGGAGACCGTGAGAGAGAGATGAAGGTTTTTGGCTCCAAAAGCCTAAAACCGTAAAATGAGAGAGAGAATGAGTTTCCAAATAAAAAATTGTAAAATGGTTTATATAATTTCCAAAATATATAATAAACCATTTACCTTTTTTCTATTTCAAAAAACAAAGCATTAAATGCTTGTCAATCACCACAAATCAACTTATATCAATCACTCAAATGTCACATCACTCAAAGTGACATGTGATTTGACGTTTGATGTGACTTGCGATTTGACGCTTGATTTGACTTGCGTGCCGTACTAGCATTCGATATGCGAATGCGTTCACAAACAATCTCGGGCTCGGGTTCGCTAATTCCAAATTAACGAATTTTTCATTGCGTCGTAATTAAATGATTACGCCTAGCGAAATCACTATTCACGTCGCTAACGAATTAATTCTAAATTAATTCGTTCGCCCGAATTAAAATCTAATTTTAATTCCGCGTCGAAATCCAATTTCGTTTAATATATCAAATATATTAATTTATCGATTAATTCCAAATTAATCGTTCTCTCTCTTTAACGATACTTTATCCGAGATAAAATATCTCTGTAATTAATCCCATATTAATTTTCTCTCTCTAGAAATTAATCTTCTCTCTTTACTAATTAATCCCAGATTAATCATAGTGCGAGTCATACATCATCGGTGAATCTTTGGGAAGCGACCCATGAGATCTCCGGATATGTTGGCAGTAAATACGGTCGTCGGACTATCCGAACACGTAAGTACCTCGTACTACGTTTATACCGATTTACAAGACAAGGTTGGCTTCTAGCAAAGCGCCATGCCTACCCAATTCTCCAGAAATATTCTTACAGGAATATATAGATCTGTATCAAGCGTAGTATACCGTAGTATTGTGTATATCGGCCCAGTATCGGATAGTCACGTGCTAGGGCTGGGGCTGGATAAGTGTCTGCCCCGTCCGAAGCACATGTCGGATGTCTGGTAACTAGTCTCTATAATCGTATATACATGACCTTGTCATAATATCCCGATGGCCGGCCAGCACTTAAGAGCACTAATACCGTATCCTGCGTGACATCATCTCCACTATGACTGAAGTGATACTTCCGTCTCGACATCACACCCAATACACTACGACTCTCTGATAAACCCAGAAGTGGTGTACGCAGAACCGGTTAAAGCCCTGTACCACCAAGACCAAAGTCTATCGATTATCGTAAGTATTAGCGATGCAAGTCTCAGGTTAAGACTATACACACCTACCTTGATTTCGGCCTCCCATAGACACATAGTCATAATACCAATGGGATTCCGAGGGGTCTATCCAGAGCGAAGCTGTTTCCCGTACCATCGGTGAAACACAACCTCCTACTGCACTTGCATAAGTATCCTATACTTAAATATATGAGAACTATGCCATTGTGCCCTCACAACGCGCACAAGTGCAATACTAGCCTATTCCGCATTATCGATGTCCTGTCTCGATAATACTACGACTAGGGATATTTAATGATTAATCCTTCGTGGACTGATACTGTCTCATATCATTCTCAATCCAGGAACTAATCATATGGACCTCTCTTCATTTATACATCTAAGGTGATCTAATCACAAATGATGAGAGTACAATCTCCTTTGTCACATAGTTAATTTGCTACAACAACACAATGATCTGTGCAAATAGTGACGCTATGGGTCATTTTGTCCAACAGTGAGAACGTGGTACATGGTACGCACGTGTTAGGATAGTCTGATGATCATATTTTCTACCAACATATCCAGGGATCTCTTTGGTCGCTTCACAAAGATTCACCAATGACATTGGAGTATAACATAATTAATCTGGGATTAATTATGGGAGAGAAAATTAATCTGGGATTTATTACGGCAAGAATTTATCTGAGATTAAATTCGTCTAGAAGAGAGAATGTGATTAATTTGGAATTAATCGGCAAAGTAAATTTAATAGTTAAATTGGATTTTACTATTTAATTTATTTAATTAGGCTAAAATAATATATCGGATATATTAATTGAAATTTGATTTCAATACGGAATTAAAATTGGATTTTAATTCAAGCGAATGAATTAATTTGGAATTAATTCGTAAGCGAGTTTCGTAATACTTTTACGAGGCATTATTATTTGATTAATTTGGATTTAATTTTTTAGCGATAGAAAATTCTTTTAATCATATTAAACGAACCCGGGCCCAAAATGTGTTGTGTAAGCCAACTAAATTTTGAATTTAAAGTGGTGGGACCCACTTCAATTACATAAACTAGTCACTATTTGATGGAAGTGGTTGGCATAATAAATTGGATTTATAACCAACACATCAACCAAGTCAAAGATAAGTATTGTTAGACATTACTATTCATTATCACTCTCTCTTTCTCCCATTTGGGCGTGACTTTGCTTCTCTCCAAGGGAAATTTTTTTTTTCAAAATTTCTTAAGCTAGCACTTAAAAGAGTTGAATAAGGTGATAGGGAAACTTACCCAAGAGTTTGGAACTCAACACAAAGCTTGGAGCTTCTAGATCCGTTGGAAATTTTGAAATTCCTCAACCGATCAATGTGAGTATTTCCGCTACTTTCACTTGATTTATTCACACATAAATCTTGTTTAGAGACCTTGGGCATGTGTAAGACACTAACAATGGTATCAAGAGCCAATCTAAGCTTGATTTGAATTTTAGGGTTCTTAACTTTAATTTGGGTATTTTGCTTGGAGCATGTATTTTTCCAAATTGGTTGTTTGGTTGTGTTTAGGAGATGATGAATTGGATTTGTGCATCATTGGATTTGTGAAAATTTGATTAGATTAATTTTCCCCAAAATCCTCACTTGGCCGAAACTTGACCCTAGAAAGCTCATGTTGATTTTTTGAAAATTCGATAATTGGATATGTTTAAGGCATGAAATGAATGTTAATGGTTGATTTAATTGGATTGAAATCAAAATTGAATGTTATTTCATGTGATTACCGTGAGTATGAAACATATTGAATGAGCTGATTTTGCTTTAATTTGTATTGGACATGAATTGAAATATTGAGCATGATTAATTGGATTAATTAGTATTTTGGAAACATTAGATTAATTGTTTAATTGTGTTAATTTCACTTTAATGGAATTAATAAAATATTTGGAATATTATGTTAATTTAATTTGTTGTAATTGGGCTAATGGGTTTGGTTGGGCCAAGTATGGTTTTGGACAATTGGGTTGGATCCAATTGGGCCTAAAACCATTTCCATAAAGTCCAAAATATGACATTGGGCCTTTAATAATTTAATTGGGCCTAAATTGATTTTTTGCATAGGGTGATTCCTAATTGGGCCTTGGTATTTTGGGTTTGATCCATAATGGCCAAAGCCTATGCCTAATAATTAATTGAAAGCATATTGGACTTTAATTGAATTGGTGTTGGATGCTAATTGGGCCTTTGAGACCCATTTAGATTGGATTTGGAATCCAAGTCTAAAAGGCACTATTAAAAGTGTAATTTTTTAACTTGGAATTAAACATGAATTAGTATTGGATACAATTTGAATTGGATTTAAAATTGTAGTTCTATATAATTCAAGAATACTTACTTTGAGTATTTATTCTTAAACGAGTTGGACTCGTGCAAATCAAATCGTTGTATGAACATTGGATGGTCATTAATTGAAGATTAATTAATTGGATTAGATTGATTGAACAACATGCTTTGTGTGAATACTTGGATGTATTTGTACGAATAATGTATATCAGATGGATATTAGTTGCGTGGGGGTAATTTTGGAAATTATTATAAATTTGGAATTTATTTAAATTGGACCTGCATGTCCAGCCTTTCACCTCCTTATTCTCTTTGTATTTCTCTTCACACCAATTCCCCTCAATGTAAATGAGATTTATTTTAGTGTTATGTAATTGGGTAGAAGAATGTAAAGTGCTAGTGGGAGAGAGGAAAAAGAGTGATTTTTTCTAGGAACAAATTGTATTATATATCATTCCGCATATCATTATTAATTTATCTCCCCCTATTATGCTTTTAGAATGCATGTTTAAGGGTGTATGATGAGACCTAATCAAAGATAATAAATTAGTTGCCAATTTACGCGAAAAACCCTCACTTTAATATTAAGCGCTTTCCTTCCATTGAGTGGTTCTCTCTCAAGATCCAAGATTGACTTTGATTTGTTGGCTAAAGTCAAGATCACTGTCCATCGCGGATGTGTTTGAACCACGAAAGCTTTGTTATATATCGCATGTCTTGGGCAGTTGTGACTTGTTGGCCAAAGTCAAGGTCACTTCTGTATATCGACGTGGATTACGAAGCTTTCCCACTGTCAATGGGTCACGCTTAATTGAAATCATTAAGCTTGTTGAGACAAAGCCAAGGCTTAGTTGATTCATAGGAAAATGTGAGGAAATATATTAGATTATGTTTTGGACTTGGAGGTCCACCTACTGGATCTAGGAATTGGATATGATTCAATTGATCTTAAAGATCTACCTAGTTAAGTTTCATACAGCTTGTTGGCCAAAGTCAAGGTTGTGTGTTATTTAATGGGATCCTAGCCCACTAGGAAACTGGGTTTCCCAAGTACTCCATATAGGGTTAGAGGCTCTTTAATGGGATCCTCGCCGAAAAATTGTGGGAGGCCAGTATTAAATTTACAATTTCGTTTAAAACTTGTTAAACGCACTCTTTTATTTTTATTTATCGTCGTTATAAATATATATTAGTTTGACTAATATCTTTTATTGCTTTCTTTGAATAGTTAGACTGTACAAGACACTACTCCACTTGTAGTTGGTTATATAGTTGGACTATAGTAACCATTACATTTTGAGTGTACCCGAAATCGTTGATTAGATAGTTGGACTATTGCAATCGAGATGGCTGGAAAGATTAGCGTTAGGGACATCATCACGAGCGATAATGTCTTTAACGACTCCAATTTAACAGATTGGGAGATGAATCTCAAGATATTCCTGGGAGACGAGAAGTTACTCTATGTCATAGAGAAACCTCTCGGGCCTGAGCCCGGAGTTGAGAAAATAGTAGAGCATTGACCGGCGTAAACACATGCGTATAACGCAAGCGTACGTATCATTCAAGTAGTATAAAAATATCGATCCCACGAGGACATAATTCCTACTGTTGTTATTAATTATTGAATCTATTTATTTACAGATATCTAATTGAGGGAGAAGAGAATGATTGTTTGATTGATTTGGTTGATTGCAGATTTGCTAAATAAATAAATAAAAAGACAAAAGAAAATACTAAGGAAAATAACAAAAGACACAAAGATCTAGGGTTGTAAAACTTTCTAATATCTTTTAAAAGATGAAGTGATTATTTTATGTTTGTGTAATAAATCGGTTTACTAACCTGGAACACTAAATTATGCGAAAGCCTATGTCGATGGTCAGACGCAAATACCCAGTTTAACCCAATTGAATCATATGTCTATGTCAACCAAATTATATGGATTCATTAAGTTTAAGTTCCAATTATGGCTACCTCCGCCCGACATGTATATGTCTATCCTGTAAGGAAATCTATTAAAGGGTTATCTATCCTCAAGGAAGATCGTGGGCTATTAAGTCTAAGGCTGAAACCTAAAATCCCTATGTCTAGTTCATTTTAGATTTACCACATCAATCTTATTGGTGATCATACAACAAGAAGCATTAAGCTTAAGACTTAATAAGTAAACCTTTAAATTACCCAAACTATAAAATAACCCCTTATAAACCGGTGATATTAGAATTCATCACAACCCCATATAACTAACATATAACTAGGGCTAGTAAAAACTTAAAAGTAAAAGACATAAAGTAAAAATGCTGAAAAGTAAAAGACATAAAGTAAAAGCTGAAAAGTAAAATAAAATAAAATGCTAAGGTAAAAGGATCAACTTTTACTATTTACTATTTAGATATCTCCCTTAATATAATATATTAACTTGTGATTATTTTTCCAACCAGCCATATAGGCGGTAACTTGATTAAGTCAAATTAAGTCCAACCAGCCATAAAGGCGGAACCAAAATAAACATGCCATATAGGCGGTAAGAAAATTTAATTACCAACAGACCAATCTGGCGGTATCCTTGATTAGTTAGGTTTAAACCAGATTAAAATGATTTACCAACAGACCAATATGACGGTATCCTTTTTAAGTCAATATTTTAAATAGTGAATATATTATTTTTAAGAGAGATTAATCTAAATAGTAACAGTAAAAGAATTACCTTTCACCCTAGCTGGGGAAGTTACCTCCTCATGGTGAATAGTAAAAACTGTAAAAAGTAAGAAAGTAAATTACTATTATTACAAAACGTAATTAAAATTATTTACAAAACTAAAAACTAAAAGAAACTAGATAGAAAACTCCATATTTACATCAGAGAATTCAGAGAGAATGGTAACACTGAAACTGAAATCTCGAGCTCAATTTATAGGCGTCGCGACGCCAGCTTCTTTTGGACGTGGCATGCTGAGGTGATGACACGTGGCGATTCTGGATAAGGTGATAAGGTGACACGTGGCAATTTGGTTGGAGCTCAATTATTGTGACACGTGGCGGCTTCTGATTGATCGGTTCAGATTCTTATCCGCCACGTGTCAGATAAGGATAAGTAAGTTAATAATTGATGCTGACGTGGGGACACATGGCAATTTGACTGTCGGCACCATAGAATCGCGACACGTGGCACGCTGTGATTGGTTGATGATGACGTGGCAGCCACGTGGCACTTTGACTCGGTCAACTGGTGATGTGGACGATGACGTGGCTGACAGGTGGAGTGACACGTGGTGATGGCGACTGTCGGTACCGTTGGATGATGACACGTGGCACGACGCACGTTAGCAGATCGGATGTGATGGTGACACGTGGCACGGCGCACGTTAGCAAAGTCAAAGTTTCTCAGATTCTGATTTATGGACATGGCGCACGTTAGCACTGTTCGGCGCATGTTAGGCGTCGCGATGCTGAAAATTACCAAAATGCCCTTTTTGTCCATTTTTTACTGTTTTGGTCGAAATCACCTCAAAAATGTCCAGAAACTTTATTTATCTACAAAATAACACAAAACACATCAAAATATTCACAAAACTCAAGAAACTATACAAAATATTAGGTTAAATGAGTGGGAAATAGTGATAGATTTACCATTCATCAAGCATGAGCTTTGGAAGACTCATCGTAATGATAACTTTAGTGCTCAATCTGTCATGCTTGCCGTAATGACTCCTCAGTTTCGTCATCAGAACAAAGGATTGGATCCTTATAGTACGATGTTGAAATTGAAGGATCTTCACAGATCTAACGTTAGATCTCAGAAGTATGAATTACAAAATAAGCTATTTCACCTGCGAATGTCATAGGGTGAGCACTATGTGTCGCAGAAGATTGGTGACATCGAACAACTAGGTCAACTAGGCAAAACCTTCGAGGTCGAGACTTATATAGATTTGATCTTATAGTCTTTGCCCGACTGCTAGGGTGAGTTCGTCATGAACTACAACATGATAAACCAAGAAAAGACTCATGGGGAGTTAATGGCGATGCTGAAAGAAGAAGAGCCATAGCTTCTGAATGGAAAGAAGCACGAGGCACATCTTACTTTGACATCACAGAAACCTAAGGCTTGGCCGAAGGCTTCTGATGGTGTGAAGAAAAAAAAAAGAAAATGGCAATGCTAAATCATCACAGTCTACTGGGAAGACTAAGGACATATCCTAAGATATCTGCCTATATTGTGGAAAACTGGGTCACTGGAAGCGTGACTGCTGTGAGTACAAGGCATACATGAAGGAAGTGAAGGCGGGCAAGGCTCCGGCTTCAGGTATGTTTGTTATAAACATGTCCACTACTGGTTTTAAAAATTGGATTTTTGATTCTGGATGCGGTACTCACATATGTACTGATGTGCAGGATTTGCTGACTAGCAAGAGACTGGCTTCAGTTGAGATCGACCTACGAGTCATAAACGGGACGAGAATCACTATTTTGGCTGTTGGGACCTATGTTTTGAATCTACCCTTGGGGCATATACTTACATTTGGTGACTATTATTTTGTACCTAGTTTGACTAGGAATATCATCTCTATATCTTGTTTAACCCGATGCGGGTATACCTTTGTATTCAAAAATAATGGGTGTTTTGTATAGAAAGATGATATTTTGATATGTACAGCAGATGTTAATAATGGTCTTTATATTTTGAATATAAATGAATCTCAAACATATAACATGACAAACAAAAGGCTCAAATTGAGTAACACAGATGAAACTTATCTATGGCATTTTTGTTTGAGACACATTAACAAGACTCGTATATCCACACTTTCAAAGATGGATACATGGACGGATTTGATCCAAATTTATACGACATCTGCGAATTTGTTTATTAGGTAAAATTCCTAAAACACCTTTTAGCGGCAATGGTGTACGTGCCACCAAGCATAGTGACGTATGTGGGCCTATGTCTAGCCATGCTAGAGGCGGATATGAATACTTCGTAACCTTTACGGATGATGCATCACGTTATGGTTATGTGTATCTTATGAGACACAAGTCGGAAACTTTTGAGAAATTCAAAGAGTTTTGACAGCAAGTAGAAAAACAGACCGGCAAAAGTATTAAAACTTTGCGGTTGGACCGTGGTGGAGAATACTTGAGCAATGAGTTTCTCGATTACTTGAAAGAATATGGTATTCTTTCACAGTGGATTCCTCCCGGAAAACCTCAATTGAATGGTGTGTCTGAATGGAGAAACCAAACTTTTTTGGACATGGTAAGGTCCATGATGAGTCGTACTGAGCTACTAATTTCCTTATGGGGATACGCATTGAACAGTACAATACTTATTTTGAATAAGGTTCCGTCGAAGTCTATTGGACAGACTCCATATGAAATATCGATGGGAAAGAACCCAAGTTTCTCATTCCTGAAGATTTAGGGATGCTGGCATATGTCAAATGTTTGGATGGTACCAAACTAGAACCCAAATCAGATAAGTGCCTATTTGTTGGTTATCCTAGGGAAACCAAATGATATTATTTCCACAACCCACAAGAGAACAAAATATTGGTGGCTCTCCATGTAGTTTTCCTCGAAAAGTAATTCATAAATACAATGGTAAGTGGGAGGAAAGTAGAACTCGATGAAATTCAGAATAATACTGTTCCTGGCACCGACCCCCTCACGAAACATGAACAGTTCATCAGGGATGAGACTTTTCCACAATCTTCTAATACACAAGAACTGCATAGGTCAGAGAGAGTCAGAAAACAACCTGAGAGGTATGGGTTTTTTTTTATCTCACCTTATGTAGATATTAATCTTATTGAGGAAGATGAACCGGCTACGTATGAGGAAGTGATAAAAGGTATCGACTGAGCTTTATGGTAAGATGCCATAAAGTCCGAAATGGATTCCATGTATACCAACCAACTTTGGACACTGGTTGATGTACCAGAAGACATTGTGCCTATTGATAGCAAATGGGTCTTCATGGTGAACAGAGACATGGATGGCAACATATAAATGTACAAAGCTTGGCTTGTAACGAAATGGTATCGTCATCAACATGGTGTCAATTACGACGAAACCTTTTACCCGTTGCCATGATTAAATCCATATGGATAATGCTTGCTATTGCTGCATATTTCAATTATGAAATATGGAATATGGACGTCAATATCGCTTTCCTTAACGAAAACCTTTTCGAGGATGTTTATATGCAACAGCCTGGCGATTTTGTCGTGCCAAAACATGCAAACAAGGTTTGCAAGTTAAATCGATCCATTTATGGATTGAAGCAAGTATCGCGTTCTTGGAACCAATATTTTGATGAGATAATAAAAGAATATGGTTTCATTCAAAACGAAGATGGTTCTTGTGTATATAAGAAGGTTAGTGGGAGTGCACTGACATTCATTGTCCTATATGTTGATGATGCATTGCTTCTTAGCAATGACATTCCCATGCAACAATCGGTGAAAGCTTGGCTTTCATTAAAATTCTCCATGAAAAACTTGGGAGAGGGAACCTTTATTATAAGAATAAGGATCTACTGGGATAGATCTAAAAGTTATTGGCACTCTCCGAGAACTCGTACATTGACTAACATGTACCCGACTCGGTGTCTCATATGCTTTGAGCATATGCATACAATATCAGGCCGATCCAGATGATAGTCACTGGATTGATGTTAATAACATCTTTGAGTATCTTAGATGAACTAAGGATGCTTTCTTAGTCTATGGAGATGGAGAACTTGAGGTGACTGGGTTCACCGATGCAAGATTCCAAACCGATAAAGACGACTATAAGTCGCAATCAGGGTACATATTTTGTTTGAACAACAGAACAGTGAGTTGGAAATCTTCCTAGCAAGATACTGTTGCCGATTCAACAACAAAAGCGAAATATATTGCTGCAGCTTTGGAAGCAAAAGAAGCATTTTGGATATATAAATTTCTAATTGGATTAGGAGTAGTTCTGTTAGCAGCTGAGCTGGGCTACAACACAGGCTAAGGAACCATGGTCTCATCAATGATCCCAATATGTACTTCAACGGTTTCATCTGATTCGTGAGATCACACAGCGTGGCGATGTCAATATCGAAAAGATCGTTTCAGATGATAACCTTGCAGATCCGCTGACGAAAGCTATATCTCAGTAAAAATTTTAGCGACCCGTACATAGTTCAGGTGTTGGACAATTGAGTGATTAGATAGAGGCCAGGTGGGAGATTGTTGGACAATTATGACCCATAGCATCACAATTTGTAAAAGACATAGTGTTTTTGTACAAATTAACTATGTGACAAAGGAAATTGCTCTTTATCTTTTTTCTAATTGGATTACTTAGATATATAAATGATAAAAGTCCATATGATTAGTACCAGATTAATAAGATATGAGACAATATTAATCCACAAAAGGTTTAATTATTAAATATCCTTAGTCATAGTATTATCGAAACTGGACATCAATAAAGCGGAATAGACTAGTATTACACTTGTGCACGTTATGAAAGCTTAACGCCATAGTTCTCATATATTTAAGTATTGGATACATATAAAAGTGTGATAGGAGGTTCTGTTAGCCGTCGGACCGGGAACAGCTTCGATCTAGATAGACCTCTCGGAGTCCCATTGGTATTATGACTATATGTCTATGGGAATCCGAATCAGGGTAGGTGTATGTGGTCTTAACTTGAGACTTGCATCGCTAATACTTGCGACAATCAATATACTTTGGTTTTGGTCATCCAGAGCTTTAACAGGTTCTGTGTACGCCTATTCTAGGTTTACTGAGAATCGTAGTATATTGGGTGTGATGTCAAGATGGAAGTATCACTTCAGTCATATGGAGATGATGATCACGTAGGATACAAAACTAGTACTCTTAAATGCTGTAGCTATCGGGATAGTATGACTAGGTCATGATTATCCGATTATAGAGACTAGTTGTTAGTGATCCGATATATGCTTCGTACGGGGCAGACACAATTCCAGCCATAGGCCTAGCATGTGACATCTGATACTGGATCGTATTACGCAATACATTGTATACTACGCCTGATACAGATTATATATTCCTCGTTGAATAATTCTGGAGAATTGGGTAGGCACAATGCCTTGCTAGAAGCCAACCATGTCTTGTAAATCGGTGAGAATGTGGTACGGGGTAAACACGTGTTCGGATAGTCCAATGATCGTATTTACTGCAAACATATCCAGGGATCTCTTAGGTCGCTTCCCAAAGATTCACCAATGACATTTGACTCGAACAGAATTAATCTGGGATTAAATATGAGATAGAAAATTAATCTTGGATTAATTACGGCAAGAATTTATCTAGGATTAAATTCATCTAAAAGAGAGAACGCGATTAATTTGGAATTAATCGGCAAAGTAAATGTAATAGTTAAATTGCATTTTACTATTTAATTTATTTAATTGGGCTAAAATAATATATCAGATATATTAATTGAAATTGGATTTCAATACGAAATTAAAATTGGATTTTAATTAAAGCGAACGAATTAATTTTGAATTAATTCGTAAGTGACTTTCGTAATAATTTTGCGAGGCATTATTATTTGATTAAATTAGATTTAATTATTTAGCGACTAAAAATTCTTTTAATCGGATTAAACGAACCCGGGCCCAAAGTGTGTTGTGTAAGCCAACTAAATTTTGAATTTAAAGTGGTGGGACTCACTTCATTTACATCAACTAGTCACTATTTGATGGAAGTGGTTGGCATAATAAATTGTATTTATTAACCAACACATCAACAAAGTCAAAGATAAGTATTGTTAGACATAACTATTCATCATCATTCTCTCTTTCTCCCATTTGGGCGTGACTTTGCTTCTCTCCAAGGGAAATTTTTTTTTCAAAATTTTCTTAAGCTAGCACTTAAAAGAGTTGATTGAGGTGATAGGGAAACTCACCCAAGAATTTGGAACTCAACATAAAGCTTGGAACTTCTACATCCGTTAGAAATTTTGAAATTCCTCAACCGATCAATGTGAGTATTTCCGCTACTTTCACTTGATTATTCACACACAAATCTTGTTTAGAGACCTTGGGCATATGAAAGACACTAACATATTGGAATGATTGATTGTAACGATTTCTCAATGAACCATGAGTCTCAAAAGACTCATATAGACACGTAGGTGTTTATATAGGATAAACACTGAACGACTCGCTGAAGATTCTTAATAGATGGTACACTAACATCAATAAGAATCTTCTCGAGTTGAGTGAGCATAATGATCCTTCAACTTGAGATACCATTGTGGATGTATGTGGTATCCTCCACACTTTGATGGCAGTCACGTTACCGATATATTTAGATCAGACCTCCGCCTATTCGTTGGGTGTGGACTGATCCTCATGATATCATGTGTGTATCAAGATAGGATATGTCAGTTCTGTGTACAGAGCATAGGTATCCATTATGGAATTAGCAATCTGTTAAATCCATGGGTCTGTGGTACACTGTAGAAATCAGTTCTAAGTGTTATTTAAGAGATTGCTAATAGAATCGTCGACGAGATTATACCTAAAAAGATTTGACATTTATATCTATATCTATGAGATAATCTGGATACGTGTGAGGAAAAAATTATACTTATGCAGTGACCTCGACCTGCATGGTTCATAGGTTTTATCTGTGTTCATCATAATTTACGAGTGGGTAAATTATGGAAACGAAATTGGATTTCGTGACGGATATGCCAGAACCTAGAGAGTCTCACTAATGAGATATACTCATACGGATTTAGGGCAACTTTTATAAATAATACTGATTATTTATAAGTCGTTTAACGATTAAACAAAAATACATGCTTTTGAGATCTTTCGGCCATTTATTAAATGTTGAATTGTGATATTTGACATTTATTAGTAATATATGTATTTTGATTATTTATTGTAAATATAATACATATATTTTAATAATTGAATTAATTAAATATTTAATATCTTATTTACTTTTTAAAGAAAGATAAATGGCATTTCTTTATTGGATAAAGTGGCCAATTTTGATTGGCTTAATTGGCATGATTTAATTGGATAGTTTGTAATAAATATTAATTTGATTAATGGTTTACACCGCAAATAAAAATTAAAACATTTTCCAATTTGTGTATTAATGAAATAAAATTGAAAATTTAAGTGGCCATTATTTTTTTCCCTAGTTTTGGTCATTTAGGGAAATTATAAAAGGCAATTTTTCTATTTTGTTTCATTATTCTAAGAACCATTAAACATAAATACAAAGAGAGGAATAGATAAAAGGAGAAAGAAAAGGAAGAAAAGCTTGAAAATAAGGATTTTTTTGTAAGTTTTTCCTTACTTTTTCTTTATGAAAATTGTTTATTTCATACTAGGCTTCTATATGAGTAGCTTAGTTTCTTCTTTACTCTTTTATGGATGTGTTTTTGATGATTGAGAACTTAGATAAAATATGTTAGCATGTATGAATTTTAAAGAATGTTAATTAGGTGTAATTAAGTATTCTTTTTAACCATTTGATGGTAGTTGTGTAACGACCGGTAGTTTTTACTACTGTATACAACTGTACTGTTACGAAAGGGACAAAGACACATAAATAAATTATTTTGAAACTCATATATACTCATAGAATGACTTTAGGGACAATCGGAAAATTCCTCGAAGTCCCAGGACGAGACTGTACGATGTTCCCTTTGGATAGCCCATGATATTTGGGGCGTAACTTTTTCGTATGATCTACGATTTTTATGAATTGTATATCTTCTGAAAGCTGAAATAGAGACCTACAACTTCTGTGTTGAATATTTTCCCATATTCGGAGCAGAAGCTGATAAAAAACACAAGTCAAAATTTTGATGAATAGTGATTTGGGGTCAAAATGGAAGAATCTCAAATGTTCTACATCTTTCCACAATTTTCTCCATATTCTCAAATATCATATAAGCCCTAGTATATGAAGAGTCTACTATTCCCAAATACCCAAAAATTGGAGGAAAAAATGGAAAAGAAATGAATGTACTGCAGAGAAGAAGAAGAAGAAGCAGAAGAAGAAAAAAGAAGCAAGTTAGCAACAATGGAGGGCTTAGAGAATGAAGAAATCAAAGAAAAAGAGGTAAATCCCATTTGACCCGAGTCTTGTTTTGTTTAATATTGGAGGTATAAAGGTATATTAGAGATGATGGCATGTTAGGGGTTACATATTAATGGTTTATAAGTAAAGAAATGAGTTATATAGAGTTAAATGATTGAGTTTAAAAATTTTAAAGATTGATTTAAGAGTTATAAATTTGTGATTAAACGAGTAGTTAATGATGATGATATAGTAGTTTAGGATGTGTGGAGTTGATGTAAATTGATGGATTGTGTGTTGAAAGAGTTATGGAAGCTTTGAGGATGCATTTGGGTGAGTGGGATAGACTTTAGGAAGAATGGCATAAACCTGGAAATCAGGTTCACGTCACGACGCAAAGGGGGTCTCGTCTCACGACACATATAAAGAAAAATCAGGGCTTATTCTGGTTTGGTTGTGTCGCGACACGCGCCACATATTATTGTTGGAAAGCGGCCGCGAGTGCGCAGCGGAAAATTAAAAGAAATTATGATGCCGCTATCCCTTTGCCCAAGACCCATTTGTTTTTATTATTCTACAAGCATAGACATGTTACTATATATTCTAAACATGAAAATCTCATAAAACATGCAAAGAACATAAACCTAAACATGCTAACTATCATAAGAACTCTAATTAAAATAAAGAAAGAAAAAGACTTACTTGAACCGAAGACTCCTCCAGTCCACCCTACAATCTACAAGCTTTTCTCAAACTCATCAAGCTCTTCCACGTTCCAAACAGCCACCCAAGTGTGTGGCCTCCAAAGGTGCACACACCAAAGCCAAAACTCAACGGCAAGACTACGCCTTGAGTGCACGGGTATTTTTCCCTTGGTGCAAGCGTATGCAAATACCTCAAAACTTTCAACTCGAGGTTCCTCTAGTCAATTATACTTAAGGATCCTCAAAATCAGTGGCTTACTCTTTAAACGTTAGAGTTGCTCACTTATATAAACCCAAGATATGAAAGGTTTTGGTGTAAAAAATTGTAAAGAATTCTTTGGGTTTATATAGGTGCTCCAAAGACAACAAAATTAATTAAGAATCTGATGTGGGATAAATGCTAATTTAATCTTAGCATTGGATCTTAATTTATTGGTTTAATGAGATTATAAAACCCTAATAAGAGTTTGGGCCGAATTGGAATTCAAAACAAATAAAAAAAAAAAAAATTACTATTCACATTACTATTTAGGTTACTATTCATGATACTATTCACATTTTATTTATTTATTTATTCCAATTCCCAAAGTGCCCCTATCGTCATTCACCAATCCCCAAGCCACTATGGAACCTCATAAATGATCTGTTCAATAATTAAACACATTGAACCATTTATGAACAATTCCTACGGCAATCATATATGCTGTTCAATTTGTACTGTGCACTGTTAACCATTGATTTCGAATTTGTTGTGTGTGACATTTTGGGTTCCCCTCAAGTTGGACATGAAATGAATCATGATAATTTAATCGAACATAAAGTATCATCCAATCAGTTGGTCGTTCGATTTCAATGACCAAGGTTGACATCTAGCAATATGCCAAGGCCCCCAAATGAGAAGGAAAGATATATACCCATTCTGTATGCGATTTACATATGATACGGTCCCTCGCCTCATTGTATCCTCACCGTTTGACCTAGGGTATGGAAAATGTCTACCCATATAGTCGAAGGTATGATGTTTATAGTGTCATGAATCGTGCTAACCCAAGAATATCAAATGATTCTTTCGCTGCTGCCACAGTCTCAATCACTGATCACACATATCAACCCGTGAACTGGAATACTACTATTGTAAGAAAATATTATCCGAGAGAGTGGTGATTCTCTGTTGTATCTTTACAAACTTCACGTGTTTCAACAAATGACCCAATCATACCCTTATAACTGGATCTTTTGAACCGGGAAGGAGAATGTCAAAGTTATTTGATCCACACATAAGATTGTAAAGACCTCAAGTCTAAAGACTAGTCATACAATCAATACATGAAAGTTTTCACAGACACATAGGATAAACACTCCTTGTGAAAACTTTCGGTGGTCAGTTCGATGGACACAAGTAACTCATGCATCCATGTGATAGACCAAGCGGACGGATCTCCACTAGTAGCCTATGAGATCGGCTACCCCACTTAAGGGCGGATCATATCATCATGATAGTCTCTCCGCTTTGTGAACGCCCAGATTATTCACAAAACTATGACTATGAACGTTTAAGAGTAATGATTCGCATAAGGCGTGGAAGCCATCATCTTATTACTCTAAGGGCTTTATTACAATGTTTGATGATTCATATAAGTTAAATAAAACACATATAATAAAGATTTCCATTTTATTAATTCATGAAAATATTACAAATACATGTACATATAACCCATCCACAAGTTGGGTATAGGGCATATCGCTAATAAAAATTTCACCAAAATAGTTCCTAATCGGTTAAGTTCCATCCCAACATATTAGAGACCACCTTTAGGGTCTCGTATCAGTTCGAATGTATATATCGCGTCATAGACCAAGCGTGATGTATTAAGTAACGATAATACATATCTGAATTGAGAAAGTTTAACCTAATTCTGAAACTCAACTTGTGATCTGTAATCTAACCAAATTACTATTTATATACCATTGCAGAAGTTGCAATCCCCTTCGACGAAGCGGAATAGCTCTAGCCAGATTCCTAAACTGTGAGTGGACCTTTTCTCTCAGAACTGATTTTATTTAACTGATTTGAATTCAGACTTACTTTTAAAAGCATATGGGGCGTTAGACAGAATTTTTACTACATATGTTTTTCTTTTTATATATACATATAATGATGATTTCGAAAGATTATTTTTCAGCATGAGTTTTGAGTTACGAATGTTTTCAACCTGAGTTTTATATTTTCTGGGGCATGAGGGAAAAACTCACTCTAGTATGTAACTTGAGACCGTATGGAATTGAAGGACATAAGATATGTGTACATATAGAGGACTTAGGGGACGGCGATATGTAACGACTCAGATCCTAATTTAGGACTAGGGATGACAGATGCCCCGAAATCCTGGTTTCAGAGCCTGTAGGGTAGCATAGATCCGCACCCCCAGTTCTAGTTCAGTGGCTTTGGGGACGGCGATACGTAACACCCCAAGACCACCAGTTTCAGAGACAGTATTGGCATGCTTTGGGGGACGGTAATACGTAATGCCCGAAAGTCATGGATTTGCTCTGCTGGATACAGACGACGATACGTAACGCCCTCATACGAAAAGGTTTTCAGATACAGAGTAGTACAATATTCAATTTTTTGGAAATGCAGTTTTCAGAAATGAGATTTTAGAAATAGCTTTCAGAAACCAGTATTTCAAAAGCAGTTTTCAGTAAGAAAAATTTTATTATAGAGATTTCAGATGGAATTTTCAGAAAAGAGATTTCATATAAAGTTCTTTTTCGGAAACTTTAGTTTTAAAAACCTAATGTTTGATTTGAGTATTTTAGTTATCTTGTCCACTCACTTAGATTGAATGGCGATCTAACCCCCTACTCTTAGTTTTCTTTGGTTGTAGGTTTTCATGGAGGACAAACTCGGGAGGACGGATACTGATGCAGTCACTAGGGTTTGGAGTCCACCAATCCAGAGTCAGAGAGCATAAGAGTCCAGTCAGAGTGAAATAGAAGTTATGTACCAGTTTATAGTCATGTCGTAGTCGATGTAAAGATACATGTTTTATGTATATCATTTTAAAAGTGGATCATTTTACTCCAACATTTTCTTTTATTGTAATTTTACATTTTTAATTTCCAGCATTTACTTTTTTGCCTTTACTTTTAGACATTTACTTTCCAGCATTTACTTTGTCTTTTTTTTTTATTTAAGCTTTTACCAGCCGTAAATATATATCGTAGCTAAACCCGTTATCTGGGGTTGTGATGAATTCAAATATCACCGGTTTATAAGGGGTTATTTTAAAGTTTGGGTAATATAATGGTTTACTTATTAAGTCTTAAGCTTAATGCTTCTTGTTAACTGGCCACTAATAAGATTGATCTGGTAAACTTAAAATAAACTTGACAAATGGATTTTAGGTTTCAGCCTTAGACTTAATAGCCCACGATCTTACTTGAGGATAGATAACCCTTTAATAGATTTCCTTACAAGATAGACATATACATGTCGGGCGGGGGTAGCCATAATTGGAACTTAATCTTAATGAATTCGAGTAACTTGGTTGGCATAGTCATTTGATTAATTGGGTTACACTGGGTATTTGCATCTGACCATCGACATAGGCTTTTGCAGAATTTCGTGTTTCAGGTTAGTAAACTAATATATTACATAAACATAAAATAAGCACTTCATCTTTAAAGTATATTGGAAAGATTCACGACCCTGGATAGTTTCTAAATATTGAATTTTTTCAAACTACTTTCACGCTGTTTTATTTACTTGTTTTAAGTTTAAAGTCATCATCCAATCAAACAATCAATCCATTAGATACTCGTAAAAATTTGGCTTCATAAATTAATAGAATAGGTATTAAGTCCTCATGGGATCGATACTTTTTATAATACATGAACGATACGTGAGCTTGCGTTATACGCATGTGATTGCGCCGATCAAGTTTTTGGCACCGTTTCCGGGGACGTATTTATCTATCACTATTAATTTTGAGGTTAGATACCTTTACTTGTGTCTAATTTACTTTTTACTTATTATTTTTTTTTCATGTGTTTCAGGTTCTCAGACACTACATGACACGAACCAAAAGCTTTGAAATCTGACCGCTTGACCCAGAGATTGAAAGAACCATCAGACAATTGAGAAAGGAAAGGCGAGAAGGCCAAAAAACACTAGTCAACATGGAACCTGAACCTTTAGAGGTTGCACCACCAATTCCTATTCGAGACAGAACCATTCTAGTGATTGAAGGCCTCATTTCCTATATTGTATTTCCTCCATTACCAGAAAATATGTGTGACATCAAAACATGCATTCAGATGATACATCAGTCAGTTCAGTTTGAGGGGAATGCAACTGAAGATCCTAATGCCCACATCAGCAACTTCCTGGAAGTTTGCGGCACTTTCAACTACAACCGAGCGGCTGAAAAAGCAATGAGACTGCGTGTTTTTCCATATTGCTTGAAATATAGAGCTAAAGCTTGGCTACATGTTGGTTTCTATAATATGTCCCAAGGAAAGATTAAGCATTCATGAAATACAATAAAGAATATATATAAAAGACGAAGTATGGCGGAATCATACTTACAATGCTTTGTTGATGAAGAAAAACAAACCAAATGGAAGCTCCAAGGTGGATGACTTTCGGCCAAGGAAGACAAGAAGAAGGAAGCTCCAAGCTTTGTGTATTCCTTGCTCTATGATGGTTTCCCTATCACCTCTTTTGATCCCTTGAAGGTGCTAGCCTTGTATGTTCCAAACAATAACCTTTTCTTCAAGCTTTTGGCAACCAAAATGAAGAAGATGAAGACCAAAAACTGCATGCAGTTTTCGGCCAAGTGAGAGAGAAGAGAGTTTTTTTTTTCTTTTGTTCTTATTGATTTTTGATACCAAAAATCAATTTATATTTATGCCATAATATTTATTAAATAATAATAAATCTATGACACAAGCCATGCAAAGGCTTAGAGTGTCAAACACTCTAATTCCATGCATAACATTGAGTGAATCACACACTATCACCATGCAATGCATCATCAATATAATAATACATATAATGACATGTGTCATGTGGGCCCCACACGTTTCCAAATGAAAGTGGGCCCACGTGCACTCACGCGTTCGGGTTCGATATTTCCGAAATACCGAACTTGCGTTGCGACGTTAATTAAATCGAATTTAAATAAATAATCGCTCCTAGCGAAATTATTATTTACGTCGCTTACGAATTAATTCTAAATTAACTCGTATGCCCGAATTAAAATCTAATTTTAATTTCGCGTCGAAATCGAATTTCAATTATTATATCGAATATAATAATTTTACTGATTAATTCCAAATTAATCGTTCTCTCTCTCTAAATAAGGCACTTTATCCGAGATAAAGTTTCTCCGCAATTAATCCAAGATTAATTAAGTTCGAATCAAATATCATAGGTGAATCTTCAGGAAGCGACCCAAGAGATCTCCGGATATGTTGGCAGTGAATACGGTCGTCGGATAATCCGAACACGCACGTACCTCGTACTACGTTCTTACCGATTCACAAGACAAGGTTGGCTTCTAGCAAAGCGCCATGCCTACCCAATTCTCCAGAAATATTCTTATAGGAATATAAGATCTATATCAAGCGTAGTATACCGTAGTATTGCGTACATCGATCCAGTATCGGATGATCACATGCTAGGCCTGGGGCTGGAGATGTGTCTGCCCCGTACGAAACATATATCGGACATCAAGCAACTAGTCTCTTTAAATCGGACAATCCTGACCTTGTCATATTGTCCCGACGGTTGCAACCTTTTATAGAGTACTAGTTCTGTGTCCTGCGTGATCATCACCTCCATATGTCTGAAGCGATACTTCCATCTTGACATCACATCCAGTACACTACGATTCTCGATAAACCCAGAAGAGGTGTACACAGAACCGGTTAAGGTCCCCAACCACCAAAACCAAAGTTTACCGATTGTCGCAAGTACTAGCGATGTAAGTCTCAGGTTAAGACCATATACACCTACCCTGATGCGGCCTCCCATAGACACGCAGACATACTACCAATGGGATTCCGCGGGGTCTATCCAGAGCGAAGCTGTTTTCCGTACCATCGGTAAAACACAACCTCCTATCGCACTTGCATAAGTATCCAATACTTAAATATATGAGAACTATGCCGTTGTGCCCTCACAACGTGCACAAGCGCAATACTAGTCTATTCCGCATTATCGATGTCCAGTCTCGATAATACTACGACTAGGGATATTTAATGATTAAACCTTTGGGGATTGATACTGTCTCATATCATTCTCAGTCCAGGTACTAATCATATGGACTTTCGCCATTTATAACTCAAAGTAAATAATATTACAAAACGGCAAAAGGCAATTTCATTATCACATAGTTAATTTTGTACAATAATACAATATCATTTACAAACAGTGACGCTATGGGACATAATGTCTAACAATCTCCCACTTGGCCTATAGCCAGTCACTCAAGCATCTAATACCCGAACTATGTATGTGTCGTTCAAAAACTTGCTGTAGAACAGCTTTCGTCAGCGGATCTGCAATGTTGTCATCTGATGTGACCTTCTCGACTTTTACATCGCCACGATGTATAATCTCCCGAATCAGATGATAACGTCGAAGAACATGCTTGGACCGTTGATGAGACCTTGGTTCCTTAGCCTGTGCTATAGCCCCGTTATTGTCACAATACAATGGAACGGGCTCAGCTGCTAACGGAACTACTCCTAATCCGATTAGGAACTTTCGGATCCAAACTGCCTCCTTTGCTGCTTCAGATGCAGCGATGTACTCCGCTTCTGTTGTTGAATCGGCAACAGTATCTTGCTTGGAAGATTTCCAGCTCACTGCTCCGTTATTCAAGCAAAAAATGTACCCGGATTGCGACTTGTAGTCATCCTTGTCGGTTTGGAAACTTGCATCGGTATACCCAGATACCGCAAGTTCTCCACCTCCATAAATTAAGAAAGCATCCTTAGTTCGTTTAAGATACTTAAGGATATTCTTAACTGCTATCCAGTGACCTTCACCTGGATCGGCCTGATAGCGACTGCACATGCTCAAAGCATATGAGACATCAGGTCGTGTACATATCATGGCATACATGATCGATCCGACTGCCGAGGCGAACGGTATCCGACTCATGTGGTCTCTCTCTTCCTGAGTCTTAGGACACATGTCCTTAGACAGAGAGGTACCACGTACCATTGGAACCAATCCCCTCTTGGATTGTTCCATGTTGAATCTCTTCAACACTTTATCAATGTATGTACTCTGGGAGAGTCCAAGCAGCTTTCTAGATCTATCCCTGTAGATCTTTATTCCAAGAATAAAGGCTGCTTCTCCCAGATCTTTCATGGAGAATTTTAATGAAAGCCAAGCTTTCACCGACGTTAGCATGGGAATGTCATTGCCTATAAGCAATACGTCGTCGACATAAAGGACAATAAAAGTAAGTGCTCTCCCACTAACCTTCTTGTATACACAAGGGTCATCTGCGTTTTGCACGAAATCATATTCTTTTATGATCTCATCAAAACGCTGATTCCATGACCGTGATGCTTGCTTCAATCCATAAATGGATCGATTTAACTTACAAACCTTGTTTGCAAGTCTAGGTACGATAAAACCGTCAGGTTGTTGCATATAAACATCCTCCAAAAGGTTTCCGTTAAGGAAAGCGGTTTTAACGTCCATCTGCCATATCTCGAAGTCGAAATATGCAGCTATTGCAAGCATTATCCGAATGGATTTAATCATGGCAACGGGTGAGAAGGTTTCGTCATAATCAATACCATATTGTTGACGATACCCCTTCGCTACAAGCCTAGCCTTGTACGTTTGTACGTTTCCATCCATGTCGGTCTTCTTCTTGAAGATCCATCTGCATCCAATAGGCTTTACGCCTTCTGGTGCATCAACCAGTGTCCAAACTTGGTTGGCGTACATGGAATCCATCTCGGACTTCATGGCTTCTTGCCATAAAGCGGAATCGATATTTTGTATCGCTTCCTCATACGTAGCCGGCTCATTATCCTCAATAAGATTAATATCTATATGAGGTGAGATCAGGAACCCATACCTCTCAGGTACTGTTCTGACTCTCTCCGACCTACGCGGTCCTTGTGTATGTGAAGTTTGTGGTACAGACTCATCCCGGATGGTCTGTTCTTGTTCCGTCGTTGATTCATTGCCAGGAACAGTATCACTACGATCTTCATCGAGTTCTACTTTCCTCCCACTTACCACTGCATTTAGGAATTCCTTCTCAAGGAAAACCGCATGTAGAGCAACAAATACTTTGTTCTCTTGTGGGTAATAGAAGTAATATCCTTTGGTTTCCCTAGGATATCCAACGAAAAGGCATTTATCAGATTTGGGTTCAAGTTTGGTGCCTTCCAAACGTTTAACATATGCCCAGCATCCCCAAATCTTTAGGAAAGAGAAACCTGGTTTCCTTCCTGTCCATATCTCATATGGGGTCTGTTTAACAGACTTCGACGGTACCTTATTCAAAATAAGTATAGCACTGTTTAATGCGTATCCCCAGAAGGATATTGGTAGCTCAGTGCGACTCATCATTGACCTCACCATGTCCAACAAGGTGCGGTTTCTCCGTTCGGACACACCGTTTAATTGTGGTGTTCCAGGAGGAGTCCACTGTGAAAGAATACCATATTCTTTCAAGTAATCTTGAAACTCATAACTTAAGTATTCGCCACCACGGTCTGACCGTAATGTCTTGATACTCATCCCTGTTTGTTTCTCCACTTCGTGTCGAAACTCTTTGAATTTCTCAAAAGTTTCCGACTTGTGTCTCATAAGATACACATAACCGTAACGAGATGCATCATCTGTAAAGGTTACGAAGTAGTGAAATCCACCTCTAGCCTGGCTAGACATGGGCCCGCATACGTCAGTATGAACGAGAGCCAATAGTTCTGTGGCACGTTCACCTTTACCGCTAAAAGGTGATTTAGGCATTTTGCCTAAAAGACAAGATTCGCAGACGTCATATGAATTGGGATCAAATTCGTCCAAGTACCCACTCTTGAAAGTGTGGATATGCGAGTCTTGTTGATGTGTCCTAGACGACAATGCCACATATAAGCTTCATCTTTTAGATTACTCCTTTTGAGCCTTTTGTTTGTCATTTTAGGAGATTCATTTATATTCAAAATATAAAGACCGTTATTTGCAACAGCTGTGCAAATTTCTGCATCATTTTTATATAAATAACACCCAGTGTTCCTGAATACAAAAGTGTAACCCTGCTGGGTTAACAAGGATACAGATATAATATTCCTAGTTAAACTAGGTACAAAATAACAGTTCAAAAGTTTAAGTTCATGCCCTGAGGGCAGTACTAAAACAAAAGTCCCTACGGCCAAAACAGCAACTGGTGTTCCGTTTCCGACCCGTAGATCCATCTCCCCTGATGCCAGCACCCTGCTATCATGCAGATCCTGCACATCAGTACAAATATGAGCACCACAACCAGAATCAAAAATCCAATTTTTAAAACTAGAAGTATTCATATTTATCTCAATAACAAACATACCAGAGGCAATGGCCTTGCCAGCCTTGATATCCTCCCTCTGCACAATGCTCATTCGGCAGTCACGTTTCCAGTGACCCCTCTTGCCGCAGTTAAGGCAGATGTCCCGAGATTTGTCCTTTGGCTTCCTAGAAGCCACTGTCAACTTGCCTTTACCCTTCTTCTTGAACTTCTTCTTCCTTGCACCTCCAATTGCCTTGGGGCCACCCTTTGGCGCATGAGAGGTCAATGCAAAATGCGCCTCGCGCTTGCTCCCCTTTAGGAGTTCCCTTTCGGACTCCTTCAGCACAGACAACAACTCTCCAAGAGTGTCGTCAGTATCCATCAACTTATAGTTGATGATGATTTGTTTCCAAGTATCAGGAAGTGACTGCAAGATCATATCTATAGTCAGCTCAGCCTCCAAGACTATTCCCATATTGGCCAACTCATCAATATCGGCGATCATTTGAGTCCCGTGGACTTCAACTGATGCGCCGTCTGTCATCCGGGAGCGGAAGAGTTTCCTTACTAGCTCGTACCTCTTCATCCGCTTATTGGTGCGGTGAAGATCACGCAATCTTGCCATCATGTTATAGGGATCCAAGTCCCTATTCTGGCGTCTGAAATGCTGAGTCATTGCAGCTAGCATAACTGACTGAGCTTGGTCACAATCATCACTATGAGTTTTCCATAACTCTAGCTCCAGTGGCTCAGTGGGTTTAGGCGGGAGAGGTCTCTGAATAGTATACAGTATCCTCTCAGCCCCAAGCACTATCTTGAGGTTCATTTCCCAGTCGGCAAAGTTTGTCCCTTTGAAGACATTATCGCCCATGATTATGTCGCGGATATTACCTTTGCCAATCATCTTGACAACTATAGTCCAACTATAAAGTCAACGATGTTATGGGTACAGTCAAACTGTTACATATAAAAATAACAATATATTAGTCCAACTAATTATTTAAAATATTGACGAAATAATTTTGAAAGACGCGTAAGGCTAAATATCTGAATGAAATTGCAAATTCAATAATAGCCTCCCACTATTTTCTTCAAGTTTCTAACCCTCTGTAGACAACTCGGGAAATAGAATTTCCTAGTGGGCTAGGATCCCGTTAAATAACACACAACCTTGACTTTGGCCAACAAGTTGTATGATATTTAACTAGGTAGATCTCGAAGATCAATTGGATCCCATCCAATTCCTAGATCCGGTAGGTGGACATCCAAGTCCGAAACATATATATCTAATACATATGTCAATGTATCTAATACATTTTCCTAACCATTTCCTCTGAATCAACTAAGCCTTGGCTTTGGCACAACAAACCTAATGATTCCAGTTAAGCGGGACCCATTGACAAGGAAAATTTCGTAATCAATGTCGATGGACAAGAAGTGATCTTGACTTTGGCCAACAAATCACAACTTGGACAGGACACCGATGTGGAACAAAACTCTCATGATTCAAACACATCCTCAATTGACAAAGGTCTTGACTTTGGCCAACAAACCAATGCCAATTTCGGATCTTGAGAAAGAATCATTCAACGGAAGGAAAATCGCTTAATATTGTTTGAGGGATTTTTGCGTAATTGGCAACCAATTAATTTATCTTTGTTAGGTCTCATCATCATACACCCTTAAGCATGCTTCTAAAACATCATAAAGCGCGTAAAGTAAAGTAATAGTGATATGCGGATGGATATATAAACAACTTGTTCCTAGAACAAATCACTCCCTTTCCTCTCCCCGTTAGCACTATTCTACTTCTACCCAATTACATAATACAATAAGAGAAACCTCATTTACATTGAGGGGAATTAGGTGAGAAGAGAATACAAAGAGATAAAGAGATAAGGCTGGACACGCAGGTCCAATTTATAAATTCCAAATTTACAATAATTTCTAAAATTACCCTTTCCCTTCTAATATCCATCCGATATACACTATTCATTCATCACATACATATATATTCAAACAAGACATGCTTTTACAACCAATCTAATCCAATTAATTAGTCTTTGTTAAAGTGATCATCCAATGTTCAAACAACGGTTTGATTTTGTGCGAGTCCAACTCGATTTAGAATAAGTACATAAGGTACGAATTCGCGAATTATATCGAACTACTAATTAAATCTAATTTAATTCGTATTCAATACTAATTCAATTATTTAATTCCAAATTAAATGTTTACACTTTTAATGTGCTTTAAAGACTTAGATTCTAAATCCAATTCTATTGGGTCTCAAAGCCCAACTAACATCCAATGTTTAATTTAATTCAAGTCAAATGGGCTTTCAATTGATTTATTAAGGCTTGGGCTTTGGTCAATGTGGGTCATACCCAATTACCAAGCCCAAATAAGGAATCACCCTTAAGTGCCATAAAACCAATTTCAAGCCCATAAGGCCCAATTAAATTATTAAAGCCCATTATATTATATTTGGACTTAATGGAGTGATTTAGGCCCAAATTGGATCCAATCCATTTGGCCCAAATCTACTTGGTCCAACCAAGCCCATTATGCCCAAATACAATATTAAAAGCCCAATTCACCAATTAAGCCCATTAATTAAATTTTAATATTCCAAACATTAAAGTCCAATTAATTAAAGTGTAATACCAAGATTAATATATTAAACCAAATATTTCAAAAAATACCCATTTAATTTATTAATCATGTATTGTTCAAAATAAATGTCCAACATTAATTTTAACAAAAAATCAACTCCTTTACATGTCTTATGTATTCGGCCAAGGTGAGTTTTTGTGTCGATTTGCTTTTCAATCCGATTGAATTACTAATCTACGTTCCGTACACGTTCTAAGTCATCCAATGATCTTAAACACAAAAAATCCAATCCACTCCAAGTAGCAACACATTCGGCCAAGGCATGAGTTTAGGGGAAAAATCATCCAATGCATTTTTCATAAAATTGATTCCATATAACATCATGTTATATACATGCAAGCATACTTATTAATCAAATTTCACAAGAACATGCTTATATCAATTTCTTCATGCCATTCGGCCAAGGTGAAGATTTTGGGGAAAAATCATCCAATGCATTTTTCATAAAATTGATTCCATGTAATATCATTCTATATACATGCAAGCATACTTATTCATCAAATTTCACAAGAACATGCTTTTATCAATTTACCACACCCATTCGGCCAAGGTGAAGATTTTGGGGAAAAATCATCCAATGCATTTTTCATAAAATTGATTCCATGTAATATCATTCTATATACATGCAAGCATACTCATTCATCAAATTTCACAAGAACATGCTTCAACCAATTTTTTCAAATTTTAACCTAAAGTATTTCATGCTTAACCATGGCTCCATGATACCATTGTTGGTTTCTATAATATGTCCCAAGGAAAGATTAAGCATTCATGAAATACAACAAAGAATATATATAAAAGACGAAGTATGGCGGAATCATACTTACAATGCTTTGTTGATGAAGAAAAACAAACCAAATGGAAGCTCCAAGGTGGATGACTTTCGGCCAAGGAAGACAAGAAGAAGGAAGCTCCAAGCTTTGTGTATTCCTTGCTCTATGATGGTTTCCCTATCACCTCTTTTGATCCCTTGAAGGTGCTAGCCTTGTATGTTCCAAACAATAACCTTTTCTTCAAGCTTTTGGCAACCAAAATGAAGAAGATGAAGACCAAAAACTGCATGCAGTTTTCGGCCAAGTGAGAGAGAAGAGAGTTTTTTTTTTCTTTTGTTCTTATTGATTTTTGATACCAAAAATCAATTTATATTTATGCCATAATATTTATTAAATAATAATAAATCTATGACACAAGCCATGCAAAGGCTTAGAGTGTCAAACACTCTAATTCCATGCATAACATTGAGTGAATCACACACTATCACCATGCAATGCATCATCAATATAATAATACATATAATGACATGTGTCATGTGGGCCCCACACGTTTCCAAATGAAAGTGGGCCCACGTGCACTCACGCGTTCGGGTTCGATATTTCCGAAATACCGAACTTGCGTTGCGACGTTAATTAAATCGAATTTAAATAAATAATCGCTCCTAGCGAAATTATTATTTACGTCGCTTACGAATTAATTCTAAATTAACTCGTATGCCCGAATTAAAATCTAATTTTAATTTCGCGTCGAAATCGAATTTCAATTATTATATCGAATATAATAATTTTACTGATTAATTCCAAATTAATCGTTCTCTCTCTCTAAATAAGGCACTTTATCCGAGATAAAGTTTCTCCGCAATTAATCCAAGATTAATTAAGTTCGAATCAAATATCATAGGTGAATCTTCAGGAAGCGACCCAAGAGATCTCCGGATATGTTGGCAGTGAATACGGTCGTCGGATAATCCGAACACGCACGTACCTCGTACTACGTTCTTACCGATTCACAAGACAAGGTTGGCTTCTAGCAAAGCGCCATGCCTACCCAATTCTCCAGAAATATTCTTATAGGAATATAAGATCTATATCAAGCGTAGTATACCGTAGTATTGCGTACATCGATCCAGTATCGGATGATCACATGCTAGGCCTGGGGCTGGAGATGTGTCTGCCCCGTACGAAACATATATCGGACATCAAGCAACTAGTCTCTTTAAATCGGACAATCCTGACCTTGTCATATTGTCCCGACGGTTGCAACCTTTTATAGAGTACTAGTTCTGTGTCCTGCGTGATCATCACCTCCATATGTCTGAAGCGATACTTCCATCTTGACATCACATCCAGTACACTACGATTCTCGATAACCCAGAAGAGGTGTACACAGAACCGGTTAAGGTCCCCAACCACCAAAACCAAAGTTTACCGATTGTCGCAAGTACTAGCGATGTAAGTCTCAGGTTAAGACCATATACACCTACCCTGATGCGGCCTCCCATAGACACGCAGACATACTACCAATGGGATTCCGCGGGGTCTATCCAGAGCGAAGCTGTTTTCCGTACCATCGGTAAAACACAACCTCCTATCGCACTTGCATAAGTATCCAATACTTAAATATATGAGAACTATGCCGTTGTGCCCTCACAACGTGCACAAGCGCAATACTAGTCTATTCCGCATTATCGATGTCCAGTCTCGATAATACTACGACTAGGGATATTTAATGATTAAACCTTTGGGGACTGATACTGTCTCATATCATTCTCAGTCCAGGTACTAATCATATGGACTTTCGCCATTTATAACTCAAAGTAAATAATATTACAAAACGGCAAAAGGCAATTTCATTATCACATAGTTAATTTTGTACAATAATACAATATCATTTACAAACAGTGACGCTATGGGACATAATGTCTAACACTACATTCATTACCAGCAGGTTCCATCACAAATTGGAACACTTTAGCCACAAAATTCCTTGCAAAGTACTTTCCACCAGCCATAACTGTAAAGCTGAGGAATAACATCACATCCTTTTTGCAACATGACTCAGAATCTCTCTGTGAAGCTTGGGAAAGGTACAAAGATTTACTCTGGAAATGTCCTCATCATGAGATTGCAAAATGGCTACGAGTCCAAACTTTCTATAATGGACTTTCTGAAATAATGAGAACCACACTTGATGCTGCTACTGGAGGTGATTTAATGGAAAAATGAGAAGATCAAGCCTGAGACCTAATTGAAGAAATGGCCAACAACAATTCATTGTGGCCAACAGAAATGAGCATGACCCAAAGAATTACTAGAATTTATGAAGTTGGAGCCAACACAACAGTGAATGCCAAGCTGGATCAGATAGGTAAATTCATGGAAACTATTAGCAGGCAAGGCAATATCGGATCCACAAGTTCATTATATGGAGGAGCACCATATCTAAACCAACAAGAAGAGACGATGAATTATGTCAATAATTTCAACAGACAGGGGAACAATCCATATTCCAACACCTACAACCCAGGGTGGAGGAATCATCCCAATTTCGCATGGAGCAACAATTCAGGGCAAAAGAACTATCCACCACTCGAATTCCAACAACAAAACAAAGGCCAGAAGCATGAAAAAGAACCAGGAATAGCAGAAGTGCTAGTTTAGTTAAAATAATATGATGCTATGTTTCAGAGCCAATCAGCTTCTATTAAAGCACTGGAGATTCAAATTGGACAATTGGCCAATGCTCCGAGTTATAGACCGCCAGGTAACCTTCCCAGCAACACAGAAACAGATCCAAGGAACCGAGGGAAGGAGCAATGTCAAGCCATTACTTTAAAAAGTGGTACTGAAATCAACAAAGATGTTGGAATCAAGGCATCCATTGAAGAAGTTCGAAAAGATGTAGTTCCACAGATGGAGGAAAAAGAAGAAAAGGAAAAAAGAGTAAGAAAGAATCATTATAACTCCACATTTTTCCCACAGCGTCTCCAGAAAAATATATTGGATAAACAATTTGCTCGATTCTTGGAGTTCTTCAAAAAGTTGCATATCAACATTCCATTTACAGAAGCGTTGGAAGAAATTCCCAGTTATGTCAAATTCATGAAAGCAGAGATTGGGAGATCACGAGACAGTAGCATTGATAGAAGAATACAGTGCCATCATTCAGAGGAAACTTCAACCAAAGTTGAAAGATCCTGGTAGTTTCACTGTCCCATGCACCATTGGAGAATATTAAATCGGTAAGGCTTTATGTGATTTAGGTGCAAGTGTTAATTTGATGCCTTTTTCGATTTACAGGAAACTGCAAATTGGAGAAGCAATGCGCACCTCAGTCTCGCTGTAACTTACTGATCGAACGCTCACATTTTCGAGAGGAGTAGTTGGAGATGTGCTGGTAAAAGTTGACAAACTTATTCTCCCAACAGATTTCATTATCCTTAACATGGAAGAAGAAAAATATATACCTATCATCTTGGGGAGACCATTCTTGGCTACAGGTTGAACTGTTATTGATGTACAAAAAAGAGAATTAACCATGAAAGTGAAGGACCAAGAAATTACCTTCAATGTTTTCAAAGCCATGAAATTCCCAATTGATGAAAAAAAGGAAGAATGTTTCAGAATTGATGTTGTTAATAGTATTATCCAGGATACTGATACAATTCCCACGGATAAACTTGAAGCTAGCTTCACCAACATGACTGATAGTGAGCTAGATGCTGAATTTATGGAATGTATCAACTATATTGACAAACCATTGCGTTTCAAATCGACACCACAAGTGGAAAGTCTATAATTTCCAAAAAAATAGCAAATCAAGCCCTCAATTGAAGAACCACCACAGCTGGAGTTGAAGCTACTCCCGATCCATCTCAGGTATGCATTCTTAGGAAACTCTTCTGATTAACCTGTGATTATTTCTTCTTCGCTAACAGTGGAGCATGAAGAAAAGTTGCTGAGAGTGTTACGAGAACATAAGAAAGCCATTGGCTGGACTATAGCAGACATTCGAGGCAATAGTCCATCATTTTGCATGCATAAAATTCTGATGAATGATGAGTACAAACCCACAGTGGAGCATCAACGGAGACTCAATCCAATCATCAAGGAAATCGTAAAGAGAGAAATCATCAAATGGTTGGATGTCGGCATCATCTACCTCATCTCTGACAGCACTTGGGTGAGTCTTATGCATTGTGTGCCAAAGAAAAGAGGAATTACTGTAGTCATAAATGAAAAGAACGAACTGATTCCAACAAGAACGGTGATTGGATGGAGTGTATGCATGGACTACAAGAAGCTGAACAAAGCAACAAGGAAAGATCATTTTCCGCTGCCATTTATTGACTAGATGCTGGACAAACTAGTGGGATATGAGTTCTATTGCTTTGTCGATGGATACTCAGGGTACAATCAGATTGCTATCACCCAGAAGATTAGGAGAAAACAACTTTTACATGTCCCTATGCTACTTTTGCTTTCCGCAGGATACCATTTGGACCATATAATGCTCATGCCACATTTCAATGTTGCATGATGTCCATCTTCTTAGTGGTGGAGTCCTCTTTGACTACTTTGAGCATTTACAACTGAAAGCACCGCCATTCAAAGTAAACATATATCCTGTTTGTGATCTGTTGTCATCCCTATCGGTCTGAAAGCTCGCATAACAGTAACCAATGACTTTCATCTCAGAACAATCTCCGTATGTCAAAAACACATCCTTAGTTCTTCACAGATACTTGAGGATTGTTTTGAAAACTCCCTAGTGTTGCTCAACAAGATTTTCCTGATACCTGCTCGTTATGCTAAGAGCATAAGAGACATCAGGTCTTGTACATAGCATGGCGTACATGATCAATCATATTGCTGAAGTATAAGGGATCCTACACATACGCTCTCTATCTGAAGGAGTATGTGGACATTGCTCCTTAGATAATTTGATTCCATGACAAGTTGGTAAATTACCTCTTTTGGAATCTTCCACTTTGAATCTTTTCAAAACTTTATCTATGTATGTAGATTGAGAAAGTCCTAACAACCTTTTAGATCTATTACGGTAGATCTTAATGCCAAGGATGTAGGCTTCTTCTCCCAAATCTTTCATGGAGAAATTCTGAGATAACCATTGCTTGGTGGCTTGCATCATTGGAATATCATTCCCGATGATTAATATGTCATCGACATATAATACAAGAAATACAACAGCATTCCAACTATTTTTATTGTAAACACAAGGCTCGTCTATATTTTTGATGAAGTCAAATTCTTTGATTGTCTCATCAAATCGTATATTCTAACTTTTGGAGGCTTGTTTGAGTCCATAAATGGATCGTTTAAGCTTGCATACTTTATTATGATCATCCTTAGATGCAAACCCCTCAGGTTGTGTCATATAGACTTCCTCTACGAGGTTCCCATTAAGGAAAGCTATTTTGACATCCATCTGCCAAATCTCATAATCAAAGTGTGCAGCTAGTTGTAGTAAAATTCAAATGGACTTTATCATTGCAACAGACGAGAATGTTTCGTCATAGTCAATTCCTTGGATTTGTCTATAACCTTTCGCCACCAACCTAGCCTTATAGGTTTGGATGTTGCCTTTTGTATTAGTTTTATGCTTGTAAATCCACTTGCAACTGGTGGGATCGTCATTATCAATGACCTGATCATGTTCCTCATCAATATGGAAACCATATCTTTCAGGCTCATATATTTCTCTACCATACCTTCTAAGTTCATAACCTTGTGGTTGTTCCGTCGCTGCCCTTTTGAGGGGCCTGGGGTTTAGTTCTATGTTAGTTTGTTCTTCTCGTACCTCATCGAGGTCAAGTCTACTACCACTATATTTCTTGAGAAGGAATTCATTCTCTAGAAATTTAGCATTTCGTGAGACAAATGTTTTTGTTCATTTGGGACGTAGAACACGTATGCTCTTGAGTTCAAGGTATATCCAACAAACTTAGATTTAACTGCCCTATCATCCAATTTGTTAGTTTGTGTGAGCTTAACATATGCGTCACATCCCCAAACTCTTAGATAACTAAGACTAGGATGTTTCCCAGACCATAACTCATATGGTGTTTGACTAACAGTCTTGGAAGGAACTTGGTTTAGTAGTAGTGTTGCAGTTTCTAAAGCAAGACCCTAAAATGAAAGAGGTAGATCCGTGTCTGGCATCATTGATTGGACCATATCTAATTATGTCTGATTTCTCCTTTTGGGAGACCCCATTATGATGTGGAGTTCCCGGAGGAGTCCACTGGGAAACAATGCCATTTTCTCTCAAGTAATCTTAAAATTCACCGCTTAAGTATTCACCACCTCGGTCAAACCTTAGTGACTTAATACTTTTATTAAGCTGGTTTTCTACTTCAACTTTGATGTCTCTGAATTTCTCAAAGGCTTAGATTTGTACCGCATAAGGTACACATACCCATATCACGAGTGATCATCGACAAAGGTAATGAAGTAAGAGAATCCAACTCTAGCGGTGACTGACATTGGTCCGCATACATCAGAGTGTATGAGTTCTAATGTCTCCACTGCACGCTGTCTTTTACCTTTGAAGGGTAATTTGGTCATTTTACCAAGTAAACACGACTCACAAGTTCCATAAGGTTCATATTTGAAGGGTCTGAAATACCCATCCTTATGTAGCTTAGTTAATATTGTTTCATTGATATGACTTAAGCGACTGTGTCATAGAAGTGATTCATTGAGAATATTCGAGTTAACGTTGTATATATTAGAGGTTGAACATCCTTTGTTAGTTTTTAAGAAATAGATACCATTATTCAAAATACCATCTCCATATTTTATTTCATTGAAATAAATAGAACATTCATTATAACTTATTAGGTATGAAAAGCCTTTATTACATAAAGAAGAAATTGAAATGATGTTCTTTACTAGAGAAGGTACATAAACACAATCTTCTAAGTCTAAAACTAAACCATTCGGCAAAATTAATGAATAAGTCCCCAAGTATAATGCAGCCAGTTTTGCTCTATTACCCATGCGTAAGTCAACTTCCCTATGACGGAGTCTCCGACTGTTTCGCAGGCCCTGTACATTGTTACACAAGTGAGTCTCACAACCGGTGTCAAGCACCCAAGTAGAAGGTTCAGAGAGAATATAGTTCAATCATATACAACATACCTGAAGCATTGGGCTTCTTGGCCTCTTGGGCTTCCCTATCTTCTTTGGCTTTCAAGGATCTGCAGTCTTTCTTCCAATGACCATTCTTTCCACAAAATAATTATTTCCCCTTTCCAATTTTCTTCTCAACCTTACCATTAGGTTTTAGGAGATCTGGAGCCTTGGACTTGCCCTTATTTTTCTTTGGGCCTCGTGGCTTCAGGTCCGTACCCGTAAGCATGACGAAGGTTTTAAGCTACGGTTTAAAGTCATTCTCTGGTTGCTTTATCATATTGTGCAATTCTGCTAAAGTAGCTTCTTTATCAGACAGATGAAACTGCATAATAAAGTTAGAGAAGTCTTTTGGTAAGGACTGAAGAATTAGATCATGACCTATCTCATGATCCATGATGAACCCGAGGTTGGCCAATTTTTTAATGTGGCCAATAATCTTAAGCACATGTCCACTAACAGATCATTCCTTATACCTTATTTAGAATAAGGCACATGACATTTGGAATCTCACGGTATGAATGGAAGTTGCATACAACTCCTTCAAGTGAAAGATGATGGTTTGAGCATCCATATCTTCGTTCATGTGACATAGGGCTAAGCATTATCCAAACTGCTTGCTTATCTTCATCAACGTGTTTCATCCAAGCATCAAATGTATTTTGGTCAGCATCTTCTATGGGTTCAGGGGGAAATGGTCTTTCAAGAACATAGAAAATCTGTTCTTGTCATAAGACAATTTTAAGGTTTCTAAACTAGTCATTGTAGTTGTCCCATTTGAGCTTATGCTCATCAATGATGGAACGAAGTGATACTCTGTTTGCCATTTGAATGTTTGTGAAATATTTTAACCCACCTGTTAGAAGAGAATGTTAAAATTAGGAATATGTTTTCATTAATGTTTCATAATAACATGGGCTTTTAATATTATGAAGTTGCTCCCATTCAATTATTTTAGAATTTTAAGCAAATCGTATCAACCCCAATATGATGGATTTCTTGTGGGCAAGGATCCCATTATCATCATTTCATAACTCTGACTAGGGTCGGTAGTTATAAAATATGATAATTAGGTAGGTTCCCAACCAATTTATGATATAAATAACAATTCCTTGAGCATTGGGTTGGGCAATCAAATATGCCATATCTTATGCTAGTCCTTGTGGACACCCAATCTTTGCCACTAAGTTATAAGACCACACCTAAGGGTCGCTGCGTCTTATGATTCATAAAAGTCAAACCATTGTCAATAGTACGATTTAGGGACAAATTGCTATCGATCAGTCTGGTAAAGCCTAGTCCTGCCAATATGGTTTAGGCCCTTTGGGTCTATACTTTAAAATGGGAGGCAAATTTTAGACTTAAATTATTATTGAGGATTTAGCAAGTTTAAGTGAATAACTGTCAAATGAATTCCTCCATTGAAAATTCCCCTGAGTGTGGGTGGAGCGAACTCTCTTAAATACCCTTACCCCTTAGGCTCTTATTGCCTTGGTGACAGGAATAAACAATAGATCCTCCAAATTAGTCCAACACTTTAAATATGCTTTAAGGTAAGCTTTGAGTAAATGATTATCTAGATGTCTTCACAGCTTTTCTTTTTGGCTATAAAAAGGTAGTGAGTGAAGGAAGACACCAAATCATTATCTAACTCTAGTAATACCTTTGGTTAAATTAACTTTACTTTGGAAAGTTTTATTAACGCCTTGGTCTCAACCCACTTGGATCTTTTATACTGTCTTTTATTATAAACAAGTGATTTATATTTATTAGCCTTAAAGGTAATAAATCTCTAAGTTCATCACGTAATAATTACTTAGCTAAGGGATAAGCAATACACTCTTTATTTCCTTAAAAAGTCTCTAGATGCTTGCACCCTAAAATAATCATGCCAATTCTAATCATACATAGAATCATCAAGCATATGAGTTTTAATATGATGGAATTATTTTAGGCATTAAATAACTTTGATTAATATTTAATTATGATATTGCATTTTATTTTATTCAAATAAATTTACTATTCACGATTTTTACAGATGCGTGAATTTTAATTGCAATTTCACAATTCAAATCTTAACCAAATTATGCAAAACTTGTGCCTAAAATTACGTTCAGGGTGTTAACTTTCCAACAAGTTTTTACACACCTAATTTCGAGTTCAAATGAGAGAGAACTAATCAAAACAAAAATGGCGCGCTGATACCACTGTTGGGAAGCGGCCGCGAGTGCGCAGTGGAAAATTAAAAGAAATTATGATGCCGCTATCCCTTTGCCCAAGACCCAATTGTTTCGATTATTCTACAAGCCTAGGCATGTTACTATATATTCTAAGTATAAAAATCTCATAAAACATGCAAAGAACATAAACCTAAACATGCTAACTATCATAAGAACTCTAATTAAAATAAAGAAAGAAAAATACTTACTTGAACCGAATACTCCTCCAGTCCACCCTCCAATCTACAAGCTTTCTCGAACTCAGCAAGCTCTTCCACGTTCCAAAGAGCCACCCAAGTGTGTGGCCTCCAAAGGTGCACAAACCAAAGCCAAAACTCAACGGCAAGACTACGCCTTGAGTGCACGGGTATTTTGCCATTGGTGCTAGGAAAATACCTCAAAACTTTCAACTCGAGGTTCCTCTAGTCAATTAGACTTAAGGATCCTCAAAATCAGTGGCTTACTCTTTAAACTTTAGAGTTGGTCACTTATATAAACCCAAGATATGAAAGGTTTTGGTATAAAAATTTGTAAAGAATTCTTTGGGTTTATATAGGTGCACCAAAGACAACAAAATTAATTAAGAATCCGATGTTGGATAAATGCTAATTTAATCTTAGCCATTGGATCTTAATTTATTGGTTTAAGGAGATTATAAAACCCTAATAAGAGTTTGGGCCGAATTGGAATTCAAAACAAATAACAAATAAAAAAATTTACTATTCATGTTACTATTCATGTTAATTTATTTATTCCAATTCCCAAAGTGCCCCTATCGTCATTCACCAATCCTAAGCCAATATGGAACCTCATAAATGATCTGTTCAATAATTAAACACTTTGAACCATTTATGAACAATTCCTACAGCAATCATATATGTTGTTAAATTTGTATTGTTCACTGTTAACCATTGATTTCGACTCTGTTGTGTGTGACCTTTTGGGTTCCCCTCAAGTTGGACATGAAATGAATCATGATAATTTAATCGAACGTAAAGTATCCTCTGATCTTATGGCCGTTCGATTTCAATGACCAAGGTTAACATCTAGCAACATGCCAATGCCCCCAAATGAGAAGGAAAGATATATACCCATTCTGTATGCGATTTACATATGATACGGTCCCTCGCCTCACTGTATACCCACCGTTTGACCTAGGGTATGGAAAATGTCTACCTATATAGTCAAAGGTATGATGTTGATAGTGTCATGAATCATGCTAACCTAAGAATCTCACATGATTCTTCCGCTGTGGCCACAGTCTCAAGCATTGATCACACATATCAACCCGCGAACTGGAATACTACTATTGTAAGAAAATATTATCCGAGAGAGTGGCGATTCTCTGTTGTATCTTTAAAAACTTCATGTGTTTCAACAAATGACCCAATCATACCCTTATGACCGGATCTTTTTAACTGAGGAAGGAGAATGTCAAAGTTATTTGATCCACACATAAGATTGTAATGACCTCAAGTCTAAGGACTAGTCATACAATCAATACATGAAAGTTCTCACAGACACATAGGATAAACACTTTAAGTGAAAATTTTCGGCGGTCAATTCGATGGACACGAGCAACTCATGCATCCATGTGATCACCAAGCGGACGGATCTCCGCTAGTAGCCTATGAGATTGGCTACCCCACTTAAGGGCGGATCATATCATCATGCTAGTCTCTCCGCTTTGTGAACGCCCAGATTATTCACAAAACTATGACTAGGAACATTTAAGAGTAATGATTCTCATAAGGCGTGGAAGCCATCATATTATTACTCCAAGGGCTTTATTACAGTGTTTGACGATTCATATAAGTTATGTAAGACACGTATAATAAAGATTGTCATTTTATTAATTAATGAAAATATTACAAATACATGTACATATAGCCCATCCACAAGTTGGGTATAGGGCATATCCCTAACAAAACTTTCACCAAAATAGTTCCTAATTAGTTCAGTTCCATCCCAGCATGTTAGAGACCACCTTTAGGGTCTCGTATTAGTTCGAATGCATATATCACTTCATATACCAAGCGTGGTGTATTAATTAACGATAATACATATCTGAATTGAGAAAGTTTAACCTAATTCTGAAACTCACCTTGTGATCTTTAATCTAATCACATTACTATTTATAGACCATTACAGGAGTTGCAATCTTCTTCGACAAAGTGGAATAGCTCTAGCCATATTCTGAAACTGTGAGTGGACCTTTTTCTCTCAGAACTTATTTTATTTAACTGATTTGAATTCAGACTTACTTTTAAAAGCATATAGGGCATTAGACTGAATTTTTACAAAGCATGTAAAGGACTGAGGGGACGACGATATGTAACGCCCCCATATCCTAGTTCAGGACTAGGGATGACAGATGCCCCGAAATCCTGGTTTCAGAGCCTGGAGGGTAGTATAGATCCGCACCCACAGTTCTAGTTCAGTGGCATGGGGGACGGCGATACGTAACACCCCAAGACCACTAGTTTCAGAGACAACAGTGGCATGCTTTGGGGGACGGTGATACGTAACGCCCAAAAGTCATGGATTTGCACTGCTGCCTACAGATGGCGATACGTAACACCCTCACACGTCAAGGTTTTCAGATACAGAGTAGTACATTATTTAAATTTTTAGAAATGCAGTTTTCAGAAATGAGATTTTAGAAATAGATTTCAGAAACCAGTATTTCAAAAGCAGTTTTCAGAAAGAAAAGTTTTATTAAAGAGATTTCAGATGGAGTTTTCAGAAAAGAGATTTCATATGAAGTTATTTTTCTGAAACTTTAGTTTTAAAAACATAATGTTTGATTTGAGTATTTAAGTTTTCTTGTCCACTCACTTAGATTGAATGGCGATCTAACCCCCCACTCCCGATTTTCTTTGGTTGCACGTTTTCATGGTGGACAAGCTCGGGATGACGGATACTGATGCAGTCACTAGGGTTTGGAGTCCACCAATCAAGAGTCAGAGAGCATAAGAGTCCAGTCAGAGTCAAATAGAAGTTATGTCCTAGTTTATAGTCATGTCGTAGTCGATGTAGAGATACATGTTTTATGTATATCATTTTAAAAGTGGACCCTTTTACTTCAACATTTTATTTTATTGTAATTTTACATTTTTAATTTCCAACATTTATTTTTTCGCCTTTACTTTTCCACATTTACTTTTTAGCATTTACTTTATGTGTTTTTATTTTATTTAAGCTTTTACCAGCCGTAAATATATGTCGTAGCTAAACCTGTTATCTGGGGTTGTGATGAATTCAAATATCACCGGTTTATTTTAAGGTTTGGGTAATATAAAGGTTTACTTATTAAGTCTTAAGCTTAATGCTTCTTGTTAACTGGCCACTAATAACATTGATCTGGTAAACTTAAAATAAACTTGACAAATGAATTTTAGGTTTCAGCCTTAGACTTAATAGCCCACAATCTTCCTTAAGGATAGATAACCCTTTAATAGATTTCCTTACAGGATAGACATATACCTGTCGGACGGGGGTAGCCATAATTGGAACTTAATCTTAATGAATTCAGGTAACTTGGTTGGCATAGACATATGATTAATTGGGTTACACTGGGTATTTGCATCTGACCATCGACATAGGCTTTAGCAGAATTTCGTGTTCCAGGTTAGTAAACTAATATATTACATAAACATAAAATAACCACTTCATCTTTAAAAGATATTGGAAAGATTCACGACCCTGGATAGTTTCTAAATATTGAATTTTCTCAAACTACTTTCACGATGTTTTATTTACTTGTTTTAAGTTTAAAGTAACCATCCAATCAAACAATCAATCCATTAGATACTTGTAAAAATTTGGCTTCATAAATTAATAGATTAGGTATTAAGTATCATGGGATCAATACTTTTTATAATACATGAACAATATGTGCGCTTGCGTTATACGCATGTGATTGCGCCGGTCAAGTTTTTGGCACCGTTTCCGGGGACGTATTTATCTTTCACTATTAATTTTGTGGTTAGATACCTTTACTTGTGTCTAATTTACTTTTTACTTATTATTTCTGTTTTCTTGTGTTTCACGTTCTCAGACACTACATGAGACGAACCAGAAGCTTTGAAATCTGACCGCTTGACCCAGAGATAGAAAGAACCATCAGACAATTGAGAAAGGAAAGGCGAGAAGGCCAATAAGCACTAGTCAACATGGAACCTGAACCATTAGAGGTTGCACCACCAATTCCTATTCGAGACAGAACCATTCTAGTGATTGAAGGCCTCATTTCCTGTATTGTATTTCCTCCCTTACCATAAAATTTATGTGACATCAAAACATGCATTCAGATGATACATCAGTCAGTTCAGTTTGAGGGGAATGCAACTGAAGATCCTAATGCCCACATCAGCAAGTTTATGGAAATTTGCGGCACTTTAAACTACAACCGAGCAGATGAAGAAGCAATGAGACTGCGTGTTTTTCCATATTGCTTGAAAGATAGAGCTAAAGCTTGGCTACAGTCATTACCAGCAGGTTCCATCACAACTTGGAACACTTTAGCCACAAAATTCCTTGTAAAGTACTTTCCACCAGCCAGAACTGTAAAGCTGAGGAATGACATCACATCCTTTGTGCAACATGACTGAGAATCTCTCTGCGAAGCTTGGGAAAGGTACAAAGATTTACTCTGGAAATGTCCTTATCATGAGATTGCAAAATGGCTACGAGTTCTTTAGAGATTGCACCACCAATTCATATTCGAGACAGAACCATTCTAGTGATTGACGACCTCATTTCATGTATTGTACTTCCTCCTGATACTGATGTGGGCCTCGCCCAAAGCTGATACTGATGTGGGCCTCACCCTCGACTGATACTGATGTGAGCCTCGCCCCAGACTGATACTGATGTGGGCCTCGCCCCCAGACTGATACTGATGTGGGCCTCGACCCTGGGACTCGTCCTTAAAACTGATGCTGATGTGGGCCTCGGCCCTGTGAATCATCCCTAAAACTCATGATGCTATATTGCTGTTTTAGGTTGGCTTGCATTTGCCGCTTTCTTATTTTCTTTAAAACTTGTGAACAAAAACAAGACAAAGATTGCGTGTATATGACGTGTATGTATGCATGCATGAATGTATTTCCTATTCCGATGGGTTAGGTCTTCCTTGTGCTTTTTGGTACTTCTCGCCTATAACTGTCTTCGGTCACCCCATGGGCCTGCTTATAGCTTTTTTCTGTCGATTCTCTTCTAGTAATTGCTCAGTTTCCTTTAGTCCCATGACTCAATATCTCATTATGCCCCTGATTCGCGTGGTGGTAGACTGGTCGCCCCCAGTCTTGATTTAGCTTTCCGCTTTTCGCTGCTTGTAATAGGTCAAGATGAACCACGTGATGTGGCATTCCATATCATCATACTATATCACATTCTACGAAATAGTCCCAATAGTTACACATATTATTTCCCTCAAAGAATGCTCAGTAATGAAACCAAAGAACCTTCAAAACATTCAACGCAACTCAAATCCAGGTCTTTGAATAAATGATCTAAGCCAGACTCAAAGTGTGTGTGCAAATGTTCCTTTGCAGATTCATCCCCAAGTAAGCCAACTCAATGATTTCATCAAAAAACTGGGATCGATGGGTCAAACCAACCTAGATGTCTCAATTATGCCTGCAGTTGCTTTTCTGTGCTCAATGTGGTATGGTTTTCTTTCTCTTTTGTCTCTTTTTTTTTGTTGCTTTTTTGAACTTCTTTTTTCTTTTCTTTTTTTCAACACACCTACGCTTATTGGTTATAGGTGGTTCAATTCTTTTCTTTAGAGACTTTTCTTTCATTTTCAACCATACCACACATCATAACATAAGCAAATTAAGATAGAAATCTAAGCAAATGGTCATTCACCGACCTACAATTTCTTCAACTAGTCACCTTGCCAACTACTCAGGTTTTCTCCAATAAGAACCTATAGTGAAGTGCTTACGATTCTAACATAGATCAATCACTCAAAGTATCAGATAAAAACACAGCAAAAGTTTATCGTTTCTAAGATTTCTCCCCGAAGCAATCAATTTTATCATCGGACTTATGCCTAAATATTAAGGACTAAGAACAAACAACATTTGTTTTTAGGCCCACCATGGTCTTTCTATCCTTGCCGTAAAAGTTTATGTTTCTCGACTTCCTTTTTCCGATATCCATGTTTTCTAAACTATTTTTGACAAATCTTTCTTTCTTCTCTAACCCAACGGATATCTATGATGGCTTTTAAGACACATGGGTTAACATGATGCGTGAATGCATGAGATGCGTGCGATGTATGGAATATATAAGTCGGCCCATTATCATTTTAAAGCATTCAATCATACTATTACGCGGTGCAAACTTTTCCCAGTTGAAAAGGCCCAACAAGTTTACACTTTGCGATAACATGGCTAAACAACTTCAAATGATACGAGGCCTAAACACAAAATGGCCCATCGGCATTTTAGAAGCTTTTGGCCCAATTGCCATAAAGCACAGACTCATCCCAGTTTAAATGGCCCAACAAGCCCATACGTCATGACAAAAAGTCCAACTGAATCCAAATGACGATGGTCCTAAACATCAGCATAAAGAAATAACTTCTACTAGTTTTACGACTAAGTTTCACATGTGGGTCTACGGGAGTGTGGACAAAGGCTCTCGCTGACGAAGGATTGCCCATAACTAGGACTTCCCACTCAAGGGTTCGAGCGACCAAGTGAGCGCACCATTTTGTATACCTTAAGGTACATGCCAACGAGTTATAGTGCGTGACTGACTGTCAAATGGATTTCCAGTTGTAGATTCCCCAGAGGGAGGGTGGAGCGAACTGTCTTAAATACCCAAGCCTCTTAGGCTCTTATCGCTTGGTGACAGGAATAAATAACGAGTCCTCCAAATTAGTCCATCACGGTAAGCTACGAGTACATGATTATCTAGGTGCCGTCACAGCTTTCCCTCGTAGAAAGGTAGTGAATGAAGGAAGACACCAAACCATTAACAAGCTTTAACAATGCCTTTGATTAAACCACTTTCAACCCACTGTAGAAACGGTTAACTAAAGCACAAATCATAAACATCACAATACATGATTTCAGGGCCAATTCTCTATCCCCAGTGGAGTCGCCAGACTGTAGGACACAAAACTTTACAATGCATGCTGTTCTAGGTTCGCGGCCTAGTTTGGAGTACGGAGTAGCCCGCGGAGGACTAAACCAGAGAATAATGGAGTCGCCACCCGGTGTGAACCGGGAAAATGTGATTTAAGGCCGCACTCACCCATCACAAGGGAAGACCTCAAACCGTTGGGTTCAGAATGGTCCCTTACTTATGTCACTTGTAATGATTTTATATTTGCAATAAACTAACCGAATCTACTCAACATATATGCTCAAAGGTAACTTAGACCTAGTCCACATTCATCAAAATAAGTCTTATGACTAAGTTCACATGCTTGAAAAGTAAGTCATCATCACGGCAAACATACAATGACACACGGCAACCTCCTGAACATGCTTCACTTATAATACGGAAAACAAATAACAACCTAAACATAATGCAAATTCTAAACACAAAATAAATGACTAATCATGCTTAAAAATAAACAACTAAATCATGCTTAGATAAATAAATAATCTATTAACTACATCATGCTCAAATATAAGTTTGGATGAAATGAAATACGTATCTCTCAAGTGGTACGTGGCATTGTGTCCCAAATGCAAACTGCAATACCGTCCATTCAGAATCGGCTACAAATTTACGTCTGAGTTTCCATCCGATATACCACACAAAAGAGAACACGCATTCTGTTCATCCAGAATTCACATCATGCCTCAATAAACGACTCTCATGCGATAATATATTAAAATAAATAAAAGAAACGAAAGATAATGAATAAAGAAGGTGCCCTCAGGTCTAACCTCTTTTGTCGTCTCTCGAAAGCGCGTTACACGGCCGTCGGAAGGGTTGATGTTCCGCAACTTTTCTGGTTCACTAATCCAACGTTTCTCCTCTCTGTTTCACTGTTTAGGCTACTGTTTTCACTCCATTTTGCTGCTATTTTTGTTGTATTTTCGGGTCACTATTTTAAGGTAATTTTGCGATTGTTGTAGGCAGTTTTGGAAGGGTTTCAGGGCATTTTTTAGGGTGCAGTTCTGGACTGTTTTAGGCAGTTTTTGGGTAATTTTACTGGGCAGTTTGGGAAGGGTTTCGGGACAGTTTTTTAGGGTTGATTCAGGGACTGGTTGCGTGTTAGGGGCAGGTGACGTGATCCGTGAGAGGGTGAATGATAAGGGCGTGATGAGTGGGCTGCTAGATGGCTTGTTACGTCTTTGTTACGTGAGGTGAGTGAGGTGGCGAGGAGGAGGCTTGCTTTTAGTCGATGTGGGATTCACGTGTAGGGCTGATTGAGGGAACGTGAGGTGAAGGCTTGCGTGAGGATGTTGCTGGCTGTGAAGAGTTGGCCGAGAAGAGTGAGGGCCAAATGATGTTTGTGCGTGAAGGCTGTGATGAGAGAGATGAGTTAGGTTTTAGGGTTTATTCTATTTTGGTTCGTGAGAATGAGCCAGGGTTAGAAAAGTGAGGTTAAAGGTTATTTATATAGGCAAAGAGATGGTTTACCTTGTTTGAAAATGAGAAGGATTTGTGCATTAATGGGATATCTTTTAATTAGGAAAATCTTTTAATTTGATTTGATTTAATTTGATTTATTCTTTTTTAGTTAGGGATATGATTTGATTTGTATCTGTTAATTAGGGAATGTAATTTAAGTGGATTAGGAAAGTATTTGATGGGATTTCTTTAATTTAAGAATGGGATTTATTTAATTTTGGAATGAGATTTAATTTAATTTAATTTAATTTAATTAGTGTTTTAAATATTTTTTAATTATTTGGATTGGGCTTAGGCGAAATGGGCTTGGTGTATGGTTTGTGGGGTTTTGGGCTAAGGGTGTGTTTTAAAACGGAGGTCCAACAAGCGAACCCGAAGCTACTCAGCGAATTAAATCCAACAATGTGTCAATTCTTGACTATTCCCTTCCGACGTTCGTTTCCCGCGACTTCCACAATTAAAGAGGTAGTGTCTCCATGCAAGACTCATCATCGAGACTTATATGCCAAAATGCAGTGCCTACACCTCCCTTACCAGGAAAATACGTGTGACATCCAAACATGCATTCAGATGACACAACAGTCAGTTCAGTTTGGGGGGAATGCAACTGTAGATCCTAATGCCCACATCAACAACTTCCTGGAAGTTTGTGGCACTTTAAACTACAACCGAGCGGCTGAAGAAGCAATGAGACTGCGTGTTTTTTCCATATTACTTGAAAGATAGAGCTAAAGCTTGGCTACATTCATTACCAGCAGGTTCCATCACAACTTGGAACACTTTAGCCACAAAATTCCTTGCAAAGTACTTCCACCAGCCAAAACTGCAAAGCTGAGGAATGAAATCACATCCTTTGTGCAACATGACTCATAATCTCTCAGCGAAGCTTGGGAAAGGTACAAAGATTTACTCCGAAAATGACCTCATCATGAAATTGTAAAATGGCTATGAGTCCAAACTTTCTATAATGGACTTTCTGGAATAATGAGAACCACAATTGATGCTGCTAATGGAGGTGCTTTAATGACAAAAAAATAAGATCAAGCCCGAGACCTAATTGAAGAAATGGCCAACAACAATTCATTGTAGCCAACAGAAAGGAGCATGATCCAAAGAATTGCTGGAATTTTTGAAGTTGGAGCCAACACAATAGTGAATGCCAAGCTGGATCAGATATGCAAATTCATGGAAACTCTTAGCAGGCAATGCAATATCGGATCCACAAGTTCACCATATGGAGGAGCACTAGATCCAAACCAACAAGAAGAGATGGTGAATTATGTCAACAATTTCAACAGACAGATGAACACTCTATATTCCAACAACTTCAACCCAAGGTGGGGGAATCATCCCAATTTCGCATGGAGCAATAATTCAGGGCAAAAGAGCTATCCACCACCGGATTCCAACAACAAAACAAAGGCCAAGAGCATGAAAAAGAACCAGGAATAGCAGAAGTGCTAGTTCAGTTAAAAAATATATGATGATATGTTTCAGAGCAAATCAGCTTCTATTAAAGCACTGGAGAATCAAATTGGACAACTGGCTAATGCTCAAAGTTATAGACTGCCAGGTAACCTTCCTAGCAACACAGAACTAAATCCAAGGAACCGAGGGAATGAGAAATATCATGCCATTACTTTAAAAATTGGTACTGAAATTAACAAAGATGTTGTAATCAAGGCATCCATTGAAGAAGTTACAAAAGATGCAGTTCCACAGATGGAGGAAAAAGAGCAAGAAAGAATCACTATACCTCCACATTTTTCCACAGCGTCTCAAGAAAAACAAATTGGACAAACAGTTTGCTCGATTCTTGGAGGTCATCAAAAAGCTGCATATCAACATTCCATTTGCAGAAGCGTTGGAAGAAATTGCCAGTTATGTCAAATTCATGAAAGATATCCTTTCATGAAAGTGGAGATTGGGAGATTACGAGATAGTAGCATTGACAGAAGAATGCAGCGCCATCATTCAGAGGAAACTTCCCGCAAAGTTGAAAGATCATGGCAGTTTCATTGTCCCATGCACCATTGGTGAACATTAAATTGGTAAGGCTTTATGTGATTTAGGTGCAAGTGTTAATTTGATGCATTTTTTTATTTACAGGAAAATGCAAATTGGAGAAGCAATGAGCACCTCAGTCTCGCTACAACTTGCTGATCGAACGCTCGTATATCTAAGAGGAGTAGTTGAAGATGTGCTGGTAAAAGTTGACAAACTTATTCTCCCAGAAGATTTCATTGTCCTTGATATGGAAGAAGTCAAAAATGTACCATCATCCCGATGAGACCATTCTTGGCTAAATGTCGAACTGTTATTGATGTACAAAAAGGAGAACTATCCATGAAAGTGCAGGACCAAGAAGTTACCTTCAATGTTTTCAAAGCCATGAAATTCCCTAGTGATGAAAAGGAGGAAGAATGTTTCAGAATTGATGTTATTAATAGTATCATCCAGTATACTTATACAATTCCCAAGCATAAACTTGAAGCTAGCTTCACCAACATGACTGATAGCAAGCTAGATGCTGAATTTCTGGAATGTATCAACTATCTTGACAAACCAGTGTGTTTCAAATCGACACCACAAGTGGAAAGTCTATAATTGCCAAAAAAGAGCGAATCAAGCCCTCAATTGAAGAACCACCACAGTTGGAGTTGAAGCCACTCCCGAGCCATCTCAGGTATGCATTCTTTGGAAACTCTTCTGATTTACCTGTGATTATTTCTTCTTCGCTAACAGTGGAGCAGGAAGAAAATTTGCTGAGAGTGTTACGAGAACATAAGAATGCCATTGGCTGGACTATAGCAGACATTCGAGGCATTAGTCCATCATTTTGCATGCACAAAATTCTGGTGAATGATTAGTACAAACCCACAATGGAGCATCAATGTGTTTGGTTTAAATCTAGGTCCCAAGATCAAACAAGACATGAAAATATTGTGTGAATACATCAACGGAGGTAGCGGAATACTCACATCGATCGGTTGAGTCGATTTGGAGACGAATGAAGCCCAAAAAGCCACTGCCATAGGCGCACAAACTGATGCAGTTCACTGCCTCCAATTTCAGATTTTGAACTGAGAAAACGGAGCTCCAAGCCTCGTCTGACGGATCCCGGCTCATGGGCGAACCTCCCTACCACCTTCGCAAGACTCGTAAGTGTGCTAGCACTTGAATTTTCACCATGAAAACCCACTATTGGCTTCCCTATTGCTCACGTTTTTCTGGTTCAAAACCAATGAGGAAATGCCCCTTGGGCGTGAGCTAGAAGAGAGCAAAAATGAGAGAGAAAGAAATGTGTTAAGTTATTACAAAAGTTGTAAATCATTTTGTTTATATATTTTCCAAAAATATTAAATGATTTACCAATTAATTTAACTTTCAAAAAGTCAAAGAAATTGAATGTAATAAGCTTGAGTGTTCCACACTCCAATATCAATGTCCATCAAGTCATATCAAGTCTTTCAAGTTGTCAAGTCATATCACTCAAAGTGACAAGTGATTTGACGCTTGAAGTGACTAATGATTTGACGCTTGACGTGACTTGCGTGCCGCACTCGCATTCGAAATACGAATGCGCTCGCAATCACACTCGAGCTCAGGTTCGTTAATTCCAAATTAACGATTTTTCCGTCGCGTCGTAATTAATGATTACGCCTAGCGAATTCACTATTCACGTCGCTAAGGAATTAATTCTAAATTAATTCGTTCGCCCGAATTAAAATCTAATTTTAATTCCGCGTCGAAATCTAATTTCATTTAATATATCAAATTTATTAACTTACCGATTAATTCCAAATTAATCGTTATCTCTCTCTAGACGATATTTTATCCTAGATAAAATATCTCTGTTATTAATCCTAGATTAATTTTCTCTCTCTTCTATATAATCCCAGATTATTCAAGAGTGCGAGTTGTGCATCATCGGTGGATTATCGGGAAGCGACCCATGAGATCTCCGGATAAGTTGGCAGTAAATACGGTCGTCAGAGTATCCGAATCACGTACGTACCAAGTACTACGTTCTACCGATTTACGAGACAAGGTCGACTCCTAGCAAAGCACCAAGTCTTCCCAATTCTCCGGACATATCCATTTAAGAATATTTAAGATCTGTATCAAGCGTAGTATACTATTGTATTGTGCATATCGTCCCAGTATCAGATAGTCACGTGCTAGGCCTGGGGCTGGATAAGTGTCTGCCCCATACGAAGCACATGTCGGATGTCTGGTAACTAGTCTCTATAATCGGATATACATGACCTTGTCATAATATCCCGATGGCCACGCAGCACTTAAGAGCACTAATACCGTATCATGCGTGACATCATCTCCACTATGACTGGAGTGATACTTCCGTCTTGACATCACATCCAATACACTACGACTCTCTGATAAACCCAGAAGTGGTGTACGCAGAACCGGTTAAAGCCTGTACCACCAAGACCAAAGTTTATCGATTATCGTAAGTATTAGCGATGTAAGTCTCAGGTTAAGACTATACACACCTACCTTGATTTCGGCCTCCCATAGACACATAGTCATGATACCAATGGGATTCCGAAGGGTCTATCTAGAGCGAATCTGTTTCCCGTACCATCGGTGAAACACGACCTCCTATCGCACTTGCATAAGTATCCAATACTTATATATATGAGAACTATGCCGTTGTGGCCTCACAACGCACACAAGTGCAATACTAGCCTATTCCGCATTATCGATGTCCAGTCTCCATAATACTCCGGCTAGGGATATTTAATGATTAATCCTTCGGGGACTGATACTGTCTCATATCATTCTCAGTCCAGGAACTAATCATAGGGACCTCTCTTCATTTATACATCTATGGTGATCTGATCACAAATGATGAGAGTGCAATTTCCTTGTCACATAGTTAATTTGCTACAACAACACAATGATCTGTGCAAATAGTGACGCTATGGGTCATTTTGTCCAACAATCTCCCACTTGGCACATAGCCAGTCACTCAAGTGTCCCACACCCGAACTATGTACGGTTCGCTCAAATTGCTGAGGAAAGGTTTTCGTCAGCGGATTTGCTTGATTATCGTCTGACGCGATTTACACGATCATCACATCGCCATGATGTATGATCCGAACGAATCAGATGATATAGAAGTATATATCTGGATCGTCGATGAGACCTTTAATTCCTTAGCCTGTGCTGACGCCTAGCTCAGCTGCTAAAAGAACTATATCTAATCTAATTAGATTTATTTTCGATCCAAATGGCTTCTATTGCTGCCTCAGCTGCAGCAATAATCCGCATTTGTTGTTTATTCGGCAACAGTTATCTTGCTCGGAATATTTCCAGCTTACTGTCCCAGTGTTCAAACTTAATAGTATCTCAGTATTTAATTGTTTGGAAACTTGCAGCAGTGATCCCAGTCACTTCAAGTTCTCATTCTCCATAGTTTAAGACAACATATTTAGTTCTCTCAGATACTAACAGATGTTCTTAATGTTCAATCCAGTGACCATCACTTGGATTGACCTGATCGTGACTCCATATGCTCGAAGCGTATGAGACACCCTATCAAGTACATTTTAAATGTACAATTTCCCAGAGAGTGTTAACAACTCCAAATCTATCCCAGTAGATCTTTATTCCTTGAATAAAGGTTGTTACTCCCCATAATTCTACGGAGAATTTCTATGAAAGAATATCTATGAAAGCCAAGCTTTCAACAATTGCTTTATGGGAATTTAACTGTCAGTGCGCTCTCCCACTAACCTCCTTATATACACTAGAATTATTTCGTTTTGATTCAAATCATAAACCATTATGATTATTTCAAAACGTCAGTTCCAAGAACCTTATGCTTGCTCCAATACAAACATGGATCGAATAACCCGCAAACCTTGTTTGTCGGTTATTCAAAATCGTCAGAATGTTATAAACATTCTCCAAAAGGTTTCATTTTCAGGAAAGCGATTTTGATCTATAACTGACACATTTCATAAATGAAATACGCAGTTATCAACAAGCATCTTCAAAATGGATTTACCATGGCAACAGGTAAAAGGTTGAACCGTTATTAACACAATGTTGATAACGATACCTTCCCGTCAAAAGCCCGGCTTTGTACGTTGGTATGTTGCCTTCCATGTATGTCTTCCTTGAAGACGTTAATGTACCAATAGGCACAATGCCTTGTGGTACAACAACTAATATCCAAAATAGTTGTTATACATGTAATCCATTTCGGACTCATGGCACTTTGCCATAATAGGGAGTTGATACCTCGTATCACTTCCTCAAAACGTAGTCGGTGGATATACCTTCATAAGATTGACATCTTTATGAGGTTAGATCAGAAACCCATACCCTAGGTTGTTTTTTGACTCTATCCGATCTACGAAGTTCTTGTGTATTTGAAGATTAATGGTACAGATTCATCATAGATGAACTATTTGTGTTCCATTAAGGACTTCGTGCCTAGAACAGTATTACTCCTATTTTCATCGAGTATCACTATCCTCCCACTGACCACTGCATATCGGTATTCCTCTCAGGAAAATCGCATGGTGAGCAACAATCATATTGTTCTCATGTGAGATTTATAAGTACTATACTTAAGGTTTCCCTTAGGATAACCTATATTGGCACTTATCCAATTTGGGTCTTTAGTTTGGTATCATCCAAATGTTATGCCTGGCATACCCAAATTATCAGGAATGAGAAACCTTGTTTCTTCCCTGTTCATATCCCATATGACATCTGTCAAACAGATTTATATGGAACCTTATTCTAAATAAGTTTTGCACTGTTAATACATATCTTCTAGAAGGAAACAGTAGCTCAGAGCGACTCGTGATAAACCTTATCATGTCCAACAAAATTCGGTTTTAGTTCAGACACACCGTCTAACTGACGTGTCTCGGGAGGAGTCCTCATATGAAAGAATACCGTACTCTTTCATGTACGTATGAAACTTACTGCTTAAGTATTTTCCATTACGGTCTTACCATGGCGGAATAATACTATAGCTGATCTGTTTTTCTATTTCGTGTCGAAACTCTAAAGTTTCTGATTTGTGTTCTTCAAAAGAAACACATAACCATAACGTGATGCTACATCCGTCAAGGTCACGAAATATTCATGTTCACATCTAGTCTAGCTAGATATGAGCCCACTAACTTCACCATGAATAGGGCTAACAGATCGGTGGCCCCTTTTACTATTACCAAGTAAATAGTATTTTAGGTACTTTACCTGATAAACTAGATTCGCAGACTTTATTTGAATAGTCAAATCAGTCCTAGTACCCACTCTTCAAAAGTGTGGATATACGAGTCTCGTTTAATTGTGTCCTAGACAACAATGCCACAAATAAGTCTCTATTGATCAAATCAATTTGAGCTATTTATTTGTCATTTTATATGTTTGAGATTTTATTATATTCAAAATATAAATTCTGTTATTCACATCTAATGTGTCTATCTCAGTATCATCTTTATATAATAAAACACTTTAGTGTTCTAGAATATAAAGGTTTATCCGCAACGGATCAAACACTAATATAGAGATAATGTCTCTAGTCAAACTAGTTACATTATAACAGTTCCTAATTTAAGTACATACCGAAAGGGTAGTTCCTAAACTTAGGTATCTACGGTCGAAACAGCGACTTTCGTCCCGTTTCCGATTCGCAGAGAAATCTCGGCTTGAAGTCAGTATCCAGCTCATAGCGGATTCTGAACATCAATACATATATTTTATGTACCACACTAAGTATTTAAAATCCAATTTCAATACTAGTAGTGAACATAACTTTGACAAATATTTTTAAAGTTAGAGCCTCGCCCTTTCTTTAATTCCTTCGTGTCTTCCATATCCAAACGGTAGTCACTTTGGGATATGTCAATTATCTTTTCAATATTTCACAAACCTTTGGCCAAGCCTTGGGTTTTAGAATATCGAAATGATGTGCACCTTGTGCAACACGCCCAATTGCAAACTTTGACTTTTCACCTCTAGAATAGTCAAATCAATTCTCTAAGAATTGTTAATTGCAATTTAATACTTTTAAATCTAAAGATAGATTTATGATAAGTATATTAATTAAGCACTAAAGTCATCATCACATAAATCTTCCAAAGATTTTATGCTCTACTTATTTGCTTAATTATGGGCCTAGTCATAATAAGTTATTTTATCAAATAAATTAACCTATTATGAATTCCCAATAAAATTAAATCATTTAAAACATTTAATCCAAGGATTATATATTTTAAATATTCAACTTTTCAATTCTTTCTTGATTTCAATAGTCCAACTATTTAATCAATTTAATAAGGTACTATTTATTATAATGATTACAATAATCCAATTATTTAATCAACTATAATTTTAATATTGAATACTATAATCCAATTATAAAATCAACTATCATTTAATTCAATTATATTGATTACCATAATCCAATTATAAAATCAACTATATATTGAATGAGTTTGTATATAGTCCAACTATATATATTTTTAAAACAACATAAAATATTAGTCCAACTAATACTTTTGATTAATATGACGAGTAAAATAGATGAGCGCGTTTAGCGAGTATTCGAACGAATATTGCAAATTCAATAGTTGCCTCCCACTATTTTTCGTCGAGCCTCTAACCCTATGTCGAGTACTCGGGAAACCGTGTTTCCTAGTGGGCTAGGATCCCGTTAAATATCACGCAATCTTGACTTTGGCCAACAAATTGTATGATAATTAACTAGGTAGATCTCGAAGATCAATTGGATCTTGTCCAACTCCTAGATCTAGTAGGTGGACATCCAAGTCCCAAACATATATCTTATATATGCCTATACATCGAATGTATACCCTAACCTTTTTCCTCTGAATCAACTAGGCCTTGGCTTTGGCACAACAAACCTAGTGATCCCAGTCAAGCGCGGACCCATTGACATGGAAGCTTCGTAATCAATGTCAATGGACAAGAAGTGGTCTTGACTTTGGCCAACAAACCACAACTTGGACACGACACCGATATGGAACAAAGCCTCGTGATTAAAACACATCTTCGACGGACAAGGGCTTGACTTTGGCCAACAACCCCTGCCAATCTCGGATCTTGAGTAAGAATCACTCAATGGAAGGAAAATAAACGCTTGATATATAACGAGGGTTTTTCGCGTGCAAATTGGCTACCAATTTAATTATCTTTGTTAAGGTCTCATCATCATACTGTTAGACATTATGACCCATAGCGTCACTATTTTGTAAATGATATTGTATTATTGTACAATATTAACTATGTGATAATGAAATTTCCTTTTTCCGTTTTGTAAAATTGTTTACTTTAACATATTAATGGCAAAAGTCCATATGATTAGTTCCGTATTGAGATGATATGAGACAGTATCAATATAAAAGGTTTAATCATTAAATATCACTAGTCAGAGTATTATCGAGATTGGACATCGATAATGCGGAATAGACTAGTATTGTACTTGTGCGAGTTGTGATGGCACAACGGCATAGTTCTCATATATTTAAGTATTGGATACTTATGCAAGTGCGATAGGAGGTTGTGTTTTACCGATGGTACGGAAAACAACTTCGCTCTGGACAGACCCCGCAGAATCCCATTGGTAGTATGTCTGCGTGTCTATGGGAGGCCGCATCAGGGTAGGTGTATATGGTCTTAACCTGAGACTTGCATCGCTAGTACTTGCGACAATCGGTAAACTTTGGTTGTGGTGGTTCGGGGCTTTAACTGATTCTGTGTACGCCTCTTCTGGGTTTATCGAGAATCGTAGTGTACTGGATGTGATGTCAAGATGGAAGTATCACTTCAGACATATGGAGATGATAATCACACTGGATACAGAACTAGTACTCTATAAAAGGTTGCAACCGTCGGCACAATATGACCAGGTCAGGATTGTCCGATTTAAAGAGACTAGTTGTTTGATATCCGATATATGTTTCGTACGGGGCAGACACATTTCCAGCCCCAGGCCTAACATGTGATCATCTGATACTGGATGGTGTTACGCAATACGGGATGGTATACTACGCTTGATAAAGATCTAATATTCCAGTAGAATATTTCTGGAGAATTGGGTAGGCATGGCGCTTGCTAGAAGCCAACCCTTGTCTTGTAAATCGGTAAAAACGTAGTAGTAGGAGGGTACGTGTTTGGATTATCCAACGACCGTTGTATTTACTGCCAACATATCCGGAGATCTCTTGGGTCGCTTCCTGAAGATTCACCTATGATGTTTGATTCGAACTTTATTAATCTTGGATTAATTGCGGATAAGAAACTTTATCTTGGATAAAATGCCTTATTAGGAGAGAGAGAGAGAGATCGATTAATTTGGAATTAATCGATAAAATAATATATTCGATATATTATTAAACGAAATCAGATTTCGACGCGGAATTAAAATCGGATTTTAATTCGGGCAAACGAATTAATTTAGAATTAATTCGTTAGCGATATGAATAATAATTCCGCTAGGCATAATTATTTAATTCTCGTCGCGACAGAAATTCGTTAATTCAGAATTAGCGAATTTGGGCCCGAAAGTGTTTGCGGACACACATTCGTATTTTGAAACGGGTGGAATCCGCAAATCACATCGCGATATCTCATTACTTGATACAAATAGATGATGGATGTATCTAGTCACCTTTAGGGATGATACATTGTCTCTATTCTCATGTGAGATAATGATGGCAAATGATGAATTTTCCTTTGGAGGGAAAAACCTTTCACGGTTTTGAAGGGTTTTTTGATTAAAAAATTCATTTGGTATTTGATATCATTTCATTTTTGCTTTTCATTTGTCACTCACGGTTTTGGAAACAAGTGAGAACAAAAATTGAAAAGTCTCACTCTCCTCTTCTTCCTTTGCTCACGCCGTGAGCTTCATTAAAGGGAAGAAAAATTGATTCTCCATTTTTGCTAGCACAAGCAAGGATCGAAAGAGGTGATAGGGAAACAACCTTGGAGCTTGGAACACTTGAAGACTTGGAGCTTCTCTTCCTCTTCATCTTGGCCGAAACTTCCACCATTGAAGACTCAAGGATTGTCTTCACCATTTTCGTCACAAAGCTTAGTAAGTATGATTCCGCCATGTTTCTAGCTTTGCACATATGTTATATGTATTTCTGTGGCTTAATCTTTCTTTGGGACTAATTATAGAAACCAACAATGGTATCATGGAGCCATGTTTAAGCATGAAATACATTAGGGTTAATTTGGGGAAAATTGATTGAAGCATGTTCTTGTTAAATTGGATGCTAAAGTATGCTTATATGTATGTTATATGATATATTACATGATCAATTTAAAGAAAAATGCATTGGATGATTTTTTTCCCCAAAGTGGTTGTCTTGGCCGAATGTGGAGGTGCTTCCATTGGTTTGAAATTTTTCATGCACAAGTTTATTTGATGACTTAAGCATGATTATATGTATGATATTTGATATAATACATGATCAATTTGGAGAAGAATGCATTGGATGATTTTTTCCCCAAAAATGTTGCTTTGGCCGAATGTGAGGTACTTCCACTAAGTTGAATATTTTGCATGCACAAGTTCATTAGATGATTTGAGTATGCTTATATGTATGATATTTGATATAATACATGATCAATTTTGAGAAAAATGCATTGGATAATTTTTCCCCAAAATTGATGCCTTGGCCGAATGTGTAGGTCATTTTACTGGTTTGGTATTTTGCATGCACAAGTTCATTAGATGATTTGAGTATGCTTATATGTATGATATTTGATGTAATACATGATCAATTTTGAGAAAAATGCATTGGATGATTTTTTTCCCCAAAATTGTTGCTTTGACCGAAAATGGAGGTCTTTTCACTTAATTGGATTTTTTGCTTTCAAGTTCATTAGATGACTTAAAATCCATATGGGATATAGATTAGTAATTCAATTGGATTGAAAAACAAATCGAACCGCAAAAATCCCTCTTGGCCGAATACAACATGACATGTTAAAGGACTTGATTTTTTTTTTCAAATAAATGTTAGACAAGTGTTTTGAACAATTGATGATTAATAAATTAAATTGGTATTTTTGAAATATTTGGTTTAATGAATTAATCATGCAATTACACTTTAATCAATTGAATTTTAAATTTGGAATGTTAAAATTTAATTAATGGGCTTTTATGTTTAATTGGGCCTTATGGGCTTGAAATTGATTTTATGGCACTTAAGGGTGATTCCTTATTTGGGCTTGGTAATTGGGTTTGACCCACATTGACCAAAGCCCAAGCCTTATAAATCAATTGAAAGCCCATCGGACTTTAATTAAACACACATTGGATGTTAGTTGGGCTTGGAGACCCAATTTGATAAGATTTAGAATCTAATCTTTAAAAGCACATTAAAAGTGTAAACATTTAATTTGGAATTTAATAAATTTAATTAATATTGAATGCGACTTAAATTGGATTTAACGGGTAGTTCGATATAATTCATGAATTCGTACCTTATGTCTTATTCTCAAACGAGTTGGACTCGCGCAAAATCAAACCGTTGATTGAACATTGGATGATCACTTAAACAAAGACTAATTAATTGGATTTGATTGGTTGTATAGCATGTCTTGAATGAATATACATGTATGTGATGAATGAATAGTGTATAGCGGATGGATATTAGAAGGGAAAGGGTAATTTTAGAAATTATTGTAAATTTAGAATTTATAAATTGGACCTGCGTGTCCAGCCTTATCTTTTTTATCTCTTTGTATTCTCTTCTCACCTAATTCCCCTCAATGTAAATGAGGTTTCTCTTATTGTATTATGTAATTGGGTAGAAGTAGAATATTGCTAGCTGGGAGTGAAAGGGAATGATTTGTTCTAGGAACAAGTTGTTTTATATATCCATCCGTATATCACTATTAATTTACTTTATGCACTTTATGATGTTTTAGAAGCATGCTTAAGGGTGTATGATGATGAGACCTAACAAAGATAATAAATTGGTTGCCAATTACGCAAAATCCCTCAATTTATATTAAGCAATTATCCTTCCATTGAATGATTCTTGTTCAAGATCCAAAATTGGCATTGGTTTGTTGGCCAAAGTCAAGACCTTTGTCAATTGAGGATGTACTTGAATCATGAGAGTTTTGTTCCACATCGGTGTCTTGTCCAAGTTGTGATTTGTTGGCCAAAGTCAAGATCACCTCTTGTCCAACGACATTGATTACGAAACTTTCCTTGTCAATGGGTCCCGCTTAACCGGAATCATTAGGTTTGTTGTGCCAAAGCCAAGGCCTAGATGGTTCGGAGGATATGGTTAGGAAAATGTATTAGATACATTGACATAAGTGAATATACATATGTTTTGGACTTGGATGTCCACCTAACCGGATCTAGGAATTGGATGGGATCCAATTGATCTTTGAGATCTACCTAGTTAAATAGCATACAGCTTGTTGGCCAAAGTCAAGGTTGTGTGTTATTTAACGGGATCCTAGCCCACTAGGAAATAGGATTTCCCGAGTTCTCAACAGAGGGTTAGAACTTGATAAAAATAGTGGGAGGCTAGTATTGAATTTGCAATTTCATTCAGATACTTAGCCATACGCGTCTTTCAAAATATTTCGTTTAATAATTAAAATTAGTTGGACTAATTCATTGTTATTTTTTCTTGTAACAGTATGACTGTACCCATTTTATCGTTAACTAGATAGTTGGACTATCGTAGTTGAGATGGCAAGCAAGGTAAATGTCCGAGACATCATCATGGGTGACAATGTCTTTAAGGGCACCAAACTTCGGATGATTGGGAAATGAACCTGAGGATAGTCCTTGGGGCTGAGAGGATGCTGTACACTGTACAAACACCTCTCCCGCCTAAGCCCACTGACGCACTTGAGCTGGAGTTATGGAAAACTCACAGCAATGATTGTGACACAGCTCATGCTATTTTGTTCGCTTCGATGACTCAGCACTTTCGTCGCCAGAATAGGGACTTGGATCCTTATAGTATGATGGCTAGACTGCGAGATCTCCACCGCTCCAACAAGCGGATGGAAAGGTACGAGTTGGTGAAGAAAACTCTTCGCGCCCCCGAATGACTGAAGGCGCATCAGTTAGGCCCACGGGGCTCAAATGATCGCCGATATTGATGAGTTGGCCAATATGGGAATAGTCTTGGAGGCTGAGCTGACCCTAGATTTAATCTTACAGTCACTTCCTGATACTTGGAGACAAATCATAATCAACTATAAGTTGATGGATACAGATGACACTCTTGGAAAGCTGTTATCCATCTTGAAGGAGTCTGAAAAGGAACTCAAAAAGGGGGCAAGCGCGAGGCGCACTTTGCATCGACCTCTCAGAGGCCAAAGGCTGGGCCCAAAGCTACTGGAGGGTGAGAAGAAGAAACATAAGAAAAAGGGGAAAGGCAAGTTGACAAAAGCTTCTGGGAAGCCAAGGGACAAATCTCAAGATTTCTGCCTCAACTGCGGCAAGAAGGGTCACTGGAAACGTGACTGCCGAATGGGCAAGGACAAAGGGAGGATATTAGGCAGGCAAGGCACTAGCCTCTGGTATGTTTGTTATTGAGATAAATATGACTACTTCTAGTTTTAAAAATTGGATTTTTGATTCTGTTGTGCTGCTCATATATGTACTGATTTTCAGGATCTGCAGGATAGCAGGATGCTGACTTCAGGGGAGGTTGATCTACGAGTCGGAAACGGAACTCCAGTTGCTGTTTTGGCTGTAGGGACTTTTGTTTTGGAATTGCCCTCGGGGCATATGCTTAAACTTTTGAACTGTTATTATATACCTTGTTTGACTAGGAATATCATATCTGTATCTTTGTTAACCCAGCATAGGTACACTTTTGTATTTAGAAACACTGGGTGTTATTTATATAAAAATGATGCAGAAATTTGCACTGCTGTAGCAAATAATGGCCTTTATATTTTGAATATAAATGAATCTCCTAAACATAAAATAACAAAAAAGGACGGATTTGATCTTAATTCATATGATGTCTGCGAATCTTGTCTTTTAGGCAAAATGCCTAAAACACCTTTTAGTGGTAAATGTGAACGTGCCACAGAACTGTTAGCCCTCGTTCATAGCGACGTATGTGGGCCCATGTCTAGCCAGGCTAGAGTTGGATATCATTACTTCGTAACCTTTATGGATGATGCATCTCGTTATGGTTATGTGTATCTAATGAGACACAAGCCGGAAACTTTTGAGAAATTCAAAGAGTTTCGACACGAAGTAGAAAAACAAACAGGAAAGAGTATTAAGACATTACGGTCGGACCGTGGTGGCGAATACTTAAGTTATGAGTTTCAAGATTACTTGAAAGACAATGGTATTCTTTCACAGTGGACTCCTCCTGGAACACCGCAATTAAACGGTGTGTCTGAACGGAGAAACCGTACCTTGTTAGACATGGTAAGGTCGATGATGAGTCGGACTGATCTACCAATATCCTTCTGGGGATACGCATTAACCAGTGCGGTACTTATTTTGAATAAGGTTCCGTCAAAGTCTGTTGAACAGATTCCATATGAGAAATGGACAGGAAGGAAACCAGGTTTCTCTTTCCTGAAGATTTGGGGATGCTGGGCATATGTTAAACGTTTGGAAGGTACCAAACTAGAACCCAAATCAGATAAATGCCTTTTCGTGGGATATCCTAAGGAAACCAAAGGATATTACTTCTATCACCCACAAGAGAACAAAGTGTTTGTTGCTCTACATACATTTTTCCTTGAGAAGGAATTCCTAGATGCAGTGGTAAGTGGGAGGAAAGTGGAGCTCGATGAAAATCGTAGTGATACTGTTCTTGGCAATGAATCAACGACGGAACATAAACAGACCATCCAGGATGAGTCTGTACCACAATCTTCAGATACACAAGGACCGTGTAGGTCGGAGAGAGTCATGAAGGTACCTGAGAGGTATGGGTTCCTGATCTCACCTCATGTAGATATTAATCTAATTGAGGATAATGAACCGACTACGTATGAGGAAGCAATACAGAATATTGATTCCGCTTTATGGCAAGATGCCATGAAGTCCGAGATGGATTCCATGTATGCCAACCAAGTTTGGACACTGGTTGATGCACCAGAAGGCGTAAAGCCTATTGGATGCAGATGGATCTTCAAGAAGAAGACCGACATGGATGGCAACGTACAAACGTACAAAGCTAGGCTTGTAGCAAAAGGGTATCGTCAACAATATGGTATTGATTATGACGAAACTTTCTCACCCGTTGCCATGATTAAATCCATTCGGATAATGCTTGCAATAGCTGCATATTTCGATTACGAGATATGGCAGATGGACGTTAAAACCGCTTTCCTTAACGGAAACCTTTTGGAGAATGTTTATATGCAACAACCTGACGGTTTTATCGTACCTAGACTTGCAAACAAGGTTTGTAAGTTAAATCGATCCATTTATGGATTGAAGCAAGCATCACGGTCATGGAATCAGCGTTTTGATGAGATCATAAAAGAATATGATTTCATACAAAACGATGATGACCCTTGTGTATACAAGAAGGTTAGTGGGAGAGCACTAACTTTTATTGTCCTTTATGTCGACGACGTATTGCTTATAGGCAATGACATTCCCATGCTAACGTCGGTGAAAGCTTGGCTTTCATTAAAATTCTCCATGAAAGATCTGGGAGAAGCAGTCTTTATTCTGGGAATAAAGATCTACCGGGATAGATCTAGAAAGCTGCTTGGACTCTCCCAGAGTACATATATTGACAAAGTGTTGAAGCGATTCAACATGGATCAATCCAAGAAGGGATTGATGCCAATGTCGCGTGGTATCCTTCTGTCTAAGGACATGTGTCCTAAGACTAAAGAAGAGAGAGATAACATGAGTCGGATACCGTTCGCCTCGGCAGTCGGATCGATCATGTATGCCATGATATGTACGCGACCTGATGTATCATATGCTTTGAGCATGTGCAGTCGCTATCAGGCTGATCCAGGTGAAGGTCACTGGATGGCTGTTAAGAATATCCTTAAGTATCTTAGACGAACTAAGGATGCTTTCTTAATTTATGGAGGTGGAGAACTTGGGGTGTCTGGGTACACCGATGCAAGTTTCCAAACCGACAAGGACGACTTCAAGTCGCAATCGGGGTACATTTTTTGTTTGAATAACGGAGCAGTGAGCTGGAAATCTTCCAAGCAAGATACTGTTGCCGATTCAACAACTGAAGCGGAGTATATTGCTGCATCGGAAGCAGCAAAGGAGGCAGTTGGATCCGAAAATTCCTAATCGGATTAGGAGTAGTTCCGTTAGCTGCTGAGCCCGTGCCATTGTATTGTGACAATAACGGGGCTATAGCACAAGCTAAGGAACCAAGGTCTCATCAACGATCCAAGCATGTTCTTCGGCGTTACCATCTGATTCGGGAGATTATACATCGTGGCGATGTAAAAGTCGAGAAGGTCACATCAGATGACAACATTGCAGATCCGCTGACGAAGGCTGTTCTTCAGCAAGTGTTTGAACGAAATATACATAGTTCAGGTATTAGATGCTTGAGTGACTGGCTATAGGCCAAGTGGGAGATTGTTAGACATTATGACCCATAGCGTCACTATTTTGTAAATGATATTGTATTATTGTACAAAATTAACTATGTGATAATGAAATTGCCTTTTGCCGTTTTGTAAAATTGTTTACTTTAACATATTAATGGCAAAAGTCCATATGATTAGTTCCGTATTGAGATGATATGAGACAGTATCAATATAAAAGGTTTAATCATTAAATATCCCTAGTCAGAGTATTATCGAGATTGGACATCGATAATGCGGAATAGACTAGTATTGCACTTGTGCGAGTTATGATGGCACAACGGCATAGTTCTCATATATTTAAGTATTGGATACTTATGCAAGTGCGATAGGAGGTTGTGTTTTACCGATGGTACGGAAAATAGCTTCGCTCTGGACAGACCCCGCGGAATCCCATTGGTAGTATGTCTGCGTGTCTATGGGAGGCCGCATCAGGGTAGGTGTATATGGTTTTAACCTAAGACTTGCATCGCTAGTACTTGCGACAATCGGTAAACTTTGGTTGTGGTGGTTCGGGGCTTTAACCGGTTCTGTGTACGCCTCTTCTGGGTTTATCGAGAATCGTAGTGTACTGGATGTGATGTCAAGATGGAAGTATCACTTCAGACATATGGATATGATAATCACACTGGATACAGAACTAGTACTCTATAAAAGGTTGCAACCGTCGGGACAATATGACCAGGTCAGGATTGTCCGATTTAAAGAGACTAGTTGTTTGATATCCGATATATGTTTCGTACGGGGCAGACACATTTCCAGCCCCAGGCCTAACATGTGATCATCCGATACTGGATCGGTGTACGCAATACTACGGTATACTACGCTTGATAAAGATCTAATATTCCAGTAAGAATATTTCTGGAGAATTGGGTAGGCATGGCGCTTTGCTAGAAGCCAACCTTGTCTTGTAAATCGGTAAAAACGTAGTACGAGGTACGTACGTGTTTGGATTATCCAACGACCATATTTACTGCCAACATATCCGGAGATCTCTTGGGTCGCTTCCTGAAGATTCACCTATGATGTTTGATTCGAACTTTATTAATCTTGGATTAATTGCGGAGAAACTTTATCTTGGATAAAATGCCTTATTAGGAGAGAGAGAGAGAGATCGATTAATTTGGAATTAATCGATAAAATAATATATTCGATATATTATTAAACGAAATCAGATTTCGACGCGGAATTAAAATCGGATTTTAATTCGGGCAAACGAATTAATTTAGAATTAATTCGTTAGCGATCTGAATAATAATTCCGCTAGGCGTAATTATTTAATTCTCGTCGCGACGGAAATTCGTTAATTCGGAATTAGCGAATTTGGGCCCGAAAGTGTTTGCGGACACATTCGTATTTTGAAACGGGTGGAATCCGCAAATCACATCGCGATATCTCATTACTTGATACGAATAGATGATGGATGTATCTAGTCACCTTTAAGGGATGATACATTGTCTCTATTCTCAATGTGAGATAATGATGGCAAATGATGAATTTTCCTTTGGAGGGAAAAACCTTTCACGGTTTTTGAAGGGTTTTTTGATTAAAAAATTCATTTGGTATTTGATATCATTTCATTTTTTCTTTTCATTTGTCACTCACGGTTTTGGAAACAAGTGAGAACAAAAATTGAAAAGTCTCACTCTCCTCTTCTTCCTTTGCTCACGCCGTGAGCTTCATTAAAGGGCAGAAAAATTATTTTTCATTCTCCATTTTTGCTAGCACAAGCAAGGATCGAAAGAGGTGATAGGGAAACAACCTTGGAGCTTGGAACACTTGAAGACTTGGAGCTTCTCTTCCTCTTCATCTTGGCCGAAACTTCCACCATTGAAGACTCAAGGATTTTCTTCACCATTTTCGTCACAAAGCTTAGTAAGTATGATTCCGCCATGTTTCTAGCTTTGCATGTATGTTATATGTATTTCTATGGCTTAATCTTTCTTTGGGACTAATTATAGAAACCGACACATACACCTTTAAACATGCATTCTAAATACATAATAAAGCGAGTATGAAAATAAATAATAATGATATGCGGATGGATACTTAACACATTAATCCTAGATCAAATCTCTCCCTTTCTCACTCAAGCTAGCACTTGTATTACTTCTACCCATTACACTACACTTCTAAAGAAACCTCATTTACATGGAGGGGAATAGGTGAGAAGAGAATACAAAGAGAATGAAGGTGATAAGGCTGGACACGCAGGTCCAATTTAATAAATCGAATTTATTACAACAATTTCTAAAATTGCCCACCAATCTAATATCCATCCGATATACATTATTCATTCAACACAACCATGTATTCACACATATAAGCATGCTATCAATCAATCTAATCAAATTAATTAATCTGATAATTAAGTGATCATCCAATGTTCAAACAACGATTTGATTTTGTTCGAGTCAAACTCGTTTTTGCGAATAAGTACTCAAAGTACGAATTCATGAATTAAATTAAACTACATTATTAAATCTAATTTAACATGTACTTAATACTAATTCACTATTCAATTCCAAATTAAATATTACACTTTTATTTAATAAACCTTTTACGATTTAAATTCCAAATTTAATCGTAACGCGTCTCAAAGACCGATTAACGTCCAACGTCAATTCAATTAAAGTCCAATGGGCTTTTAATTGATTTCTTAAGGCGTGGACTTTTGGTCAACTCGGGTCAAACCGATAACCAAAGTCCAATCCGGGATTTACCCCATAAGCCCATAAATCAATCTTGGCCCATTAGGCCCAATTGAACTTTAAAGGTTCATTAGTCGCATTTGGGCTTTATGGTTAAAGTTTTGGGCCCAATTGGATCCAATCCGTTTGGCCTAAACCCAACTTGATAAAATCAAGCCCAATAGGCCCAAATACAACATTAGAAGCCCAAATCCAATTTAAGGCCTCAAATAATTAAATTACATAAATCCAATTTAGCAATTTAATTACCTAAAGTGCATTATATGATTAATCAACTAAATCAACATTTCCAAAACACTAAATTAGTCCAATTAATCATACTCAATTCATTATCATATGTCCAACACACAAATTTAAAAATCAAACCCATTTACATGCTTTTATGCTCTCGGCCAAGGAAGGATTTTGTGTCCGATTTGGTTTCAATCCAATCGAACCCATAATCGACATTAAATCAACATCCTAAATGATTCCATACACATCCAATGTTCATAAAATCAAAATCACCAAGACATTAGGGCATTATACCATTCGGCCAAGTGAAGCAAATTGGGGATTTTTGTTCAATTCAAAATTCAATCTAATTGACTTCAAATTAACATCATCCAATATGATTCTAACTCATCCAATAAATCAAAACCAAAAACTTCCAAGAATCCAAAATTCACCAACACATTTGGCCAAGGTCAAATATTTGGGGAAAATAATTCCAAATCATTTTTCAACAAATTGGTCCAACCAAAATGCAATTCAACATCATTTAAACATGCTCAATCAAACAATTTAACTAAATCATGCTCAAAATCAATTTACCCAAATTTTAAGCCCTACATTTTTCATGCTTGAACCTAAGGCTCTGATACCATTGTTTGGTTTAAATCTAGGTCCCAAGATCAAACAAGACATGAAAATATTGTGTGAATACATCAACGGAGGTAGCGGAATACTCACATCGATCGATTGAGTCGATTTGGAGACGAATGAAGCCCAAAAATCCACTGCCATAGGCGCACAAACTGCTGCAGTTCACTGCCTCCAATTTCAGATTTTGAGCTGAGAAAACGGAGCTCCAAGCCTCGTCCGACGGATCCCGGCTCATGGGCAAACCTCCCTACCACCTTCGCAAGACTCGTAAGTGTGCTAGCACTTGAATTTTCACCATGAAAACCCACTCTTGGCTTCCCTATTGCTCACGTTTTTCTGGTTCAAAACCAATGAGGAAATGCCCCTTGGGCGTGAGCTAGAAGAGAGCAAAAATGAGAGAGAAAGAAATGTGTTAAGTTATTACAAAAGTTGTAAATCATTTTGTTTATATATTTTCCAAAAATATTAAATGATTTACCAATTAATTTAACTTTCAAAAAGACAAAGAAATTGAATGTAATAAGCTTGAGTGTTCCACACTCCAATATCAATGTCCATCAAGTCATATCAAGTCTTTCAAGTTGTCAAGTCATATCACTCAAAGTGACAAGTGATTTGACGCTTGAAGTGACTAATGATTTGACGCTGGACGTGACTTGCGTGCCGCACTCGCATTCGAAATACGAATGCGCTCGCAATCACACTCGGGCTCGGGTTCATTAATTCCAAATTAACGATTTTTTCGTCGCGTCGTAATTAAATGATTACGCCTAGCGAATTCACTATTCACGTCGCTAACGCATTAATTCTAAATTAATTCGTTCGCCCGAATTAAAATCTAATTTTAATTCCACGTCGAAATCTAATTTCATTTAATATATCGAATATATTAACTTACCGATTAATTCCAAATTAATCGTTATCTCTCTCTAGACGATATTTTATCCTAGATAAAATATCTCCGTTATTAATCCTAGATTAATTTTCTCTCTCTTCTATATAATCCCAGATTATTCAAGAGTGCGAGTTGTGCGTCATTGGTGGATTATCGGGAAGTGACCCATGAGATCTCAGGATAAGTTGGCAGTAAATACGGTCGTCGGAGTATCCGAATCATGTACGTACCAAGTACTACGTTCTACCGATTTAGGAGACAAGGTCGACTCCTAGCAAAGCACCAAGTCTTCCCAATTCTCCGAACATATCCATTTAAGAATATTTAAGATCTGTATCAAGCGTAGTATACTATTGTATTGTGCATATCGGCCCAGTATCGGATAGTCACGTGCTAGGCCTGGGGCTGGATAAGTGTCTGCCCCGTACGAAGCACATGTCGGATGTCTGGTAACTAGTTTCTATAATCGGATATACATGACCTTGTCATAATATCCTGATGGCCGCGCAGCACTTTAGAGCACTAATACCGTATCCTGCGTGACATCATCTCCACTATGACTGGAGTGACATTTTCGTCTTGACATCACATCCAATACACTACGACTCTTTGATAAACCCAGAAAGTGTGTACGCAGAACCGGTTAAAGCCTGTACCACCAAGACCAAAGTTTATCGATTATCGTAAGTATTAGAGATGTAAGTCTCAGGTTAAGACTATACACACCTACCTTGATTTCGGCCTCCCATAGACACATAGTCATAATACCAATGGGATTCTGAAGGGTCTATCCAGAGTAAGCTGTTTCCCGTACCATCGGTGAAACACGACCTCCTATCGCACTTGCATAAGTATCCAATACTTATATATATGAGAACTATGCCGTTGTGCCCTCACAACGCACACAAGTGCAATACTAGCCTATTCCGCATTATCGATGTCCAGTCTCGATAATACTCCAGCTAGGGATATTTAATGATTAATCCTTCGGGGACTGATACTGTCTCATATCATTCTCAGTCCAGGAACTAATCATAGGGACCTCTCTTCATTTATACATCTATGGTGATCTGATCACAAATGATGAGAGTGCAATTTCCTTGTCACATAGTTAATTTGCTACAACAACACAATGATCTGTGCAAATAGTGACGCTATGGGTCATTTTGTCCAACACAATAGAGACTCAATCCAATAGTAAAGGAAGTCATAAAGAAAGAAATCATCAAATGGTTGGATGCCGACATCATCTTCCCCATCTCTGACAGCACTTGGGTGAGTCTTATGCACTATGTGCCAAAAAAATGAGGAATTACTGCAGTCATAAATGAAAAGAACGAACTGATTCCAACAAGAACGGTGACTAGATGGAGAGTATGCATGGACTACAGGAAGCTGAACAAAGTAACAAGGAAAGATCATTTTTCGCTGCCATTCATTGACCAGATGTTGGACAGACTAGCGGGACATGAGTTCTATTGCTTTCTGGATGGATACTCAGGGTGCAATCAGATTTCCATCACCCAAAAAGATCAGAAGAAAACAACTTTTACATGTCCCTATGGTACTTTTGCTTTCCCCAGGATACCGTTTGGACCATGTAATGCTCCTACCACATTTCAATGTTGCATGATGGCCATCTTCTCAGACATGCTAGAATAAAGTATGGAGGTTTTGATGGATGATGTCTCTGTGTTTCGATATTCTTTCGACCACTGTTTGCAAAATCTAGAACAAATGTTACAAAGGTGCGAAGATACCAACTTGGTATTCAACTGGGAGAAATGCCACTTCATGGTGCATGAAGGCATTGTTTTGGGACATCAGATCTCACAAAAGGGAATCGAGGTAGACAAAGCAAAGATGGAAATAATTGAAAAACTACCTCCACCAACAACTGTTTAAGGGATTCAGAGTTTTCTCGGACATGCTGGATTTTACAGAAGATTTATCAAAGACTTCTCAAAGATTGCAAAACCTCTGTGCAATCTTCTGGAGAAAGATGTGCCTTTCAACTTCACCAAAGAATGCCAAGAAGTTTTTGAGATCCTAAAACAGAAGCTGGTTTCTGCTCCCATCATTGTAGCACCAGACTGGACCCTTCCATTTGAGGTGATGTACGATGCTAGTGATTTTGCTATAGGTGCAGTTTTGGGACAATGTAAAGCAAAGATTTTTTATACCATTTACTACTTCAGTAGAACTCTAAATGAAACTCAACTCAACTACACAACCACTGAAAATGAGTTGATGGCAGCTGTGTTTGCTTTTGATAAATTCTGCTATTATCTGATGGGTCCCAAAGTGGTGGTTTACATAGATCATTCAGCAATCAAATACCTGATCGCGAAAAAAGATGCCAAACCCATATTGATCCGTTGGATACTTCTACTGCAAGAATTCGATATGGAGATCTGAGACAGGAAAGAGACATAGAACTAAATGGCAGATCACTTATCGAGGCTCGAGAATAGAAACAGCTGGCAAAGAACTTACAATCAAAGAAACTTTTCCAGATGAATAGTTGTTTGCCATGAAACAATAGGATGTCTCTTGGTATGCTAATTATGTCAACTATATAGTATCGAGAAAATGGTCGTTGGAATGGACAACTCAGCAACGGAAGAAATTCTTCAAAGAAGTCAAACATTATGTTTGGAATGAGCCGTACTTGTTCAAACGTTATGCTGATCAATTACTGAGATGGTTTGTTCCACATTAGGAGGTCAACAATGTTCTGCAACATTGTCATTCATCACCATACGGCGGACACTTCAGCGAGAATAAAACTGCAACCAAAATCCTACAATCGGGTTTATTCTGGCCCACTCTATTTTAATATGCTTACGTATTTGTTCTTTAATGTGACTGGTGCCAGAGAATGGAAAATATTTCGAGGAGAAATGAAGGACCTTTGCAAAATATTCTAGAAGTTGAGATATTTCATGTATGAGGTATTGATTTTATGGGACCCTTTGTTTCATCATTTGGAAACCTGTACATACTAGTTGCAGTAGACTATGTCTCTAAATGGGTTGAAGCAATTGCACTGTCATCCAATGATTCAAAAGTGGTGATCAATTTCCTTAAAAAGAATATTTTCACTCGTTTCGGAACACCTCGTGCAATTATCAGTAATGGTGGCACACATTTCTACAATAGATACTTCGATGCACTCCTATCCAAATACGAAGTTACTTATAAAGTTTTCACAGCCTACCATCCACAGTTAAATGGACAGGTTGAATTTTCAAAAAGGGAGTTCAAAAGAATCTTGGAGAGAACCGTTGGATCAATAAGGAGAGACTGGTCTACAAAACTAGATGACACTGTTGGACAAAATGACCCATAGCGTCACTATTTGCACATATCGTTGTGTTGTTGTAGCAAATTAACTATGTGACAAGGAAATTACCCTCTCATCATTTGTGATTAGATCACCATAGATATATAAATGAAGAGAGGTCCCTATGATTAGTTCCTGGACTGAGAATGATATGAGACAGTATCAGTCCCCGAAGGATTAATCATTAAATATCCCTAGCCGGAGTATTATCGAGACTGGACATCGATAATGCGGAATAGGCTAGTATTGCACTTGTGTGCGTTGTGAGGGCACAACGGCATAGTTCTCATATATATAAGTATTGGATACTTATGCAAGTGCGATAGGAGGTCGTGTTTCACCGATGGTACGGGAAACAGCTTCGCTCTGGATAGACCCTTCGGAATCCCATTGGTATTATGACTATGTGTCTATGGGAGGCCAAAATCAAGGTAGGTGTGTAAAGTCTTAACCTGAGACTTACATCGCTAATACTTACGATAATCGATAGACTTTGGTCTTGGTGGTACAGGGCTTTAATCGGTTCTGCGTACACCACTTCTGGGTTTATCAAAGAGTCGTAGTGTATTGGGTGTGATGTCAAGACGGAAGTATCACTTCAGTCATAGTGGAGATGATGTCACGCAGGATACGGTATTAGTGCTCTTAAGTGTTGCGCAACCATCGGGATATTATGACTAGGTCATGCATATCCGAGTATAGAGACTAGTTACCAGACATCCGACATGTGCTTCGAACGGGGAAAACACTTATCCAGCCCCAGCCCTAGCACGTGACTATCCGATACTGGGCCGATATGCACAATACTACGGTATACTACGCTTGATACAGATCTATATATTCCTGTAAGAATATTTCTGGAGAATTGGGTAGGCATGGCGCTTTGCTAGAAGCCAACCTTGTCTTGTAAATCGATATAAACGTAGTACGAGGTACTTACGTGTTCAGATAGTCCGACGACCGTATTTACTGCCAACATATCCGGAGATCTCATGGGTCGCTTCCCGAAGATTCACCGATGACGTATAACTCGCACTTAATTAATCTGGGATTAATTAGAAGAGATAGAAAATTAATCTGGGATTAATCGCGGAGATATTTTATCTGGGATAAAATATTAATTAAAGAGAGAGAACGATTAATTTGGAATTAATCGATAAAATAATATATTTGATATATTATTAGAAATTGGATTTCGACGCGGAATTAAAATTAGATTTTAATTCGGGCGAACGAATTAATTTAGAATTAATTCGTTAGCGACGTGAATAGTGATTTCGCTAGGCGTAATCATTTAATTACGACGCGACGGAAAATTCATTAATTTGGAATTAGCGAACCCGAGCCCGGGATTATTTTTGGGAGCGCATTCGCATTTCGAATTCGAGTGCGGCACGCAAGTCAAATCGTGCGTCAAATCGCTAGTCACATCAAGCGTCAAATCAAATGTCACTTTGAGTGATGTGACATGTTGTCACTTGATTTGAGTGATTGATGTGGTTGTTGAAAAAGGCATTAATGGGCTTTTGCTTTTTGACTTTTTGTAAATGAAAAATGCTTTTATTTATTTGTTTTTTGTTTTTGGAAAATGAAATAAATATATAAAGCATTTTTTCTTTATTTTCTCTCTCTCTCAATCGGTTTCTATGAAACCCTTTTTTCCCTCCTCTTTCTCTCTTCTCCCTCTCACGCTTCAAGCCGATTTCTTCTCCAAAAATTCTGGTTTGACCGAATCAGTGAGAAGCAAAGAAGAAGGAGTAGTGCTAGCACACACATGGGTTATACATAGGTGATAGGGAAACGAATTTATGAGCTTGGAATCGTTTTGGAAGCTTGAAGCTTGGAGCTTCATTGGTGTTCATCAATGGCCGAATTCTTGCAGGAGTTTCACAGCTAAAACCGAGCAGCCCACTGCATGAGGAAGCCACTTCCGAGCTTGGAGGGAGGCAGAAAACGCATTTTGTTTTTCCTAGCATCAAACCAATCAATGTGAGTATGTATTCCGCCTTATTCCTTTGATGTATTCATGCGTTTTTATGCTTGATTTCATGATTCTTGGGACCTATATTAGAACTCAACAATGGTATCTTGAGCTATTATCAAGCATGAAAAAGTTAGGGTTAAAATTGGGTAAACTCGATTTAGGCATGATTTGGTTGAATTGTTTGATGAAGTATGCTTGAATGAGGTTGAATTGAAGTTGTGCATGATCAATTTCATGAAATTGGATTGGATTCAATTTTCCCTAAATTTTGGGCATGAAAAATTGGGTAAAATCAATTGAAGCATGATTTGATTAAATTGATTGATTAAGTATGCTTAAATGTTGTTGAATTAATGATTGATTGGATCAATTTGAAGAAATTGTGTTTGGAATAAATTTCCCCAATTTGTTATGTTGGCATAAAGTGAAAAATTTGGGTAAACTTGATTTTGAGCATGTTTAATGAAATTGGACGATTTAGAATGCTTAAATGTTGTTTCATTGATGATTGATTAGATCAATTTGATGAAAAAGTGTTTGGAACAATTTTCCCCAATTTGCTTGTGATGGCCGAAAATATGAACCCTAATATTGTCTTGGATTTTTGATTTTTTGTTCATTGGATGACTTGGAAATCATTTAGGGATGTTGAATTTATGTTTGATTGGGTTCAATTGGATTGAATTTGATTTGGGCATTTTTTCCCCTTATGGCCGAGACTTTAGCATGTGTTAATTGGGTTTGATTTTGATCAAATTATGTTGGACATGATTAATTGATGATAAGCATGATTAATTGGACAAATTTAGTGTTTTGGAAACTTTGATTTGGGTAATTAATAATGCTATAATCGAATCTAGCAACATACATTCCCAAGGGTATTCTATTTCTAAGCTCACATGCATATGTACAAGGCTCATATCTAAGTTTGCATATAACCTATGTCCGAATTTGCATACAACCTATTTGTATATAACCTATGTCCAAATTTACATGCATAAAGGTAAATTGAAATACGACAAACATACAAATTCATAAGACACCATATCATTGATATGGAAACCCAAGGAAATGGTAATTGTACAAACACGTATAAAAGTGAATCAGAATAATGGCAAGCATATAATTTCATAAGCACATTGTACTTATACAAGTGGGAACACAAATAAATGGCAATTGCACAATCATGCGTAATAAAGAGAAGCAATTTGGTACATAATGCAAAGAGATAACTAATGAGGCAGTTGTACATTAAAATAAACGTGCAATTATGTGATGCAAAAGATAGACAATGAAAGTGAAAGAAAAGAGATGCGACATATGCCCACATCTATATAGGACTTCGAGTGTCCAATTAAACGTATTTCACATTCAATCGAACATACTTTGTCTGGCGCGGCAAAATGTCGTGGCAAAGGTAGCCCTTCGTCTTTCTGTCCCTCAAAATGGAGGACCTTTAATCCAACTTGATTTGCCCATGCGCATTGCAATATGATGCATGGTTATGCAAAAAGATGACATACATAAAGCAAACAACGGAGTAATAAAAGGCGCGGCGAAATACTGTCTTAAAGGTAGCCTTTTGGACTTTTCTTCTCTCAAATAGAGAACCTTCAGACCAACATAATAAGCCCATGCGCATTACATTACAATACATATAAAGTAAAGAATAGGACTTCGTATATTGGATTGAACATATCTCATATTCAACCAAGCATACTTTGTCCGGCGCGGCAAAGTATTGTCGTAAAGCTAGCCTTTTGGCCTTTTCTTCCCTCAAATAGAGAACCTTTAGACCAACATACTAAGCCCATGTGCAATATATCATCAATTACATAAACAACTAATGTACATAAAGTAAAAGACGGAATATAAAAGGCGCGGCCAAATATCGTGGTAAAGGTAGCCCTTAGGCTTTTTATCCCTCAAAATGGAGGACCTTTAGACCAACATAATAAGCCCATGCGCATCACATCACAATGCATAAAAAATAAAGACAACAATATAGGACTTTGTATGCTCGGTTGAACATATTTACATCCAACCAAACATATCTCGTCCGGCGCGGCAAAACATCGTGGCAAATGTAGCCCTTAGGTTTTTTATCCCTCAAAACGGAGGACCTTTAATCCAACTTGATTTGCCCATGCGCACTATCTCATCATTACATGAACAAATAACATACGAAAATTAAATGGCGGAATGTAAGAATCGAATAATAAACAAGCAAGGTAAAATGAAACATGTGCCGTTTGCTAAAGTGGTACGTGGAATTATTTCCCTAGTACAGACCGTACTACCGTCCATTCGGATTCGGTTACGAAATTTACGTCTGGGTTTCCATCCTATATACCACAAGAGACGACACATTTTCCATTCATTCAAAGGCCACAACACACATTATTCCACAATACTCATGCAAATAAAATTCAATAAATAATTACGAGATGGATGAAAATAAATGAGAAAGGTGCCCTCAGGTCTAACCTTTTTATGTCGACTCTCGGAAGTGTGTTACAAGGCCGTTGGAAGGGCTAACACTCCGTAACTTTCTAGTTCGCTGGTTCACATCTTTCCTCATTGTTTTCACTGTTCGGGCTAATGTTTTCACTCCGTTTTGCTGCTGTTTTCGCTATATTTTATGGTCAGTGCTTTGGGGTATTTGGGCTGCTATTTTGGTGGTGGTTAGGGGCTGTATGGGAGTAGTTTTGGTCACAGCAATGTGACTGTTTTGTTGCGGCAATGTGGGCTGTTTTGGTTTATGATTTTCGGTGAATGGGGGGGTTATTTCAAGGGTGATTTTTGGTGAAGGCTTACTGTTTTAGGGTGTGATTTCGGTAATGGAGGGTGTTTAGGGGGATGAGTTTCGGCTGTAGTAGAGAGAGGAGGAGAAGAGAAATTTTTGTGTGCTTGTTCTTGTGTTATGCGTGAATGAGATAGGTCACAAGGGTTGGAATTGTGTTTCTTTTATAGACAATTGCTAGGGTTTCCTCTTGCTTGAATAGGAAAAGGACCAATTAGTGTCTTACAAGGAAAATTTATATTTGATTAGAGACATGATTTATTTAAATTAGGAAAATGTTTATTTCATGTTTATTTCTGTTTATTTTAATTTGGTATATGATTTTTTTTTATTTTTTTTTAATTTCATCGTGTATTAAATATGTGTTTTATTAATTTGGATATGTTTTACGGGCTTGGGCGTGTGTGGGCTAGGCTTGGGCGTGTGTGGGCTTGGCTTAGGCGTGTGGTTGGCTTGGCTTGGGCGTGTGGTTGGCTTTGGATGGTGGTATGTGGGCTTGCAGGGGTTTTAGGTCAGGGCCAAGTGGTTTGCGGGGGTTTTGGGCTAGGTGAATTTTAAAACCGAGATCTACAAGCGAGTCCGACGCTAAACAAGCGAATAAAATCTAACGAAAATACCGATTCCCTTCCGATGTCCATTTCCCGCGACTTCCTCGACTTAAAAGGTAGTGTCTCCAAATGAGACTCATCATATGGACTTATATGCAAAAATACAGTGTCTACACAAGGCTTAGTTGATTTAGAGGAAATATGTTAGGAAATATATTAGATATATTTTTCGAACTTGGATGTCCACCTACCAGATCTAGGAATTGGATGGGATCCAATTGATCTTAGAGATCTACCTAGATAAATTTTATACAGCTTGTTGGCCAAAGTCAAAGTTGTGTATTATTTAACAGGATCCTAGCCCACTAGGAAACTAGGTTTCCCGAGTACTCAACGGAGGGTTAGAGGCTTGCTGGTAATTAGTGGGAGGCTAGTATTAAATTTTCAATTTCGTTTAATACTCGCTAATATGCGCACTCTATTATTATTATTTCTCGTTATTATATATATTAGCTAGACTAATATTATTCATTTATTGTTTTCTTTGAACAGTTAGACTGTACTCAACACTACTCCATTTATAGTTGGTTATATAGTTAGATTATAGTAACCATTGCATTTGAGTTTACCCAAAACATTTGATTGGATAGTTGGACTATAGCAATCAAAATGGCTAGAAAGATAAACATTAGTGACATAATCATTGTGAGAAAGTCTTTGACGACGTAAATTTTCCAGACTGGGAAATGAACTTCAGGATAGTCCTAGGAGCTGAGAAGTTGCTCTATGTGATAGAGAGACCTCTCGGGCCTGAGATCGGACTTGAGCGGCCAGTAGAGCATGAGCCTTGGAAGACTCACCGTGATGATAACTTTACTGCTCAATCCGTTATGCTTGCTGCAATGTCTCTTCAGTTTCATCGTCATAACAAGGGACTGGATCCTTATACGATGATGTTGAAGTTGAAGGATCTTCATAGATCTAATCTTAGATCTCAGAAGTATGAGTTGCAGAAGAATCTCTTTCTTTCTCGTATGTCAAATGGTACATCTGTCGAACACTACGTGTTGCAGATGATTGCTGACATCGAACAGATAGGTCGGTTGGGCATTACCTTCGAGGCCGAGACTTCCATAGATTTCATCTTACAGTTTCTGCCCGACTGTTGGGGCGGGTTCATCATGAACTATAATATGATGAACCAAGAGAAAACTCTTAGAGAGTTAATGGCTATGCTGAAAGAGGCAGAGCCGGAGCCTCTGAAAGGTAAGAAGCCTGAGGCACATCTTACTTCGACATCCAAGAAGGCCAAGGCTTGGCCGGAGACTTCTGGGGGTGTGAACAAGAATGGCAAGGCTCAATCATCACAGTCTTCTGGGAAGACAAAGGAAAAATCCCAAGACGTCTGCCTACACTGTGGCAAAGGGGGTCACTAGAAGTGTGACTGCCGTAAGTTCAAGGCGGGCAAGGCTCCGGCTTCAGGTATATTTATTATTGAAATAAACATGTCTACTACTAGTTTTAAAAAAAAATAGATTTTTGATACTGGATATGGTACTCACTAGGGGTGGGCGCGGTTCGGTTTGGTTCGGTTTTTGCTAAAAACTGAACCAAACCATATTTTACGGTTCGTATTTTTTACCTTTCAAACCAAACCATAAAATAGCGGTTTGGTTCGGATTGAAAATTTTTTAAATCGGTGGTTTACGGATTGGTTCGGATCGGTTTACGAATTATTATTTTTAAAACAAATTTTCATCCACTTAAGTGAAGACAAAAAAAGAAAAAAAACCAGTCTATCCAACAAATAGTATGAAGTGATAGGGTGTAAGCTGTGACTCCAGGGAACACATGCACTCAGATTGAAAAATGAGGCACAATTAATTCTTGTATTTTTTAAAAATTACCTTGAATAATGATGCTACCATCTGTTGGATGACATGACCCATAGCGTCACTATTTGTACAGATCATAGTGTTGTTGTACAAATTAACTATGTGACAAGGAAATTGCACTCTCATCATTTGTGATTAGATCACCTTAGATATATAAATGAAGAGAGGTCCCTATGATTAGTTCCTGGATTGAGAATGATATGAGACAGTATCAGTCCACGAGGAATTAATCATTAAATATCCCTAGCCGGAGTATTATCGAGACTGGACATCGATAATGCGGAATAGGCTAGTATTGCACTTGTGCGCGTTGTGAGGGCACAACGACATAGTTCTCATATATTTGGGTATTGGATACTCATGCAAGTGCGATAGGAGGTTGTGTTTCACCGATGGTACGGGAAACAGCTTCGCTCTGGATAGACCCATCGGAATCCCATTGGTATTATGACTATGTGTCTATGGGAGTCCGACATCAGGGTAGGTGTGTATGGTCTTAACCTGAGACTTGCACCGCTAATGCTTACGACAATCAGTATACTTTTGTTGAGGTCGTCTAGGACTCTAACCGGTTCTGTGTACGCCAATGCTGGGTATATTGAGAATCGTAGAGTATTGGGTGTAATGTCAAGACGGAAGTATCACTCCAGTCATAGTGGAGATGATGTCACGCAGGATACGGTATTAGTGCTCTTAAGTGCTGGCCGGCCATCGGGATATTATGACAAGGTCATGTATATCCGATTATAGAGACTAGTTACCAGACATCCGATATGTGCTTCGGACGGGGCAGACACTTATCCAGCCCCAGCCCTAGCACGTGACTATACGATACTGGGCCGATATACACGATACTTGTTATACTACGCTTGATATAGATCTTAAATATTCATTAGATGAATATGACCGGAGAATTGGATAGACTTCGTACTTTGCTAGAAGACGATCTTGTCTCGTAAATCGGTAGAACGTAGTACTTGGTACGTACGTGATTCGGATATTCCGACGACCGTATTTACTGCCGAATTATCCGAGGATCTCATGGGTCGCTTCCCGATAATGCATCGATGACGCATAACTCGCACTCATTAATAATCTGGGATTATATAGAAGAAATAGAAAATTAATCTAGGATTAATTACGGAGATATTTTATCGAGGATAAAATATCGTCTAGAGAGAGATAATGATTAATTTGGAATTAATCGATAAATTAATATATTCGATATATTAAACGAAATTAGATTTCGACGCGGAATTGAAATTGGATTTTAATTCGGGCGAACGAATTAATTTAGAATTAATTCGTTAGCGACGTGAATAGTGAATTCGCTAGGCGTAATCATTTAATTACGACGCGACGGAAAACTCGCTAATTAGGAATTAGCGAAACCGAGCCCGAGTGTGATTGCGAGCGCATTCGTATTTCGAATTCGAGTGCGGCGACGCAAGTCACATCAAGCGTCGAATCATTCGTCACATCAAGCGTCAAATCAAATGTCACTTTGAGTGATGTGATTGATTGATTGATGTGATTGATTGATTGAAAGACATGTCACTTTAATAAAGTGAAATGAATAGTTGATGTGTTTTGGTGGAATAGTGTTGGTGGTTGAGATGCCATTTCCATTTGATTTTATTTGATAAATAAAAATGGTAAATGCTTATTATTTTTGGAAAAATATATAAAGCATTTTGGTAATTCATTTATCAAGTTAACCATAACACTTCTCTTCCTTTTTCTCTCCATCCATACACGCCCAATGGGCTGTTTTTCTCTCTTCTGCACAGCTCACAGGCGTGAGCAATAGGGGAGCAATGAGTGAGTTTTTGTGGCAAAAACTCAAGTGCTAGCACACTTACGAGAGTTGCGAAGGGGTTAGGGAAGTCCACCCATGAGGCGGGATCCATTCGACGAAGTTTGGAGCTTCAAATTTGGATCCAAAACTGCCCAAAACAGTGAGCAAATTCTGCACAGCAGTGGCGCCAAACCAGTGAGCGTTTTTGGCTCCATTCGGCTTCAAATCGTCTCAACCGATCGATGTGAGTATTCCGCAACTTCGTCGATATGTATTCGCAATGTTTTTCATGCTTATAATCAATCCGGGACCATAATAGAAACCAACAATGGCATCAAGAGCCTAGGTTTGAGCATGAAAATTTTAGGGCTTAAAATTTGGGTAAACTTGTTTTGAGCATGATTTGAATGAATTGAATGTTTGAGTATGCTTATAACATGTTTAATTAGTGATTGATTGGATCAATTTAATGAAATAATGATTGGATCAATTTTTCCCCAAAAATTCATGTTGGCCGAATGTGATGAGTATTTTGGAATTCTTGGAATTTTTCATTTTGATTCATTGGATGAGTTGTAATGATGTTGGATGATGTTAATTTAAGATTGAATTGGATTTAATTTTGAATTGAACAAAATCCCCAAAATGCTTATGGTGGCCGAATGGACTTAATGCCCTAATGTCTTGGTAATTTTGATTTTGTGACATTGGATGTGTATGAAATCAAATTGGATGGTGATTTAATGTCGATTGTGGGTTCGATTGGATTGAAACCAAATCGGACACAAAATCCCTCCTTGGCCGAGAGCATTAAAAGCATGTAATGGGTTTGATTTTTCAATTTATGTGTTGGACATATAATAATGAATTGAGCATGATTAATTGGACTGATTTCATGTTTTGGAAATATTGATTTGGGTGATTAATCATGTAATGCACTTTAGGTAATTTAATTGCGGAATTGGATTCATGTAATTTAGTTATTTAGGCCTTAAATTGGATTTGGGCTTATTATGTTGTAAATGGGCTTATTGGGCTTTGTTGTACAAAGTTGGGTTTAGGCCAAGTGGATTGGATCCAATTGGGCCCAAAACCACTACCATAAAGCCCAAATGCAACTTATAAACCTTTAAAGTTTAATTGGGCCTAATGGGCCTAAATTGATTTCTGGGCTTATGGGGTAACTCCTTGATTGGGCTTTGGTTGCCGAAGCCCACGCCTTAAAGAAATTAATTAAAGCCCATTAGACTTGAATTGAATTGACGTTGGACGTTAATCGGGCTTTGAGTCCCGACGCGATTAAATTTGGAATTTAAGTCGTTAAAGGTTTATTAAATAAAGTGTAATATTTAATTTGGAATTGAATAGTGAATTAGTATTAAATACATGTTAAATTGGATTTAATGATGTAGTTTAATTTAATTCAAGAATTCATACTTTGAGTACTTATTCGCAAAAACGAGTTTGACTCGAGCAAAATCAAATCGTTGTTTGAACATTGGATGATCACATAATTATCAGATTAATTAATTTGATTAGATTGATTGATAGCATGCTTATGTGTGAATACGTGGTTGTGATGAATGAATAATGTATATCGGATGGATATTAGTCGGGTGGGGGAATTTTGGAAATTGTTGTAATAAATTCGATTTATTAAATTGGACCTGCGTGTCCAGCCTTATCACCTTTATTCTCTTTGTATTCTCTTCTCACCTATTCCCCTCAATGTAAATGAGGTTTCTTTAGAAGTGTAGTGTAACGGGTAGAAGTAATACAAGTGCTAGCTTGAGTGAGAAAGGGAGAGATTTGATCTAGGATCAATGTGTTAAGTATCCATCCGCATATCATTATTATTTATTTTCATACTCGCTTTATTATGTATTTAGAATGCATGTTTAAGGGTGTATGATGATGAGACCTTAACAAAGATAATGAAATTGGTAGCCAATTTGCACGCGAAAAGCCCTCATCAAATTGTTTGTTTCTATTACCAAGCCCCAAGATCAACAAGAGCAAACAAAATATATATAAATGAATGAAAAATATTGAAGTATGGCGGAATCATACTCACAAAAATCGGAATGCGGATGCGTTGATGAAATGAAACTTCTCCTTTGTGCAGTGATGAATTCGGCCAAGGTGGAAAGTGCAGCTCCAAGCTTTGTTTGATCCTCCCAAGCTCAAGGATTAGTTTCCCATATCACCTATGTATGATCCCTTGAAGGTGCTAGCCTTTGTTGTGATTTTGAATGCACAACTTCTTCAAATCTTGCCACAAAAATGAAGAAATGGAGAGCCCAAAACTGCATGTAGTTTCGGCAATGTGAGAGAGAGGAAAGTTGAATGATTTTTGTTACAAAAAATCAATTTATATTTATGCCATAATATTTATTAAATTAATAATAAACTTATGACACAAATCATGCAATGGCTTAGAGTGTCAAACACTCAATTTCCATGCAAAACCATTGAGTGCATTGTACACTATCTCCATGCAATGCATTAGAGTTAAATAATGCATAATATAACATGTGTCATGTGGGCCCCACACGTTTCCAAATGAAAGTGGGCCCACGTGCACTCACGCGTTCGGGTTCGATATTTCCGAAATACCGAACTTAGGTCGCGACGTTAATTAAATCGAATTTAAATAAATAATTGCGCCTAGCGAAATTATTATTTACGTCGCTAACGAATTAATTCTAAATTAACTCGTTTGCCCGAATTAAAATCTAATTTTAATTTCGCGTCGAAATCGAATTTCGATTATTATATCGAATATAATAATTTTACGATTAATTCCAAATTAATCGTTCTCTCTCTATGTATAGTACTTTATCCAAGATAAAGTCTCTCCGTAATTAATCCAAGATTAATCGAGTTTGAATCATACGTCATTGGTGAATCTTCGGGAAGCGACCCAAGAGATCTCCGGATATGTTGGCAGTAAATACGGTCGTCGGATTATCCGAACACGTACGTACCTCGTACTACGTTTTTACCGATTCACAAGACAAGGTTGGCTTCTAGCAAAGCGCCATGCCTACCCAATTATCCAGAAATATTCTTATAGGAATATAAGATCTATATCAAGCGTAGTATACCGTAGTATTGCGTATATCGAACCAGTATCGGATGATCACATGTTAGGCCTGGGGCTGGAAATGTGTCTGCCCCGTACGAAACATATATCGGACATCAAGCAACTAGTCTCTTTAAATCGGACAATCCTGACCTGGTCATATTGTCCCGATTGTTGCAACCTTTTATAGAGTACTAGTTCTGTGTCCTGCGTGATCATCACCTCCATATGTCTGAAGTGATACTTCCATCTCGACATCACATCCAGTACACTACGATTCTCGATAAACCCAGAAGAGGTGTACACAGAACCGGTTAAGGTCCCCAACCACCAAAACCAAAGTTTACCGATTGTCGCAAGTACTAGCGATGTAAGTCTCAGGTTAAGACCATATACACCTACCCTGATGCGGCCTCCCATAGACACGCAGACATACTACCAATGGGATTCCCGCGGGGTCTATCCAGAGCGAAGCTGTTTTCCGTACCATCGGTAAAACACAACCTCCTATCGCACTTGCATAAGTATCCAATACTTAAATATATGAGAACTATGCCGTTGTGCCCTCACAACGTGCACAAGCGCAATACTAGTCTATTCCGCATTATCGATGTCCGATCTCGATAATACTCCGACTAGGGATATTTAATGATTAAACCTTTATGGATTGATACTGTCTCATATCATCTCAATCCGGTATTAATCATATGGACTTTCGCCATTTATATATCAAAGTAAATAATATACAAAACAGCAAAAGGCAATTTCATTATCACATAGTTAATTTTGTACAATAATACAATATCATTTACAAACAGTGACGCTATGGGACATAATGTCTAACAATCTCCCACTTGGCCTATAGCCAGTCACTCAAGCATCTAATACCCGAACTATGTATGTGTCGTTCAAAAACTTGCTGAAGAACAGCCTTCGTCAGCGGATCTGCAATGTTGTCATCTGATGTGACCTTCTCGACCTTTACATCGCCAGGATGTATAATCTCCCGAATCAGATGGTAACGTCGAAGAACATGCTTGGACCGTTGATGAGACCTTGGTTCCTTAGCCTGTGCTATAGCCCCGTTATTATCACAATACAATGGAACGGGCTCAGCTGCTAACGGAACTACTCCTAATCCGATTAGGAACTTTCGGATCCAAACTTCCTCCTTTGCTGCTTCAGATGCAGCGATGTACTCCGCTTCTGTTGTTGAATCGGCAACAGTATCTTGCTTGGAAGATTTCCAGCTCACTGCTCCGTTATTCAAACAAAAAATGTACCCGGATTGCGACTTGTTGTCATCCTTGTCGGTTTGGAAACTTGCATCGGTATACCCAGATACCGCAAGTTCTCCACCTCCATAAATTAAGAAAGCATCCTTAGTTCGTTTAAGATACTTAAGGATATTCTTAACTGCTATCCAGTGACCTTCACCTGGATCGGCCTGATAGCGACTGCACATGCTCAAAGCATATGAGACATCAGGTCATGTACATATCATGGTATACATGATCGATCCGACTGCCGAGGCGAACGGTATCCGACTCATGTTGTCTCTCTCTTCCTGAGTCTTAGGACACATGTCCTTAGACAGAGAGGTACCACGTACCATTGGAACCAATCCCCTCTTGGATTGTTCCATGTTGAATAGCTTCAACACTTTATCAATGTATGTACTCTGGGAGAGTCCAAGAAGCT